>JAJGRW010001099.1:350628-379439 GCA_025461045.1 Carex parvula | reverse complement strand
GCGCATTCTGCGGCCTCGCTGAAATGGGTCCGCATAATGCCGGTGCGGCCGTGTTAGATTTAGAATTGACCAGAAACGATGGTTATTTTATTAATTTATTTTTTTTAAATGTTATAAATAAAAATTTCGGATAAGCATATGCCCACATATGCTTATAACTCATTTTTGCGTTTCCAATGTTCAAATGGTCGATCCGACCGTTCATCTTGTTCTCCATATTAATATGTGCTTGGAGACCAAATTTTACATTTTTCTGAATTTTTTTACTATTTATTAAGCCACTTTGAAAATTGCTGATCCGGGTGAACAGTAAAAACAGTGCAACAAAATTATGGACCATATGATCAGCAATTTTCAAAGTGGCTTAATAAATAGTAAAAAAATTCAGAAAAATGTAAAATTTGGTCTCCAAGCACATATTAATATGGAGAACAAGATGAACGATCGGATCGACCATTTGAACATTGAAAACGCAAAAATGAACATTTAAGCATATGTGGGCATATGCTTATATAAGCATAATAGCCAAGCACTATATATATAGAGAGGAGGGATCAAGTTACAACAACTATTTTTTTCATTTTCAAAGTCCAAATCGTCGATCCAAACCGTTCAACATGATTATCTAAATAAAATGTGCTTGCAGATCAAATTTTACATTTTTTTTGAATTTTTTTACTATTTATTAAGATGGGTACAAAATTCAATGGTCTAAATATGACTATTTTTTGTAAAATACATAATAAATAGTAAAAAAATTTAGAAAAATGTAAAATTTGATCTGCATGCACATTTTATTGTGGAGATCATGTTGAACGGTTTCGATCGACGATTTTGTTGGGTAACCGCTGTACCCTTTGATTAGGCTTAAGCTGCGGAAAGACCGTAAAACAAAAATTTTTACGTCTAACTTAAGCCGTGGATTAAAAGATGTATGTCGGAAAGCCAAATGAAAGTTCCTTTTCCAGTCTTTCCCTTGACATAACCTTTTAATCCTACTTAGGATCTACTCCCCGATTGATTTCTAAAATAATATTTATTTAAGAGTGAGGCTATGGTGCTATGCATAGCACGGATGGCAAGTGTACTATGGCTCAATATGGTACTTTTTAAAATTCTAACGGTCAATCCGAACCGTTCAATGTGATAACCATATGAATATGTACTTGCAAACTAAATTTTATATTTTTTCGAATGTTTTTACTATATTTTTAGATAGGTAGAATTTTGATGGTCCAGAATTTTTAGAAAACACAGATTTTTATACCTATCTAAAAAAATAGTAAAAAAATTCAAAAAAATATAAAATTTAGTTTGCAAGTACATATTGATATGGATATCACATTGAACGGTTCGGATATACCGTTAGGATTTTAAAAAGTACCATATTGAGCCGTAGTACACTAGCCATCCGTGCTATGCATAGCACCATAGCCTCACTCTTTATTTAATATTTAAATAAACATAAATAACATTTATACCTTGTATCCAAATTCCAATTGGATTGAAGTCGCATCTCAGTAGCTTAGCATCAGAAATCTGATGCCTCTATCAGATGTCCACCAGGAACAATCAGAGAGTTGGTATTTTTTTGCCAAAAATACTGTATCGACTTTTTGCGCCAAAACACTATTCACGAAAATCGTAAAAACTATTTTTCGCAACTTTTGCAAAAACAGATTCACGAAACTTCGCAGAACACTATTCACCTAAACACTATTCACGAGAACACTATTCACAACAAGCAAGATATACGTAATCATATTACGTATTCTTTCTTTTCTTTCGCAAGCACTATTTGGGAGAGAAAACGAGAAAGAGAACGATAACCGAACTGATTCGAATCGAACTCAGACTTTTCGAACTATTTGAACTTATAAGATATATACGTAATCAGATTACGTATTCTTTCTTTTCTTTCGCAAACACTATTTGGAAGAGAAAATATTATAACCGAATCGAATCGAGTCGAATCTGATTTCTATATTTTTTCTTAACCCTTACCCATCTATTTATAACCTTTGAAATGTTGTGAAAAGACCAAAATACCCCATAAATAGTAAGGAGGTTGTGAATAGTAAGGAGGTTTGTTGAGGTGCTTGTAAGCAGCTTGCAGCAGAGGTGCTTGCAAGGAGGTGCTTGCAAGCTGCTTGCAGCGGAGGTACTTGTTGCGATAAATTTATACAACGTGTCGTACACGCATATAAATTTAATGTGTTTAGGCTTGTCATCTCTATGACATTTATTTATTAATTATAACATTTATAATTAATCAAATAAATTAATTATCTGATTACTTTCCTATTGGTGTGACCCGATAGGATCTGTGTTATGTTGGCAATAGAATCAAAACTCCTTTTAATTCTATAAATCATAAGCGGCGCCTGGCAGAATGCATTATGACTACCCAATTGACACAGATGATCTTGTACAATACAATATCACGATCCAGTAAATAATTTACTCGTGTTAATTCTTATGTCTCATAGTATCAGATCAGTTTCAAGGTAGGTATGTGTCATCCTTGCAAACTAATCTTTTCTTGATCTTAAGTTAGATTATCAAATATGATTAACTCTTTAATCATACCGTGCACAGATAATCTTACTTTATCAAGGGGCCCAGTGATACTATTACTCATATTAAATACGAGGGACAATAGTAGTCTTGGTGAACATCTCTCCTCTGTAAAAGTCATGTATACTGTAATGTCATCGTTACAGCTACTTTTTACGGATAGCGTTAAACAACACTTACGAATATGCATTTCTTATGTAGGAAACAACGAACCACCTCATACTTTAGAACTTAACACTAAATGAAAACATTAATAACACGAACACAATTCCGTATAAAGTTTCATTAAGGGTCAATCAAATACCATGTTCTCTAACATGTATCTATGTGATTAAAATGACAACTCCTTGTCTATGATTTGTAAAACTTAACCATCATTTAATCCACATACTAACCTTTAATTGGTAAATTAGTGTTCTTTGCTAATTACCTTGGTTAGTGACAATTAAGAGTTTTTATCATCTATTATGAAGTTTTATAATTTCAAGTCATGAACTCGAAAATGATTCATAATGCGATAAAACTCAAAGAACAAAATGATATTTAATCATCCATTACATGAACAAAATATATAGAATAAAATTATCCTTTGATTGACTTCTAGATTATTACACTAACAGATTTGGACTTTGAAAATGAAAAAATAGTTGTTGTAACTTGATCCCTCCTAAGATATATATATATACACACACACACACACACACACACACACGTGTTTAAAAGGTCTAAATTTTATTGAGATTTGCTAAAATTTATTTACGTGTTTTAATAGTTAATTAAGCGTAACACAACTATCAAGAATAGTTGAAGAATTAATATTCATTGCTCATTAATATATATAATATATTTTTTTTATAATTACCCGATTGGGAAACGGGTACGGAATAGACTTTACCCGTACCATTACCCATTTAGGTAACAAAAAAAAATCTTTACCCGTATCCATACCCGGTAAGTTTACGAAAAAAAAAAATTACCCATATCCGTTTTATCGGATACGGTACAGATCGGATAAATGAATAAAAGTGTGCCATTGACACTCCTATCGAGGAGAGACGAGTACAATTTTTTTTTAAGTTAGTGATCTTTAAAATCTATTACTACTTATTTACACTCTTAAACACTCTAATATCTGGTTCTCCATACCTCACTACGACTGAATCTGTTTTTGTCTAATAGCAGCCGCACTCCGACAGTCGGATCTACTCACTATCGTGCCACTCCGATTGCCAAATCTACTCATGGCCGCGCTCCAACACTCACCGCCACACTCTGACAGCCGGATATACTCACTGTGTCGCTTCGACTGCCGGATCTACTCACCGACACACTCCGACAGTCGGATCTACTCATTGCCTCGCTCCGATCAAGATGAATAGAGACTACGCTCCGAGCTCATTGATAGAGACTCTATGCTCTGAGCTCCGACGTTATTGCTTTCTCAGTTCCAATTGGCTTCCTCCCTTCTCTCTCATTCTCTTCTCCGTTCGAGGAGGTAGAGACGAGAGAGGGGAGGTATTGTTGTGGAGTGAAACCTAAAAGAGTTGAGATGGATGGATGTAGAGAGTGGGAAGAGACAGTACAGAAGTTGTTGACGTCCAAATTGAAGATCTTGCATCAAAAGTAACTAAACAATATATGCATAGTTTTTAAATCAGAGCACATCTAAAACAAAATGATCCGCAACCCATTACTTTACGTTCAGCTAGCACTACAAAGGCTACTCCTAGTAAAAGGGGTATAAATAAACAAAGTATTTCCACTGGACCCCGCCCACCGCCCCCGCCCCCGCCACCCCCCCACCCCCCGCGTCAAATGTTTACCCAATATGATATTTGGTACCAATTTTGAAGAAACCGGCCAACCGGGAAAAAGATGAAGTTCATATGATTTTGGAGACATAACGACCGGGCATGAAGCGACAGAAATGTGCCTCTTAGTATTATAAAGTCCTTTTTTTTGCTTTCATCGACTTTAAATTATGTCTCTTTGCATAAAAAAGTCGTACACGTGTGAAAGTAAAAGTTTGATAATGTATGTTTTCTCCAATTGTGATTCTTTCCAACTGCATTCTATTCTCTTGTTGTGATCACTTAAACCTTTAAATACTCGGACAGTGAAGCGTCCTTCCTGCCACACGGTCGTTGGTCAACGTTAGCAAAATTCCTCTTTCTTTCATTTTTTATTTTCATTTTCTGTTGAACGTGTATATAGTATTTAAGTTTTCCCAAAATAACCTGGTGAACAGATGAGAACGGGTTGAATTAAGATCAATTGAACAATGAATAATTCTTGCTTTATATCCCCATATTGTCCGCTTCAAGCACCAATACCGCCCCTTTCATCTTTATCTTTTAACTACCTTCACCTTTACATCATGTTTGGATGAAGGGACAACTACTATCCATAGGTGGTAGACTTACTCTTTTAAACTCTGTTTTATCCTCTATACCCTTATATACATTGTCAGTTTATAAGGCTCCTAAGACTATACTTAGAAGAATTAATTCTATTAGAAATAGATTTCTTTGGCAAGGTTCAGATAAGAATAGAAAAAAATACACTCTAGTTAATTGGACTAAATCATGCTTAGATAAATCTCATGGTGGCTTAGGGATTCTAGATTTGCAGAATATGAATATAGCGTTGTTATTAAAATGGTGGTGGAAGTTTCAAGATGATAGTTATCACGGTTTGTGGAAAATTGTCATTCAACACAACTATTATCTTGCAAACAACCTACCCCTTTCTTCTTTTTGGAAAGCAGTCATGAAATTTGAAAATTTAGAGAAAATTAGTGTTACCTTTGAACCAGGAATTAACTCCTCTTTGTCCTTTTGGCATACTTTATGGATAGGTAATTGTAGTTTAGCTACGAAATATCCCCAACTATACAATTTATGCTCTACTCCTCAGATTACCATCAGTTCGGTAATAAATTCGCAAGGATCTAGGTTACATTTTAGAAGACGATTAAGTGGTATATTACTTGTAGAATGGCACCAGATTTTAAGTCTCATTAGCTCTTGTAGTTTTACACACTATGTAGACAAAATTGCTTGGAGATGAGAAACTTCATGATTGTTTTCTGTCAAATCTTTATATCAAATCATTAATTTTAGAGGGATTAATAAAAATAGATTTGCTATTTGGTGGGAGGTACCACCAAAAATTAGAATCTTTATGTGGTTAGTCATGCATAATAGAATACTAACTAAAACAAATTTGCATAAAAGAGGTTGGCACTGTGATTTACAATGTCAATTTTGTCCTAAAAAAGAATCTGTGAACCATCTTTTTCTTAAATGTACAGTAGCTCAACAAATCTGGTTTTGGCTAGGTAATTGTCAACAAATATACTCCCAATGGAAAACTTGCTCTAATATTTTTTATTTTGCAGGTACATTATCCAAAGATCAGCAAATTGCATTCTTAGTGATATTCAGTGATGTGTGTTGGACCTTGTGGAAATATAGAAACTTGGTTATTTTTCAAAATTCATCCAGTAAAACAACAAGATCTATTATATTGCTCATCATTTCTGTGTTTGAATAATGGACAGGACATATGGACAAGAGAATCAAGGTGGCAGCAGCTCAGTGATTGCCGGCTGATTTAGATGCTATCCCTTTGAGCGTGTGGGATCCAAATGACATGCAAATGGTTGTGTACCAGCCGGAGATAGAGCAGGTTCTGCGCATAGGAGGGGCAGCTAGAACTCCAGCAGATTGATGATATGACGCACGATACACATTTTTGCACAAATCCAATTTTAGGATTAGTTTACCTCAGTCCCATTTTGATAGGTGGCTTAGATAAAGTGTTATTTTCTATCACAGTTGATACGTCCTATCTCGGGAGATGAGGCCGTATGGAGAGTTGGGCTGAGTTGGATTCGCCCTGCCAAAGGATGGCAGGCCGAGATGTGGATCGAGCTAGGAACTCGGGGTGGATTGTGAGAGATTCGGACTCTAACCTGTATGATCTCTCTCTTAGTTAGAAATTGCGTCCCCTGTTTCATGGGAATCACTGCCTTATATAGTCCAGCCATAACTGCCATCTCGGGCGTTTATGGAGAACGTGGGCAGTTATGTCAGCCGTTACTGGGACGTGGGCATTAAGCTAGCCGTTTCCACGGCTATCCCGTACGTCGGTTGGTATGAGCCTAATTTAGGGCTTTATGATTTGAGGCCGCTGTATTGGGCCCCGACTTAACGAACTTTTGGGCTTTTCACATGACATCGGGTTGGCCTCTTAGAGAGGTCCTGAATCCCAGTCTTTTATGGCCCAGTTTAGAAGTAAAAGGGCCTGTGGAACATGGCCCTATCATTAGCCCCCGAAGTCGGAATGCATCAGCGAGATGCTTTCGACTTGAAGGTGAATAACTTGTAACGCATATTTATTAATGTTACCTGCGTCAGTTATGTATAAGGAATTGTGGATATGGGATATCTTGGGTATCTATCTCGGGTACACATCCCGAAGTTAATGTGTTGCCATATTGAATAACTTGAGACAACTAAGCGTGCTTAGTGCCGAGGATTTGTTTTTTTTTTTAAGAAGGTGGGATGGATCCCGAGTTAGTTAAGAACAAGGAGTTAAAGTATAAGGAATAAATGATCATTGATATCTCAAAATCATACAAAGCTTAAATATAAAATAACATCGAAATCATACAACGCCTATGCCAAAGAAAACATCAAAATCATACAACGCCTAACTAGACTAAACATGACTTATGTTACGCAGTGCCTGGAAGGATATTTCCACTTCTGTCATGTCACGCCTTCCAAGCACCACATTGTCCATGCTCAGCAAAGAGACGGGTGTGATGTCGTTTCTCGGAGGATGCCTAATACATGTCGTTATCGGTGTCCTCAAAAAGGTTATCATCGTTGAGTTCATGTTGGGTAGCGGTGTACAGACTCGGTCCTCTGCAATTACGGGATAAACACCCAGGGCACTTCCAAAATCGACGACGGGGGTCCGAACGGCCTTGGATGTCGTAGTGGTGGAAGCAACTCCACTCGTAGCACATCCGGCATTTCGCCATCTCGTGCTTGGCCCATTGGTCGTGGCATATGACACACCAACGCAACTTGGGTTCTAAATCGAATTTATAGATGTCGTTCTCATCCTCCTTGGTGAACGAGGGTGCTCTTGCGAGGGTGAGATCAATAAGGTCACAGATTTGGAGGTCCTCGTTCTCGAGCATCCAATCCAAATCCTCCTCGGGAAAATGCTGGAGTAGAGTCCATCTCTCAGGCTGAGATAGGACCCGTCGCGGGACATGAGGGCGACGAGGTTCGGGGCGAGGTTGGCTACGGCTACGTTTGGGAGTCTGGTCATGACTACTCTGACCATGGTCGAGGGGTTTTTTGTTTTTAGAGACCACTCTTTTGATAGGCATCTCGGAAGTATGGTAACGACTGGTAAAAGGCAAAGAGTAAAGATGTGTCTTTTTTACGTACGGTGAGTCTGTTATTTATAGTCGTAAGGGGTAAATATTGCCATAAATACTGTGGGCCATACTGTCAAAATAGGTAACTGCCAGCTACTTGCCATAAATGACATTGGGCGTTGTGTATTTTGTACGAGATGACAGGCTTTCGTTATTCTCGAGGTGGTCAGATTGACCCATACGAGATGGCATTAAGAGCTAAAGAGGAAATGCTTATGCAAAATATATATTAATGAAAACAAAACGAGGTAAGAACCTCGGATAAGCATACATGTAAATTGGAGAAGTTCATATTTTAACAAACAAAAGACGGGCTATTCCCGTGATACTCTATAAACAGCTAAAGCTATTCATGGCGGGAGCGTTTAGCCCGACGTTCTTGATCAAGGCATTGTCTGCAAGTGAAGGATGTGAAGCGGGGATCACCATGGTTCTGAGGTGATCTTCGAGCTAGACACCCGGGGTAAAAAGCTTCTTCACATCCATCACAATGGAACATGCGCTGATAGTTTCCCCGAGTTTTGCAAACAGCGCACCGGTCCCAAGCTAGTGGGTCGTCGTCTTCTTTCTCGGGGTTATTTACGGGTGGCTCGATGTTGACCTCGGGGTCTTTATGTTGGGGAGATGCGTGAAGTAACGTAATGTCATCATTCTCCAACTTAACTCCGCCCTTCATTTGCTTAGTCTCGGCCATCGTGTCGTGGCCCGAGTTGAAGGTGATAACTGTGATCGCTGTGTCTTCCGTTAAAGGGAGACGGAAGAAGTATTTATAGTATATCGGCATTAATTGCTCGACGCCTCGTCTTCCGTTAACCGCCGTCAGCCATCAAATCAGTAGTCAAATCAGTCAGGGATACGAGGTTACGGCGCAATCCCTGTATGACACCTGGCATGCGTCAACTCGGTAAGAGCCCGACGCCTTTGATTATGTGCGGGAATCGAGGCGTCGCCATGATGGAACGCGACGCTTCGTGGCCTCTGTTCGAGATTTGCGCAAGTATGGATCGGGAAAAACGGAGACCCCTATATATACACCTCGTCCCGACCCACTCATTTATCATCGTTTATTTTGAGCAAAACAATCTCGGAACCAAAGAGCGAAAATAGTCTTAATGACAGCAGAGGGAGTTCAGAGTTATCGGGTGACCTTGAAACAAGACGTCGGACGAAGACCGAGTTGCGAAGAAATCTCAATATAGGTAATTCTTTACCACCTCGGTAGTCAACCTTAGATTAATCTTATCTGTAACTGTATGGACATTGCCGAGGTCAATAGTAATGTTGTTGACCACATAAGTATGGTAATGTTGTCAAACTTAGGATCAGTGACCTAACCTCGGCAATCGATTTGTATTTGATAAGCCGATAAGTGTAATACCTTAGAAATAAAGAATAGTGGTTACCTAAGCCAATCATGTTTCTTCGTTAATTTAGAAATGGTCGAAGGACAAGAAGGATCCCGAGATTCGTCGCCCGCTACTTCGGGGGAACCGTCCCAGTTATCTCACTTACCCCCCCCGCCCTAGTAGGGGCAAGAGTCTATATGGCATGTCGCCCCCACATTCCGACGCAATGCCGGAAAACATTGAGGATGAACAATATAGTGAAGGGAATGAGGGAGATGAAGATAGTCTATCTCGGGGTGAGCTTGTAGTTGCCCCAGTGGGAACGTCTCGCGGGTCTGTGAAGCCCAGGAGAAAAAATAATGAGGCAAAGAAAGATGTCATCCTCCGAACTGGTCACGAAGACGATGCGACTTTTCCGGTATCCGCCGGTATCCCTTCCAAGCTGGTTGTCCAATGTGAAGCCTATGCGGATGCTTTTTATGAGGAACTGGTGCCGGAAGGTGATAGAAAGAAATATCCTCGGAATGCCCTTAAGCTGGTAGCCCCGGGTCCTGATGACCGAGCTCACGATGTGAGTCGCGGGATGTGCTTATACTGGAAGATGCCTGAAATGCGGATTTAAAGTGAGGGTGTCTAAGTTTGTACGCGAGATATTGCGGCATCTCGACGTAGCCCCTGCACAATTAACCGCACCCGCATAGGTGTTATATCATGAGTTTTAAGTATCTGTTTGATATGATGCTCGAGTTAGAGCGGTACTTCCCGAGTACAGGGTTGTTCTTTCATTATTTCACTGTATTATATAATAATGAGAGCCACCTCGCAATTCGGAAGCGTTCTAAAGTTGTGCTTTTTGACAAACTGTCAAAGGCGGATGATTGGAATCATGGTTGGGTATATCTCGAGAATCCCAACGACTTGAAGTGCTTCAATGAGATACGGAGGGAGTGGCGTCCTCTAAAAAAGAAAAGTTTGATCCCGAGTTCTCCATCTCCAACGTCAGATGAATTAAAAGTTATCAAAATTCTTGACCGTTATTTCACAAGTTAGTCTTTTTTGAATTTGTACCGATATATCTTTACATCGCATTTGTTCATTTATCCCGTATTATCATGAATAAATTGTTAATTCTTGCGTACTTCTTATGTCACAGGGCGCGGTTTTATGGCACTGCCCTGGAAGGCCAGTCGTCCAATTTCGGTCTTCGCTAATCCAGAAGACGGCTTTGTTAAGAAGAAAGGGGTTCCTAATACCTCCAAGTCGGGTCCTGCAAAGGTTCAGAAGACCCCGAAGTCAGTCCCTGCCAGTACCACAGCAGTTCTCCCCAAGTCGTCTTCTAAATCTGCTGCTGCCATCAAGAGCACGAAGGACGGTGCTTCTGGCTCCTCCAAATCCGGGGGGTCTCAAAAGAGGAAGGAAACCTCCCCGAGTTTAACGAGGGCAGAGAAGGGGAAAGACGTTGTGGTAGAGGAGCCTGAGCCAAAGAAACAGAAGACTCACTCTGGGATTTTGGGAAAACCCGAGGTGGAGGAACCTTATCAAGCCCAAGTTGCCGCTGTACAGGAGGAACTAGAGAAAATTATTGAGGACGCAGCGGGCGACGTGTGGGATCCTGCGGAGGACCACAAGGAATTCCTCGAGTCACAAATTTCTGATCAGGGGCGACAAATCGGGTTCGTGTGGGGGACCGAGATTTCTCAGGGGTTCCCAGACAGCATTTTGGCTCATCTTCCCGGGTATTCCATTATGCAGAACGAGGAAGACCATCCCGAGGTCCGTGCCGCATATTCTCGGGAAACCTTCAGGTTAACCACGACCAAACACCAAAAGAAGTGGGCTGAGGAGCACCCTGACCAAGTCGTGGGCCAGGTGTTGAGGTCGTTGCATGACGCCGGGGTTTATTTCGGGTTCCTCAAAGACTCGCTTGATAGTGATAAGCGCGGTGCTCTTACTGTTACTACTGATCAAGAGGCGCTCAACAAGGCGATTCTGGAGAGGAGCTACTTTGTGGAACTGGCGAAAAAGAAAGACAAGGAAGCGAGAGTAGCCACTGGCCAAGCTGCCGTAAATTTGGCAAAATACGAGCTTGCTCGGTACACGGGCATGAGGGCTGATGCCGAACGCAAGGACGCCGAGGTAAAGACGAAGCGTTATAAGCGCAGAGCTGAAAAATATAAGGGTAAGATCGAGGATCTGAAGTCCAAGCTCGAGGCCCAGACCAAGGAGTTGGAAGACGCGAGATTGGAAAATGCCCGCATACGAGGTGAGGCGCAGAATTTGCCGAAGGAAAAACTCAGCAAATTCCTTGGCAGTAAAGCCTTCGCGCAAGGCGTTCCCTATGCGATGCTGGATATGATGACGCATACCGTATACGGTTATCTCAAAAATATGGGCGAGTTTTATCCGTTTCTACCCGAGCAAGTCGGATTTACCGCGGTTGAGCCCGAGAAGCTGGTCATTAAAGATCTCTCGGGTTATATTTAGGATGAAGAAAAGGATGTATTGCTGAACCCAGATGGCTCTTTACTCAAGGAAGAACTCCAACTCGAGAATTATCCTCCCTCGGGCATTGTCCATCCCTGGCCCACAGACAAATGGCCTAAGCATCTCAACCTGCCAGAGAATATGGCTGAAAGGGAGAATGAGGACCTTCCTTCTGATACCTCCTCCGAGGGTGAAAAGGAGGGCACCGAGGTGACGAATACTGAGGAGGACATCAAGGTGGAGAATGCCGAAGAAGATAATTTCTTTCATCAGTGCGAGGAGCGAGAAAATGAAGCGGATGTAAATCTTTTTAACTCTCCCCGTGGTGGAGGAGATGATGCTCCCGTGAAGCCGAACTCCCCTACTCCATGTAAGTAAAAAGTTCTATTACTACTATCACCGAGGTGTTTCATTCATGCTTAACCTTACTATTCGTTTTGTTTTGTTTGCAGGAAGGATCATGTCAAGCATTAGGTGCAACGTCGGCCTCAGTAAGATATTTGTACCCCCGAGATGTGGGGGTTTTAAAGTTGTTGTAATATGCATTGTGTTTTTTTATTTGTGCCCCCGAGATGTGGGGGTTATAACAGAATTAAGTTGTAATACGGTATTTGGTACCCCCGGGATGTGGGGGTTTAACAGAACATTTTAATGTAACTTGTTTCTTTTAATCGCATGTTTCTTTGCCCGAGTTGATATCTTTTCTTAAAATTTTTTATTTCGGTTACATGCTTTGACTCTTGCTGTAAACAAGCCACATGTGCTCGATAGTATAGCCTTTCCCCCTTTTTTTTGTTTTTTTTTGACAAAAATGGTCAACATCGGGGAAAAGGTATGTCGTGAAAACGTATGCCTTACCCCCAAAGGGTTTTCGATAAATGTTCTCGACTTAATGTAAAATGAAATCCATTCGTCGTCCCTTAGGACTACATTAATTTATGCTGTGTATCTCGGGAATATTAACCAAGACGTATTTCGTTGCCTAAAAAAGGCTTTCGTTCATATATCTCGGACCCAATAGGAAAAACACAATCATAAATAATATCATATATGTATTGATAAAAGCTCAGAACCATACAAAAACTTGTATCTCGGCCTGAGTAAAATACATGGAATGTAAAATAAACAAAGGAGGCTTATCTCGCCCGGAGCACAGCGTGCTTTAAAATAAAGGTAAACATAGCGTACATTAAGTGTAGAATTTCCGGAGATGACAAGTGTTCCACGCACGAGTAAGTATGAAACCGCTCGGGTCTTCCAATTCGTAGGCGCCTTTACCTCGTGGGCGAATGACCTTGAAAGGGCCTTCCCATTGAGGAGCAAGCTTACTGACATGTTTACCAGTTGCTTCCACAGTTTTGAGCACTAAATCGCCCGGTTGGAACGCCCGAGGTACTACGTGTTTGTCAAATCCACGTTTAACCCAGCGTTGATATTCCATGGTGCGGATGCGAGCTTTTTCCCGAGCTTCCGTGATGAGCTCTAGTTCGGCGGCACGCGTAACATTGTTTTCATTAGGGGAGTATGTCAGGGTGCGAAGTGAGGGTTCTATCAATTCAATGGGGGTAACCGCTTCCATCCCGAATACCAGAGAGTATGGTGTTTGTTGTGTTGCTTCACGAGGTGTTGTTCGGTATGCCCAGAGAACTTCGTCTAGCATGTCGGGCCAATTTTTTCTGTTTCTGCGACTTTCTTCTTGAGGCCTTCCAGAATAGTACGGTTTGTGACCTCGGCTAATCCGTTGCTAGCAGGGTGACTGACCGAGGTAAAGTTGTTCCGAATACCTAGGTTGGAGAGGAATGTCATGGTGCGGGCTGCGTTGAACTGTGTTCCATTGTCCGATATGAGGGCATGTGGTATGCCAAAACGACAAATGATGTTCCGCCAGATGAATTTCTCCGCTTCTGCGGCAGTGATAGTTGCTAATGCCTCAGCTTCGACCCATTTAGTGAAATACTCGACAGCTACGATAATCCAACGCCGCTGTCGGACAGCTTTGGGAAAGGGCCCAACTATGTCTATTCCCCACAAGTCGAAAGGCCAAGCCCCCGAGATGGATATCTGATCGTAAGCCGGGATGTTGCTCAGCTTGCTGTGATATTGGCATCGCTCGCATTTTCGGACCAAGTTCGCCGCATCATGTTGCATTGTTGGCCAATAAAAGCCGGCTCGGAGGATTCGTTTGGCAAGAGTTTTTGCTCCTTGGTGGCTTCCACATATGCCCTCATGTACCTCGGAGAGCATCTTTAAGGCCGTCTCCTCATTTATAAATTTGAGCCAAGGTCGCACGTATCCCCGTTTATAGAGATGATTGTTGAATATGGAATACATGGGTGTGATCCTTTTCAGACGTCGGGCCTCCAACTGATCTGTGGGTAGGACCCCCGTGTGTTAAGGAAATTCCACATCGGAGTGAACCAGGACTCACCGGGTTCATTGATGGCGAGTACGACTGTGGTATCAAGGCTGATGCTGGACTCTGGAACGTCCATAACAATCACGGGCCGGTCTTTGTCAAGGTTACCTGCGGCGCCAAGTTTGGACAAAGCATCAGCTTGGCAGTTTTTGTTGCGAGAGACATGTTGAATGTCAACCTTGTAGAAATGACTCTTGAGCAGATGAAACTGTTGTCGGTATTTGTGCAATTTTTCATCCATGACTCGGCATTCATCGTTGATTTGCTTGACCGCTAACTCGGAGTCACTGCGGAGGTGAACCTCGCGGGCGCCCAATTCTTTGGCCAGTTTGAGGCCTGCTATCATGGCTTCATATTCTGCTGTATTGTTTGTTACCGGAAATTAGAAATGAAGAGCATAGTTAAATGTCTCCCCCTGCGGACCAGTGAGGGATACCCCGGCTCCGGCCCTATGTAACGAAGAGGCACCATTGACATGGATTGTCCAACGTCCCTCAGACTCGGGAGGAACCCCGGAATATTCGGTGATGAAATCAGCGAAGATTTGCGACTTCAACGCATTTTGCGGGTGGAAGGAAACATCGAACTCGGATAACTCGAGCGCCCAAGCTAGTAATCGCCCGGATGAGTCAAAATTCGAGAATGCCTTTTTTGAGCGGGATTCCGGTGTACACCTTGATGGAGTGAGACTGAAAATAAGGCCTCAACTTTCTAGCTGCAATGACGAGAGCATATGCTGCCTTCTCAATCTGGGAATACCTTGTCTCGGCATCTCGAAGTACATGCGAGACAAAATATATTGGCTTCTGATCTCGTCCTTCTTCCCGGACAAGTGCGGCACTGACTGCATGACCCGAGGTTGCCAGGTACATTACTAGAACGTCACCCATGGTTGGTCTGCTGAGACATGGTGGATTAGCTAGATAGGCTTTGATTTTTTCAAAGGCTGTTGCACATTCATCTGTCCATTCGAATTTGGCTGACTTGCGCATGGCTTTAAAGAAGGGGAAACATACGTCTCCGGATCTCGCGATAAACCTGTTGAGAGCGGCCAACTTGCCTGTGAGAGATTGCAGCTCTTTGAGGTTCCGAGGTGGTTTCATGTCGAGAATGGCTTGCGATTTCGAAGGATGAATCTCAATGCCTCGCATAGAAACCATGAAACCAAGGAATTTACCACCAGTCAGGCCGAAGAAACTTTTCTTTGGGTTGAGTTTCATGCTGGCTGAATTCAGTGTCGCAAAGGTTTGTCGGAGATCTCGGACATGATCGAGGTCGGACATGCTCTTAACAAGCAAATCATCCACGTATGCTTCTACGTTTCTTCCGATTTGATCGTGGAACACGGTATTGACCATCCGTTGGAACGTGGCTCCAGCGTTGCGTAACCCGAAAGGCATGATCCGGTAGCAGTATAGCCCCGAGTTGGTGGTGAAGGCGGTTTTTTCTTCGTCATCTTCGTTCATCCGGATTTGATTGTATCCGGAGAACGCATCCATGAAGCTGAGGTAAGCGTGTCCCGAGGTGGAATCGACCAGTTGGTCAATTTTGGGCAAGGAAAATGGATCCATTGGGCATGCTTTGTTGAGGTCAGTGTAGTCGATGCATATTCGCCAGTCACCATTAGATTTTTTGACCAGCACTGGGTTTGCCGTCCATTCAGGACATTCCACATTTATGATGAACCCGGCGTCGAGTAGCTTTTGGACTTCTCTTTTCACGGCCTGTTGCCGCTCGTCCCCCATGTTACGCTTCCGTTGCCTAACTGGCTTTGAGCCCGGCTTAATATGCAGTCGGTGCTCTGCTATGGACCTCGGAATTCCTGGCATGTCAGCTGCGGTCCAGGCGAAAAGGGATTGGTTTTCTTGGAGGAATTTGATCAGTTCTTCTTTTGCCTGCCCTTGGACTGCCTTCCCGATGTTGAGTGTTTTGCCATCACCCAAATCGAGTTGTTCGACTTCGTCTGCCGGTTTAAGGGAAGCTTTTGCCTCAGCTTTATCTACTGGATCTAATGCAAGGTTGGTATTTGGAGGTAGAAAGTCAGTACTTGAACGCAACCTCTGTCGGTTGGTTTTTGCGTCGGACTGATCAACCTGGTGGACAGAGCCTCCTTGACCTTGAATGGACGTCATGTAACATTCACCTGCCACCTGCTGTTGGCCACGTTCTTCCCCTATCCCGTTATCAGTGTGGAACTTGATTTTCAGGTGGGAAGGGGAAATAACGGCGCCAATCTTGTTCAAGGTTGCTCTTCCAAGGATCGCATTGTACGCAGAAGGAGTATTAACAATGAGGAAGTCCACTATGACTTTCACTGTTTGGGGGATGTGCCAAATGTGACTTTGAGTGGCATCATTCCCCGAGGTTGAAGGGCATCGCCCGTGAAACCTATCAAGGGTGAGATGTGTTGTTGAAGGGCACGAGTGTTGAGGCCCATTTGCATGAAGGCCGATAAATACAGGATGTCTGCTGAGCTCCCCGTATTGACTAACACCCTTTTAACCCGATGAGTATTGATTTTGAGATTCAGTACCACGGGATCGTCATGCGGGCTTGAGATCTCTCCTAGATCTTTCTCCGAGAAAGATATCACCTCTTCTGGCCGAGGTCGCTTTGCGTTAGTTGCAGTTTCCACGTTGAGAACAGTTGGGTATGGTTTGCGGTTATCACGGGGTTGAATCTTCCGGATGGTACCGCGGTGGCCACCACTGATAACGTTGATGACAGGATTGTTCTGTCGTTCCTGGCGCCTTGCCTCCGGGCCATCCCGGGTTTGGGGACCGACCTCACCAACCCGAGGTCCCGTATAATCCTGCCTGTATGGAATGGGTTTCTTGAAAACGTGAACGAAGTCCACCCCGAGGTCGGGATAGAACTCGCCGCGACGACCGAAGAAGGAGTCGGCGATCACCTACCCCTCCCCGAGGTATTAACATGGCTCAAGTTGAGAAACTGATCCAAACAAGACTCGCGGCTAAACTTGCCGAGCTTGAATCCCAGAAGACAGGCACCTACTCTCGACCTATGGGAATCAAAGATGGCCCCCTGTCCAGAGATTTATGTTCCTGTACGCGAGGTACGCGCCTCTCACCAAGAAGCGAAATGTACAACATCATCGAAGATGGCCCCCTGTCCAGAGATTTATGTTCCTGTTTGGTCGGTTGGTTTCTTCGAGGTTCTCTCTGGTTGCGAGACCTATCCTGAGCTGGTTGTTTGTTTGTTAGGTGTCGGGGAGATCGAGACCTAGGTCTTGTGGGACTCCCATTGTCATCCTCGGCACGGATGTAACCCTTTCGCTACAAACTCTCTCAAAGTGGCCATCTTCTTCATGTGGGCTTCGTAGCACAAAGTACTCGGGCCGCCTTTTCGGAGTCCTTTTTTGATGGCGGCTAAGGCGAATTCCTCATTGAGGTTCTGAATTCGCCGAGATGCTTGTATGAAACGATTAACGAATGCACCTGTTCGTTCACGCTGTCCCTGGACAACATCCAAAAGCATCTCGCACGTAGCTGGTGGTGGTTTGATAATCGTGTACCTCTCCAAGAATAGTTTCGCGAAGTCTTCAAATTTGTTGATGGACCTCCGGGGCAAAGTCATGTACCAGTCCCATGCTTCTCCGGTTAAACAAGTGGTGAAGACTCAGCACATAATAGCGTCTGTGGCTCCAAGGAGGCGAAGTCGTTCGAGGAATCCATACACAAAGTTGTGTGGATCCTGAGTATCCCCACTACCACAGAAGCTTGGGAGAGTTGTCGGATACTTGAAGTCTGTTATTGACTGTCGGTAGATGTCTCTGGACAGGGGGCCATCTTCGATTCCCATAGGCCGAGAGTAGGTGCCTGTCTTCTGGGATTCAAGCTCGGCAAGTTTAGCCGCGAGTCTTGTTTGGATCAGTTTCTCAACTTGAGCCATGTTAATACCTCGGGGAGGGGTAGGTGATCGCCGACTCCTTCTTCGGTCGTCGCGGCGAGTTCTATCCCGACCTCGGGGTGGACTTCGTTCACGTTCTCTACGGGAGCGAGATTGTTCTCGGCGAGATGGTCTGGGCCCTCTGCCATGATTGGCTGATTATCGCTCGTTGTAGTGGTAAACTTCAGGTCCTCTGGTATTGGGCTCTCTCTCGGGATCAGGTCCCCTATTCTCGTCTTGCCCTTCCGGCTGTTTTCCTTCATCGGGGTGTACCCCTGTTGGCAGAACGTTCTGGTCCCTGCGTTCGGATTGGACCTGTTGTTCTGGTGGGGTAGGTGTGTCTGTCTCCTCACCGGTTCGGACTTGTACGAATTGAGGGTCCAAATTCCTTGGGGAGATATTTGCCGGTCGACTGTGGACTCGGTTTGCTGACAAAGGTCGTGGTGTAGGTGCATTGGGAAGCACGGCCTAGTTTGCAGGTCGCGGTGGCACTTGCTGGGAGTGCGGTGTTGGACCTGTCATGGGGTATATCCCGTTAACGCCTCCCGGACCCCATTGTCCGGGTGTGTCACATAAGGGTACTGGGGACCCGTCAGGGTGTATGGCGTGTAAGGGATCGTGCCGTAGTGGTAATACGGTGTTTGCGGAGTATAATAAGGTATGTATGGTAACTGATAAGTACCCGTTACCGGATTGTGCTCGATGTAGAGCGGCCTGGTCGTGTTTCCTCCAGTGAACGAGGGTCGAGTTGCGGACTCGGGGCCATGTGGCGAGGTTGCACCGGCTGGGGACCATGAGGCCGTATTCCCGAGCTACTAGGCACTGCTCCAAGGTGTTGACTGTGGGAAGGGTTCCTTGTCTCCGGGGTTACCAAAGGAGGTGGTGTGATGGTTACTCCTGGCAGGGTAGTTACCCCGGTGGGGACGGAATAGTTGTGTTTGGATGAGCCATCTAATTCTCTGAGTTCGAGTTAGGCGTGGCCCCACGGTGGTTGATACGTCCTATCTCGGGAGATGAGGCCGTATGGAGAGTTGAGCTGAGTTAGATTCGCCTTGCCAAAGGATAGCAGGCCGAGATGTGGATCGAGCTAGGAACTCGGGGTGGATTGTGAGAAATTCGGACTCTAACCTGTATGATCTCTCTCTTAGTTAGAAATTGCGTCCCCTGTTTCATGAGAATCACTGCCTTATATAGTCCAGCCATAACTGCCATCTCGGGCATTTATGGAGAACGTGAGCAGTTATGTCAGCCGTTACTGGGACGTAGGCATTAAGCTAGCCGTTTCCACGGCTATCCCGTATGTCGGTTGGTATGAGCCTAATTTAGGGCTTTATGATTTGAGACCGCTGTATTGGACCCCGACTTAACGAACTTTTGAGCTTTTCACATAACATCGGGTTGGCCTCTTAGAGAGGTCCGAATTCCAGTCTTTTATGGCCCAGTTTAGAAGTAAAAGGGCATGTGGAACATGACCCTATCAACAGTGTTTTGGTGGACTTTAAAACGAAGGGCATATGTCTTTTGCTCTTTGTTAGCTTTTGTAGTTATTTTCTAATAATTGGGATCTGATACTATTGGTTTGTAAGTTACCGTTATGTTTCTTATATGAACGGGCTCTCATGCCTTTCTTTCAAAAAAAAAAAAAACATCATGTTTGGATGGAGAGTAGAGGGAGGGATTGGAAAGAAAAACATCAGTCAAAAAAATTATGATTACATTAGACAGACTATCCAAGCCTAAAAACTATTTTTCTTTTTACTTCTATGAGGAAGTAAAATGGAGCAGCCAGCCCCTGTGGCTGGTTTTCTATATTAAGAGCAAGCACTAGCCATCTATGTCAAATAATTAATTGAATTAATACAAGGACTAGCAAGAGACATAGAATTATCAAGAGCTACATAATGTACATACAGCACCAGCCACTCTTCGACTCCATCCAGGCCAGTTCTCTACCTGTGATTACAAAAAAAATATCAGATGTTAAAAATAGCACAACGAAATTATACGATCGAGCTGATATGGTTGATATCATGAAAGTGAGAACAAACCTCACTTCTTGGAGACAGAGATAAGAATGTAGTTACAGATATTATTGCTGATTCAAATTTCCTCGAAGTTAATGGGTAAGCGGCCTTAAAATCCCATTAGTGTCATCATATTTCCATCTGTACAATCATCACCATAACACAACTTGTGAGGAAACTAAAAACCCATCTTCCACAAAAGAATTAAACCTCCAATTGCTTGTGAGCAGAAATACACATACCTGCACAAAAAGATGGGAGGCAAATTATTGTTCGAGTCGGCTAATTGGTTCCTCTTTTCATTCTCCTCCTGAAACTTGTCAGATGTTAATACTTCACAGGGACCACTGATCAAGTTAATATTAATCGTCTCTTTGTTATCTGAAGCATACACCTGCAACCATAGCCAATCAAATTAAGGATGTAATTGTACACGGTATACACTTTCTTTCTACTTTTTGCATCCAAAAAGATAAATTTCTTAGTATACATGTTACTACTTCCTACAGTTGCGACAAGTAATTATTTCTTTTTTTACATTTTTTTTCTTGATTTTTTCCTTGCATTTAGGTTTTAGATAAAACAAGAACTTGAAGATTGGTCATAGCTTGGCTGATAAACTCTAAAATACCTCTCAGTATTGTATGGTGCTGTACCAGTCAAGTACTGTCTTCTAACAACTAACAACACTAGAAATTTGCATCCATACAGCATAGAGAACTCTTTACCTCATTGTCTTCAACACCACCTGACGAGCTGCTAACAGACTCAGGAAGGTCACTGGGAAGGTAATATGGATTCACAACTGCCCATTTTGAACCAGGTTCCTTGCTTTCCCATAAAGACTGCGGAGTTTTAGCAAAAGAAAGATAAATTTAGTATCTGATTAGAAGATAGAATATGGCAAGTAAATTCTGAAACTAACTTGAGTTTGAAACAGCAGATACTAGCCTTGATCTTTGACGGAATAAAACGTTCACCATCAGAAGAGATCAAGACATGGTCTTGAAGCTTGTAGGTAGTTTGATTAATACAACATGAACTATAGTAACTCTTCCCGTCAATCACTTCCCCAGCATCTCCAACCCAACAAACTTCAGGACCAGCAGATTTCTCACTTGCTGCAACTCCATTCGCCTGATTACTATTTTTATCCACTTGGTGCTGTTCTGGTAATGCTTTCTCTTTTTCACCCAAAGATTCCTTTGGCTCACAACCAGTTATGTCACTCTTACCAGATTGACCATTTTGAGAACCATGGTTTTCAACTTTGACAACTGTGCCAGCCAATTGTGCAACTGCACGTTCTTTAGGATTATTAGATACCACTTGAACATTATTCAAATTTCCACTATTGACACCAGGCTCAGTATTTGGCTGATTCGTAACAGTTCCATTAGGTACTATTTTCTTCTGATCATCCTTCAACTGTGGATTTTCTTTTCGAACAGATGTCACAGCTTTTACTGTACCCAGTGTACGTGTCACCTTACCATACTTAGGTGGCAATGCTTTGCCATGGCTAGCTGCAAGGCACCTCTGACAGTGCCATTCAGCTTTAGGTACCTGAACCTTTGTACCATTTGACTCAAGGCATCTCAAGTGGGTCCCTCTCTCGCATGAATCACATATGAGCAAGCTGTCCACATCAGTAACAACAACATTGCATGCTTGGCAGATAAGGGGTTTGTTCATATAATCACTCGAGGGTGGAGTCCAGCTCGGGTGGGTGGAGTCCCTTTGACCCTGTATAATCTGTTGAACCTTTTTAGAAATCTCAGCATGGCTAGAGTAGATTGATTGGGCAGGAACAAATGTTATGCCTTGCGGGGCTGGGAGCCCAATAAGAAGGTTGGGGGGCCCAGGTTGAACTGCAGGCGGTTTTACTTCATTGTTCTGTGCTGAGCGGGTGCTGTTAACTCCATGGGGTGCACTGGTCGACCTAAGAGATGTGTGATCCACCAATTTATCCTTTTGATCAGGTTGGACATGGGGATTGGCTGCTTTTGCTGCATTTGACACCATAAAAAGAAAAAAGAAAAAAAAAAGCAATCAGAAAACAGACAAGCAATTGGCATATAAATAACTACTGATCGTTGGAAGAAAAATAATCATCACTGAACCATAATAATAAGTTTTTAATAACAGAAGCACCATGCACAACACTTATTATTTATGGTAATATTAGATTTGTTGGATCCAGAATTTCACATTTTCCATTTCTCCTACAAAATTTGTGGAAGTCATCAATTTAAAAATATCCAGAAACTTGTATTGCATTCATTTCTGCTGTCATTCCGTACTTGGATACCAGGACCTGCTTTCCGGTAAGGGCGTTCTATCTAAAAGTAACACACCAATCTTTGCTGTCATCCTGGAATGGACCAGAAAAGCAGGGTCCTGCAATCCAAATCCGAAATAACAGCAGATACAGAATAAAACAATCAAGACAGAGTCAGTAATTACCACATGTCAATTAAATAAGAAAAACAAAACTTAAGTACCTCTAGCTTGAGCTAGATGTGCCATCCCATTGTGTCTCAGATGTGATGTTTCAGTACGAGGAATGGCTCCCGAAGGATTAGACACTGCTATTCCAGATGCTTTTTCATTCATTTGCGACCTCCTAGTCTGGACAGAAGTAGCAACTGTCTGGGTGTGATGCCCACCACCTGGTACTGATATTTGACTTGCACCAAAAGCTACTGGAACATGCTGAGACGGGTAGTACTGATTCATGGGAACTTCATGAGCTCCCTCCAGCTGTACAAGATAACATTGAAATGGTTTACATAGTTATCAGAATGAAGTATTTCATTAAAGAAAGTTGGTCAATATACTACTATTTCAGTGAACAAAAAAACAGTGTCCGGATGTTCTGATGAATGTCATCATGGGAATGAACATAATGTGAGATTAATAAGAATTTCAGATATAGCATATAAAAACATAACATTTGAAGTTAAGGTGGGACTTCTAATGCATGGATCCAGTTCCATATATAACACGCAATAAGAACTTAGTATCGTCCTCTAGCAAAATCATACGAATTTAATAGCATCCTCCGTATTCATTAAGACCAACCAAACCAGTAAGAAACAGTACAAGTGATTGCAACCAGAGGGAGAGTGCAGCATGGAATAATTGGCTAGTTCCAAGGCGAATATCTGTTAGTCAATCATTGCCCCCACAAAAATACCAGCAATAGAGGCTGATTTCTTAATAAACAAGAATCTGGCTCAATTAAATTCAGATTGCAGCCAAATTTTTACCAAAGACATTCCCTGGTAACTTGACTATTCAATGAAATCTCCAAATTCACTATCATAAGATAAGCCAAAGCAATTGTTCAAATAAACAGAAACAAAACCGAAAAACCTTTCTCTTAGTCTGCAAGATCCTCTCAGCAATTGAAGCCCTAGGTGGCCTGAACACCATACCAGAATCCTTATTGAGCCCTAAATCCTCCACCACGGCCCGAACAGCCTCTCTGGGAAACAAATCCTTAGGTTTAAACCCTTCACAGAGTCCAGTCAAACTCTCCCTCGCCTCTGCAGCCATGGCCTTCTCCACAGGGGTCGGATCTCTCCCTCCTCGCATCTCAGCCATGGCGGAGAGCACCATCACCACCTCGGCCACCCGCTTCAACCTCTTGGCCGCTGGAGGGGAGGGAATGTCGCCTGACCCCTCGTCTCCCATCTGCAAAGGATAGGTAGAGAAGTGAAACAGATCTAGAGACATTAGAGAAAGAGAGAGGTGGGTCGGGTAAGAAACCCTAAGTAGAATGTCGCCTGACCGTCCGATCGTAATTTGCTTGAGTCAGGTAACCTGAGCTGATGTGAATTCTTAGAGGCAAGTACGTAACGCGTAATTTTCTTTTTTCCTTTTTTTGTTAAAATCAAGTGATGCATAATTTTCGCGGAACGTAAGTTCGGCTATTTCGGAAATTTTTGGGTCGAGTCGAGTGTGGCCCACACGAGTCGCTACTGATCTGATTGGTTGGGAAGACGGGTCATAACTCGGATCACTTGTTGTGTATTAAATTTTTGTGTATAATTCCGTATTGTAATCAAAATTGCGAGAATTCACGAATTTTAATCGCACTTAAATAATGGAAAATGTGAAAATATTATAAACAATTATAAAATAAAGAAACAATATTCTAAACAAAATCAATGAAAACAAAAAAAGGTTTGTCGAAATTTATATTGTTTGCAATAAATAATGGAATAAATTTTATGTTATTTTGAATCACATTTAGTTACATTTTGTTACATGTCGTATCGTGTTGTATAGTGATCAGGCATACTCAGTATAATAAAATGCGGTCTATGCGGCCGCATATGCGTATTCAGTTCCAATCCACATAGAAAATCAATATGCGGTTTATTATGTAGTTCCAAATCAGATCTGAATATTTTTATTAATAAATCCAATTATAATTGGATCCGAATAATTTATTTAACAGAAACGGATCATATACCCATTAATAACCGAAATACAATCCTTATTCTCATCCGGACAAGGTCCAGTTGAGTGAGTTTTAACTTCCCTCAGCTGTTTGCTTTTATAGACTCTGGAGAGATAATGTTTTTTAGTTAGAAGAGGTGAGACTAAAGAACTCTGCGCAACTCTCATCCGGACGGATTCTCTCCTTTGCCTGCGCAGCTTTGCAATTTAGGTGGACTGACTGGGCTGCTGGGCTTGTATCATATTCAAGTATTCAACCATTATTTAATTAATAAAATATTTTAATTGAAGAACAATGTCTCTGCCGCATGTAGCATTAATTTGTCGCTATTTGAGTACATTTTTTGATTGATTTATTTATCTATTATTTTAATTACCCCTTTATTTATCCATTATTTTATATATACCATTTAAGATTTGTAATATTATAATGTATCCATTATTTAATCACTAAATTGCAAATTAATACTTGTAATAGTATAATTTATTTAATAACTTCCGCATATATAAGTCCGCATAAAAATCCGCATATGTGGCCGTATACCATATATGCGGTATGCGGTGGCATTCCGCATACCGTATGAAAACCGTATTTTATAACCTTGGGCATATTTATATGCTGAGTCATTTTTTCGAAGGATAATAACAGCATTAAAACACAAGTTACGTCCATGTCGCAAAACCGGCACATGCGGTACGGTTTGTACCGTGTCATAATCATAGTGACATAACTCGCGAATTATACGCGAATAATTCGCGTATAATTCGTTTTTTCAACATAACCGCACCGAACTCCGTATTATACGCGGAAAAACATATAATACGTTTTATTCGCGAATAAAACGCGTATAAAACGCGAGATACGAATTATTCGCGATAAAAACGCCAAAAAAAAAAAAATTTTGAATTTTTTCAAAAAAAATTTTTTTTTTTTTTTTTTACGTTTTTTTTGAGGTTTTTTTTTTTTTTTTCTTCCTTGTTGTACCGAATCATTCCTGAATTATACCCGAATCACGAATTTTCGATCTCGCCGAACCGAACCCGAACTTTTAATTTGTTACTATGGTCATAATGTGTTCGGGTGCGCTATAAATTTTTTACATCCCAATTGGACTCGGGTCAGAAGAGGATATCATAATTTGAAAGAAAAAAAAAAAAGAGTTGGGTCGAACTTTAAACAGAAATCTTCAAAGGTTTATCTAGTCGAGAGAGACCAAATTGTTAAGCTGTTTTGCACAAAAATATTATGCCAAAAACACTAAAATTGTTAATTAAAACGTTTTATGGTTATTATACTTTCGAAAGTAAATGGAATATACTTACTACAAAGATGAAAGCATGAGACTATGTTACTATGTTTACCAATTGGTCCATATTATGAATTAATATTTTAGTTTGAGTTTAAATTTTTATTTATATGAATATTTCAACATAATCTCAATATGAAAATGTATTTTCAAACTAAATTTTATAATTTTTTTTCACGTTTTACTATTTTAGATAGATAGAAAATCACTATTTTTGAATAATTTTCTATCTATAAAAAAAATAGTTAAATAATTTAAAATTTGATCTATCAGTACATTTTCATATAAATATCATATTGAACAATTCAGATTAACAGTTTTGACTTTAAAAAAAAATATTGATTCATGTACAGACCAATTGGCGCTATGCATAATAGCATAGCCTCACTTAAAAGCTGAAATACATTAAACGATGTTACCCAAGTAGTACGACCCAGCATCAATGATACCTTGCAAATGACTGAACCTAATTAGAAAAACATTAGAGATTATTTTTGCATTGATAGCTTAGTAACACTGAAAAAGGTACTTCATTTTATCCATTTTGTGAAAAGAAAATAAGAAACCGTATAAAGATAGCATCGTCCAGGGTTGTGCTTGATTTTATCCCTCGAGAACGGAGTAGGTCCGATGCCCATCGGACCTACTTTTAGGTTCAACTAGCATGATGACCGTCCGATCTGATTTAAGATTTGTGTACACGAGAATTAAAACAAACACGCACGAAGTTTAAGGCATTTCGCACGAATCGTAAAGCAAATCGACGGTGATTAAACCCATCAAACCAGAGTAGGTCCGATGCCCATCGGACCTACTCTCAAGTCTTATCCCTCAGCAGCAGGGCCCAAAAAAATGCAAGCAAGAAAAACCATACATTGCAAATTTCTTTTCACTAAAATCGTAATTATCTGAATTGAAAATTACAATTATACAGACATGGCAGAATGGGGAAACAAATTTGTATATGCAGTTATACATCATGTGTATGCTGATCTGAAACCTTCTGTCAGAGGAACAACTTTGCAAGATAAACTGGATTGAAGCTTTGAAACAGCTTGCCGAATATCCTGTAAGAAATGAGAAGGTTTAATTTAGGAGGAACTATCAACTTAATGGAATAATGATGTGCAAGTAATTTACCTCAACAGTATAGCGGGAGGAAAAATGGGTTAGTAAGATTGCCTCGTTCCTGAACCATTTACCATGCTCCATAATCTACCAAAAAGAAACATAATGCATTCATTGAAAAGCCACTTTTAACCATTAGAATGGCCCTATGTAATTAAACATTTCGATTATAACAAATGTGTGGTAAACCATAACAAAGACGATTATCAAGTTACCTCAGAAATATGCATGTGACCATGCTTCTTTGCATGTTCCACATCAATCTCTTCATCTAAGAAGGTTGCCTGTCAACAAGTTGGCATTTATTAGAAAGAACCTGCTTTTGTATTAACTGGTACCACCTGTATTTACACCGAGCAGTAGACCGTTACCTCAGTTATTAGCACTTCAGCTCTTAAAGCATCTGAATTTCTTGGGTCAAGAATAAAATCAGATGTTGTGTCTCCAGTAAATGCAACTTCTGGAACTAATATCATGTCTGTGATCTATGAGTTAAAAATGTTTAGTCAGAATGAAGGTTTCTTAAAACTTAAACCCTTGAAGGCTGCAACTATAGAATTGTAGTAACAAGTCAATAACATGACAGCAAAAATACTACTTACCTCAACACCTGAGTTCTTTAGCTTTTTAATTTGACTGCCGCTCAAGTGAGCATACTTCTTCTTTAGCTTCTTTCTCAAAGAATAAATGACATATCCCTGGGATAAAAGCAGATTCATGTTATTGACACCTCTTCGGCTATCAATATTAGACAAAATTAAGAGAAATTCAGACGAATTATTTTCTTAATGTTACCTGGCTAGGAATAACATGATGAGTCTTGAATGGCCTTGCAACAAGATCATTACGAATTTCATACGTCTCTCCTGAGATTACAGCACACCATACCACCATTAATCCAATACCAATTAATAAAGACAACATAATAGAACAAGAGTACATTTCAAAAAAAAAGTAATAATTAAGGAATCATACATACCCACATCAAGTGCGACCAAATCAACATTAAGTTCCACATTGCTCATTGTACGATGAACTTCTAAAAGTCTCTCCACATCCTTCTTAATACACGGTGGCACAAACACAGTTGGAGGCTTCAAACTGTACAGGCCGCGTGTGGCCAAGTACATAGGAAGAGAACCCTTGAAATTAAATAGAAGTACCAAATTGACTCAACAAATGCAACGCTGCATTAAAACTTCTCCACGGAAATAATAAAGTGAAATTCAACGAAAAATGCATAGAGCTCAGAACAAGAACTCACTATGTGGTCGAGGTGTGCATGTGTGATGAAGAGGAAATCTTGATGCACAGCCCGGGAAGGACATCGGCCCATATCAAACACCGAGTTGAAGGTCGGTAAAACAATACAAGTCTCCATACCGCCAATTGAGAACCCCTCAACCGACAATCCTTCCAATTCCGTCCCTTTTCGGTTTACCTCAGCGCGCGCCTTGCGGTACTCTTCTTCCTCCACCACTGCTCTGTGTATTACCGAGAGATAGCCAGGTGGCGTGGCGCGGGGTCTGGTACAGGAGTGAGCAGTCGAGTATGGTACGGAGACGGAGAGAGAGGGCGAAGCGTGTGGCAATGAGAGAGAAGGTAGTGGTGTGATGGTGGGTGGTGTAGAGAGTTGGAGAGAACGCCATTGGAGACGCTGGATAGGGTTTTAGAGCTCTGGTTGAGGAT
>JAJGRW010001099.1:0-346989 GCA_025461045.1 Carex parvula | reverse complement strand
AATTACTGCAAAATTGACTTATGATTTTGCTTATTGATATCGTGTAATTTAACCTCTAACTTAAATATTACTAAAGATTTAGCATACCAGAAAACAAGATTATGAACTAGTCGACGTACAAAAAAGAAAAGAAAAGAGGACAGATGTTGAGGTATTGTACCAGCATAATTATGTGGGTCATGCGAATAGCATTTGTATGTCCCTGCCTCATTTACACAGGTCCCATCGCATGGATACACTTCTAGGTGTTGGCATTCATCAATATCTACAGAAGTGGAGAAGAATTAAGCAAATTTAACCTCGAAAGTAATTTTCATGATAAAGGAGAGCTATACAATCAAGCTCACAAGAAACAAAATATATACAGTTTGTGAAACATTTTACCAGTAAGGACTCAGTGCCAGGTTCTGGCTTTTTAATTTGTGTCTATTTGTTCATAACTGTTTGTAAACACTTGTTGCTTCAGTAGTAATTAATAAAACATTTAATGGGTTTGCTTTCGCTAATTTACATGATCATTGAACAGAAACAGTAACACAATGTACCACTGGCCACTAACCGCGCGTTAGGTATCATGATCTAATAAATTGGTCAAAAAGGATAGGCATGCTCCGAAAATAATTTAAAAGGTAGTAATACTTAAAACAAAATTTGCCAATGTAATTTTTCAATATTGGACGTATGAGAATGCATAGAGTATAATGAAAAAAAGCAAATATTTCATACCTTGACATCCATCATCCACATAAGGATTCCCCTCATATCCCTCTGAACAATTGCATCTATATCCATTCCCATTTGTATTATCATAACACCAACTGTGATGCTTCGACACGCAAACTGTGATGCATTCATCTTAGCTATCTCGCATGATATCCTCCTGTATTGTTACTACCACTACCAAACCACCAATCAAGCAAGGCTGGTATCTCAACTGATACTGAATTATCCCAGGGATGCTTCGAGTATAGAGGGCTGAGTAACTTTTGTCTCACATCTTTATTTTCATCAAACCAATCTTTGTCAACAATGAATACCTTGTTGAATTCGCCAAATGAATATGTTGTCTCATTTAGTGACTCAAGGTGCACATCAAAGGACGTAAGCCCCACTGGCATTGATGTCCGACAGCAGCCAATACCCGCACATGTGTCGTCATGACCTGTCACATACAAAATTTTAAATTTTTATATTCAGTGTGGATTTTAGTTGGTGCTTATACTAAGATTACTTATCAAAGTTGGTATTCTCGGGTCGGTACTGTCTGTAGCAAACTGGAACCATCCTGGTACTTACGGGTATCATGTAGTATTATTTGTCTTATTGCCATCATCATTATTTATGTGGGGTGGGGAAAAATTGAATTCAAAAGGCTCAGCTAGCCAAGATCTTAGTAAAAATGCTAAGAAATTAAATAACTGCGCTAACATCATAGTTCTAAGGAAAGAAGCAATAAAACTTGTAAAATTAACTGTACCCGGCCAAAATGTGACTGGTACCATGCAGTACACGCTAATTAGGATGAGTGCTGGACTAAACCTGATTGAATGGTTAGATAATAACTAGAAATTATTTTTCCTTTAACAACTTATTACAGTACCTGGCGTAGAATCTCGTACCACACAAACAGACGCGCATAAGCTAATAAGCGTATTATTCTCATAGAAAAATACACGTGCTATCACACCACAACCAATGGCAGTGAACCGATTCTTAGATGAGATGGTAAAGGGTCCATTTGGTAGAAGTCCAGTCCATGATTCATTTAGATTTGTAGCAAGAAAGCTCAACACTTGACTGTTGATTGTGACAGTGCCATGAATCAATGATATATCCAATACTTCTATACTGCCATCTCCTAACAACAATCTAGGTGGTTGGAGCGAGAGGTCGCAAGTGAGGTTAAAACCAGGAAGGAAGCACCGGCTTTCGCCGAGGCCAAATGGGTATGGGATGCTGATGTTGCCACATGAGGCGGGGCAGGGATGGTTTAGATCTGCTGTTATAATTGTCGGTGATGCTAATATTAAGAGTAGAAAATGAAGAAATAGAAATAGAAATAGTATAAATGGCAGTTGTATAATTTGCATTGATCTAGATTTGGTTGGGGAGGTAGCCTAGGAGGAAGGGGATGTGGGGTGGGAATGATGGGTGGCGAAATTGGGAAGTTGGGTTTATTATCAGATGTGTGATTTGTGTATTGAGAGTATTAGTGGCGTGGACTGCAAATTGACTTTGGTAGGAGAATTCAAGATCAGATGCCTCCTCATTGAATTAAATTAAAGACAGGAAATTGTTTAAATAATACCAAATTAAGGGCGATAGTTGACTGAAAACAGTTACTGAAGCAATTTCTCTTCATGTCCTTCGCTGGTCATCATCCTTTCAATTTTTTAAAGGGAAGGGAATAAGAGTTCTCCCAGCTCCACACAAGAAATTTGATCGCAACCGCCGAATACACATCAACTCATTCATCAAACGGCATACAAATCATCCTTCTTTTTGTAAGTTAATGTTTGTTATGACTTGTGATATGTGTAGGATCTTCTGCGTAACGGGTGAATATATTCTAAGAGGTAGCAAACCCCACACACAAATTGGAAATCGACGCGGAACACACTTATCTTTCTTAAAAAGTAAGAACACATTCAGGTTTGAATCTTTCGATGCTTCCATGAAATTACCGTGGTGCCTGGTTGTCTTCCCTTTCCTTTTACTAAATCTAAATTAAGGTGGGTCGTGTGTGGGTGCCGCCCGGACCCAAAACAGCATGTTACGGGAGGATGTTTCATTCTGTGTGTCTCTATTTTTTAAAAATTTAATTATTTAAATTTTAAATTTTAAATATCAAAATAAAATTGTTAGATTAGATATGATTTATATTATTTTATTTTCATGCACATAAAAAATTAACACGTTTCAATTTTGTTTATATATGAATTAATAAGTTGAAAAATCAACATCCAGAAATTATCTACATTAGTGCATTTTTGCTAGCTCTTTATAATAATCAAAATAAAGTTAAAATGTCATAATTTTTTACATGTGCATAAAGAAAATAATATAAATCATATCTAACATTTTATATTAACATTTAAGATTTAAATTATAAATTATTAAAATTCTAAAAACAGAGGCATGATAAAGACATAAAAAATAAAGACGTTGAAACCCTCCTCTATCACCAGACTCACTTTAATCTCCCAACTTTCCTCCTAAGCTCACTTTCCCTTTCTAGACTTCCATACATTCTTTTTTGGATTATTTGTATTTTTTTTTCATCACCCACCCTCTTTATATTTTTTTTTCCTCGTTCAATCTTGCTCATATTTCCGACGATTCGTGAGGAATATTGTGAATCTAAAACTATGAATGACTTATACTCAATTTTCTCCTCAAATGAGATCCATATTGAAGTACTTCTGGGTTCTATTCGCTCTGCTGTTTTTTTCTTTATAATATGCTAGGTATACATACTTGATATGTTAGGTTTACAAACTTGATATCATCATTTTACCGAGTTGTGTAGCAAAGTTTAAAGACACGAAAGTTTGGATTTAAATAATTTGATACAACAGCTAGTGCTAGATCTTAAAGGATAAAATTCATAGATTACTTATTAGGAGAGATGTAAAAAGTTGCTAGGAACCACATCTAAATGATAAAAAAATTAGTTTATTTGGTTCGGTTTAAAACCGGTTAGACCGAACTAAACAAAATTTTTAAATCCATCTTAAAAAAATTCAAACAATTAAATATTTATTTTTATGATTAATCTTCTCATTTTGGTTTAACTGAATAAATCAAAATTTAGTTCTGCTCAATGATGTTTTTGAAAACCAAATAAAAAATTAATTTGTCTATTCTATTTCAGTTTTAACCGAATTGAACCGATGAACACTCCTGTAACGACACTCGTTTCGTACTGAAACAAGAAAGTTGCCATATAAATTAATTAGCAAAATCTGCTGTTCATTTCAATCTAGTATCTACCAAATTGTTTACAGCTAAAATCCTGTAGGAGTCCAAATCAAGTACAAAATGAGTGGAGATATTTGACAAAGACGCGATAAAGCGAGAAAAACATATCAACGGTGGAGTGGGAACCAAGCTAAAGTTTTATCTTTGACTCGCAAATCACATTAGTTTTGGGCTTCGCTTTTTACTATTTAAAACATTTCTTTAATTACAGTGGGCTGGGATGTGGGGCCCTGGTCGGCAAGCGGTAGGAAAGCCTTCTTAAGTTCTTAGAGGGTGTTCGGCAACCCTCCTTAAGGGAGGCAAGATTAAAAATTTAATCTTGACTAAGGAATGATTGTTCGGCAAGACATGAGGATTAAGATAGTTGAATCAAAACAATTTAAAATTGTTTTATTTTGAGAAAGATTGTAAAATACCAAAATGACCCTTATATTATTTTTCTAATAAAAATGATTAATGATGCTTTTATATTACATAAATTTATTTTCATTAATAATTTATTTCCACCATAATTACAATTTAGAATAATTCTCAAAGCGAAAAATAAACTTTCCAATGTCTAATTATAAAATGGTAAAATATCATTGTGTACTAATTCTGTTACTTAATGTTCAATTGGTACCAATTGTGTAAAATACTTGGGTCCGCCAATGCCGGTACCAATTGGTACCAAAGACAGAGCACAATATCTAATTACAACAACGGAATTCACACAATCAAAATAGAAACCTACTAAAAGTTTTATTTCAACACACAAAACAAGCAACTCAGAAATTTTAAAAAACATTTAAAATAAATATTAGTTATTGGTTCATATTTCTCAGTCGAGATGGACAGGGCTCTTACAGGTTCTTACCAGTAGAGATGGCGAGGGGTACTTTTCAGGTCCAGGTTCATCCCTTCCTCCGGAGGAGCTGACGTGGCAGGATTAAGGGCATCCACATCGTCGTCAGGTTCGGTGGTAGGGGTCGAATCTGGTGATGGCACTGCGGAGGCGAGAAAGGAGCCACAGCATCTCTGTTGTCACCCACATTAGCACCAAGCCCCTCATGGCAATGAAACCCATCAAATGAGATCTCGATCAGTAGAGCATCTCGGCACGAATTCCCCTGTGGTATCGGATGAATAAGTTTGTCGTTGCAATCGTCGGCGAAATCACTACGAAGGTTTGGGAGAAGATGAAGTTTCTTCTTTGCACGCCTAGGGAACCGTTCAAGCATGAGAGAGAATCAACGAAAAAATAATTAAATATTGAAAAGAGCCTTAAGGAGCTCATCAGATGAGGGTAGAACCGTAAAAAGAAAATATTATTTTAATATCAGATGGGCCTTAAGGAGATACTAAGGAGGCGAATCCCTTAAGGAGGGGGAAGACCTGACTTAAAATTTTTGTCTAAGGAGATGTCTTAAGCTCTTCTAAGGAAGGACTGTTCGGTAGGATTAGAGTGTTAAGGAGCTCTAAGAAAGCTAAAGCTGACCTGCCGAACATGTACTTAGGCATTTTTCTTTTGGTTGTGGGCCCGTAGACACCTTGGCAAGCATTTTAAACTGGGTAAATTCGGGGAATTCAAATGTCCAATAATAAGGTAATTTATTACAAGTACTATATGAATCACTGATTTATTTTTAATGCCCTCAATTTAAAAAAAAAACAATATGTACTCGGTTTTTTGAAAATTCAAAAACTGTTCCAACCGTTTCATTGTAGAGCAGTTCTCTTCTAAAGAGGACCGCCACACTGTGGAGTGGTTCTTTTTTTCTTTTTTTTTTTTTGAAAATTGACGAGTAATTGAGTAATAAAATTATTTATTAACTAATTTTTTTAATGATTAATATCAAATTGATAATATAAAATACTGAATAAGTGACAGAACAAAACATAAATATTGTATTAATCCAACTAAAAAAATTAAGGAACATCATTCTTCAAACGGATGTATATGAATGCTCCAACAATTATACACGGTTTTATTATATGATCCGTGTGTGATAAAAGAAATATAATATTTTCTCACATCATCGATCAATGTCTTTGTGTTATAATTATCTCTATCTATATTTTGTAAGTCATTTATTTCATTTCTAAAGTACTTGTAGGTTGCACATGTATTTATCTAAGATATCTCTCGTAAACATGCTTGTTATTTATCTAAGGCATACTTGTTATTTTTTTTTTAATTGAGGGCATTAACAAAATCGCTATGAAAAACATATCCGTGCTAGATCACAACTGGTCAGTAGTATTTAAATTGTAAACCATCCAAAATACTAAATACTGGTCATACATCGTCTAGGTTGTCTGCTCTGCTGTAGGAATTTATTTTAATCAAAATAAATATTTTATTTTTGGTATTTATGAAAATTATCTGAACTTATTTTCCGTATCAAAATTCACATGATGGAACTTACAAATACGTTGTAAACTTTTCAAGACACATTCAGTTATTAAATTGAAATCACTTCATTCCAGAAACTTATCTCATTGTTGATAAAGTAGAAAATAAATCTACTGTTATTCTAATGGAATAACAGGTTCTTGTTATTCCGATTCCAACTATTCAACTTTGTTGAAATTCATGTATGACTTTTTTTTTTTGTTTTTTCATTGAGATTCATGCCTGCATGAATTTTTTTTGAATAGTTGGAATCAGAATAACAGAAACTTGTTATTTCATTGGAATAAAATAGATTTATTTCCGATAAAGTAGGTTGAACAAGTGTTGAAGCACCAACCATTTTGATATATATAATTTTTTTTTAAAGTTTTGAATTAATTTAGTATAAAATCAAACAATAAAAAAAATATAAGTTAATATTAACACATTAAGTTTGTTTGACAAGAACGAATCAAATGGTAAAAATTAAACAAGTCGGTATCTCGAGTTGACAAGCTAATATTTCAAATACTACTATACAAACTGTTAACAATATATGAGTAAGCTAATATTTAATGAGTAAGGATAGAGATGTCTAAAACTAATTTTAAGTGAGTATGAATATGAAAATGTTTCCTTCCAATCTGCACCGTATCTATTGACATCCTTATTGGATGCCTTTGCAAACAGGTGGACCCACTTACCCAAGTGCACGAGTTAGCATGATTTTTTTTAAAAATAGTAATTTAAATAATAAAAGTTAAAGAAACGACATGATTGCGGGGTTTGTTATAAAAACAGCAAAAACCGAATAGCCTATTCGGTGAAGGGTTTTTTTTGCTTCACCGAATAGGTAATTTGGTTAAGCAGTCGGTTTTAACAGGGGTTGTGGGAACATGGCCACAGAAGATCTATTACAAGCTTAACCGAATTGGCTATTCGGTTTGGTGTTTTTTTGGGCTTAACCGAAATGCCTATTCGGTTAAGTTTTTTTTTTTTTTTATAGAGACTAAGATTATTTGACTGAAAATAAAGAAATCTAATACTGAAAATTTAAATGTTTTATTTAAATTATTTGACTTCTTTTGATATATAATTAGCATATTCATACTAATTAAGTTAAATTATGTTGAATTACACTATATAAGTTAAATTACACTAAATTACATTACATTACGCTAAAATACGGTTAATTACGCTAAATTACATATGAATAGGGACGATATCTTCACTGAAAAGGCGAAAAACGACGGCGAAACTTCAAACGGTTATAAAACGGCGCTCGAGTGTCCGATTTCAGCAAATGATCACTTTTCGGAAAGCTTGCGAAAATATGCATGCGTCACTGATTGCTTTATAGTTTTTTGAAATTCAGAATTACCAAAAAACAAAGGGAAGAGCTTCAAAACTTGAGTTGAAGTTTCCGATTAAGATTTTCATTTCTATTATTCAATCCAAGTAGCTCAGTAAATTAGTTACATATTGAACTTGTAGAATACCAGTTTTTACTATTTTCAAATTTTTTTTACTATTTTTTATGATTCATGAAAGATGGCACAGAATCGGTTTATTTTAGCGTAATTTTTGGTATTTCAGCATAATTAGCGGAGTTATTGTAATTTAGCGTAATTCAACATAATTTATTGTAATATAGTGTAATTCAACATAATTTCTATTTAGTGTTTTTTTATTTTTTTGCTAATTATAAATCAAAAGAAGTAATCTAACAAATAATTTAAATCAAATTTTCATTCTTAGATTTCTTTATTTTGTTCTTCTTGGTGTCAAAAAAAAAATCATAAACCAAATAGCCTATTTGGTTAGGCTAAAAAATTCCTAAACCGAATAGGCTATTCGGTTTAGGGGTGTTACACGAAAGATTACATACTCCGGGTGTTTGTTTTTGTGAAAAATTCGGTTTAACCGAATAGGCTATTCGGTGAAGCAAAAAAAAACCCCTTAACCGAATAGCCTATTCGGTTTTTGCTATTTTTATAACAAACTCCGCAATCATGTCGTTTCTTTAACTTTTTTTTATTTTAATTACTGTTTTTAAAAAAAATCCCGAGTTAGCATCCTCTTGTACGAAATTAATTGTAATTGTAAAGTTGCAATAAAATTTGAATTAAATATTTTAGAAAAGAAGAATTCAAATGCTTTCATCTGTCTTTATTTTTTATGTTTTTATATAAACAAATTATAAAATTTATATATTAAATAAATAATTAGATCTGATAAATTTATATTCTCTACATGTACATTAAAATTTATTGCAATTAGATTTTGTTTTTATATGAACTAGTAAATTGGCGGTAGGGTGTACATTAAAATTCACCTCTCCTTCGGATCCTCAACCAGAGCTCTAAAACCCTATCCAGCGTCTCCAATGGCGTTCTCTCCAACTCTCTACACCACCACCATCACACCAGTACCTTCTCTCTCATTGCGACACGCTTCGCCCTCTCTCTCCGTCTCCGTACCATACTCGACTGCTCACTCCTGTACCAGACCCCGCGCCACGCCACCTGGCTATCTCTCGGTAATACACAGAGCAGTGGTGGAGGAAGAAGAGTACCGCAAGGCGCGCGCTGAGGTAAACCGAAAAGGGACGGAATTGGAAGGATTGTCGGTTGAGGGGTTCTCAATTGGCGGTATGGAGACTTGTATTGTTTTACCGACCTTCAACTCGGTGTTTGATATGGGCCGATGTCCTTCCCGGGCTGTGCATCAAGATTTCCTCTTCATCACACATGCACACCTCGACCACATAGTGAGTTCTTGTTCTGAGCTCTATGCATTTGTGGTTGAATTTCACTTTATTATTTCCGTGGAGAAGTTTTAATGCAGCGTTGCATTTGTTGAGTCAATTTGGTACTTCTATTTAATTTCAAGGGTTCTCTTCCTATGTACTTGGCGACACGCGGCCTGTACAGTTTGAAGCCTCCAACTGTGTTTGTGCCACCGTGTATTAAGAAGGATGTGGAGAGACTTTTAGAAGTTCATCGTACAATGAGCAATGTGGAACTTAATGTTGATTTGGTCGCACTTGATGTGGGTATGTATGATTCCTTAATTTTTTTTTGTTTTTTGAAATGTACTCTTGTTCTATTATGTTGTCTTTATTAATTGGTATTGGATAATGGTGGTATGGTGTGCTGTAATCTCAGGAGAGACGTATGAAATTCGTAATGATCTTGTTGCAAGACCATTCAAGACTCATCATGTTATTCCTAGCCAGGTAACGTTAAGAAAATAATTCGTCTGAATTTCTCTTAATTTTATCTAATATTGATAGCCGAAGAGGTGTCAATAACATGAATCTGATTTTATCCCAGGGATATGTCATTTATTCTTTGAGAAAGAAGCTAAAGAAGAAGTATGCTCACTTGAACGGCAGTCAAATTAAAAAGCTAAAGAACTCAGGTGTTGAGGTAAGTAGTATTTTTGTGTCATGTTATTGACTTGTTACTACAATTCTATAGTTGCAGCCTTCAAGGGTTTAAGTTTTAAGAAACCTTCATTCTGACTAAACATTTTTAACTCATAGATCACAGACATGATATTAGTTCCAGAAGTTGCATTTACTGGAGACACGACATCTGATTTTATTCTTGACCCAAGAAATTCAGATGCTTTAAGAGCTAAAGTGCTAATAACTGAGGTAACGGTCTACTGCTCGGTGTAAATACAGGTGGTACCAGTTAATACAAAAGCAGGATCTTTCTAATAAATGCCAACTTGTTGACAGGCGACCTTCTTAGATGAAGAGATTGATGTGGAACATGCAAAGAAGCATGGTCACATGCATATTTCTGAGGTAACTTGATAATCGTCTTTGTTATGGTTTACCACACATTTGTTATAATCGAAATGTTTAATTACATAGGGCCACTCTAATGGTTAAAAGTGGCTTTTCAATGAATACATCATGTATCTTTTTGGTAGATTATGGAGCATGCTAAATGGTTCAGGAACGAGGCAATCTTACTAACCCATTTTTCCTCCCGCTATACTGTTGAGGTAAATTACTTGCACATCATTATTTCCATTAAGTTGATAGTTCCTCCTAAATTAAACCTTCTCATTTCTTACAGGATATTCGGCAAGCTGTTTCAAAGCTTCAATCCAGTTTATCTTGCAAAGTTGTTCCTCTGACAGAAGGTTTCAGATCAGCATACACATGATGTATAACTGCATATACAAATTTGTTTCCCCATTCTGCCAAGTTTGTATAATTGTAATTTTCAATTCAGATTAATTACGATTTTAGTGAAAAGAAATTTGCAATGTATGGTTTTTCTTGCTTGCATTTTTTTGGGCCCTGCTGCTGAGGGATAAAATCAAGCACAACCCTGGACGATGCTATCTTTATACGGTTTCTTATTTTCTTTTCACAAAATGGATAAAATGAAGTACCTTTTTCAGTGTTACTAAGCTATCAATGCAAAAATAATCTCTAATGTTTTTCTAATTAGGTTCAGTCATTTGCAAGGTATCATTTATGCTGGGTCGTACTACTTGGGTAACATCGTTTAATGTATTTCAGCTTAAGTGAGGCTATGCTCAGGGGTGGATCCAGGATTTTCGTCAGGGGGGACAAAAAAATATCGAATCGGGTTTAAATATTTAATCGGGTTTAAATCCATTAACCAATTGAGTACTCGACAAAAAATAATGCTTTAACTTATATTTTCGAATGCTTTGACTTGTAATTTCTGATGTTCTGACTTATAATTCTAATTACCAATTAAAATTCAACAGATTTATTTCAATTTTAACCCTAAATTTAACTTGAATTACAAATTAAATGACCAGAGGGGGGCAAAAAAAATTCCAGGGGGGGGCAGAGCCGATCGGAACCGATAAATTTTCACTAAAACTCAAAATCCAGGGGGGGGAGCTGCCCCCCCCCTGGAGTACACTGGGTCCGCCCCTGGCTATGCTATTATGCATAGCGCCAATTGGTCTATACATGAATCAATATATATTTTTTTAAAGTTCAAACTGTTGATTTGAATTGTATAATATGATATTTATAAAAAAATGTACTGATAGATCAAATTTAAATTATTTAACTATTTTTTTATAGATAGAAAATCATTCAAAAATAGTGATTTTCTACCTATCTAAAATAGTAAAACGTGAAATTTTTTTATAAAATTTAGTTTGAAAATACATTTTCATATTGAGATTATGTTGAAATATTCATATAAATAATTTGAATTTAAACTCAAACTAAAATATTAATTCATAATATGGACCAATCGGTAAACATAGTACCATAGTCTCATTCTTTCATCTTTGTAGTAAAAGTATCTTCCATTTACTTTTGAAAGTATAATAACCATAAAACGTTTAAATTAACAATTTTAGTGTTTTTGGCATAATATTTTTGTGCAAAACAGCTTAACAATTTGGTCTCTCTCCACCAGATAAAACTTTGAAGATTTCTGTTTAAAGTTCGACCCAACTTTTTTTTCTCTTTCAAATTATGATATCCTCTTCTGATCCGAGTCCAATTGGGATGTAAAAAATTTATAGGGCGCCCGAACACATTGCGACACGGTACAGACCGTACGGCACATGTGCCGGTCTTGTGACATGGGCGTAACTTGTGTTTCGATGCTGTTATTATCCTTCAAAAAAATGACTCGACATGTAAATATGCCTGATCACTATACAACACGATACGACATGTAACAAAATGTAACTAAATGTGATTCAAAATAACATAAAATTTATTCCATTATTTATTGCAAACAATATAAATTTCGACAACTTTTTTTTGTTTTCATTGATTTTGTTTAGAATATTGTTTCTTTATTTTATAATTGTTTATAATATTTTTCGCATTTTCCATTATTTAAGTGCGACTAAAATTCGTGAATTCTCGCAATTTTGATTACAATACGGAATAATACATAAAAATTTAATTACACAACAAGTGATCCGAGTTATGACCCGTCTTCCCAACCAATCAGATCAGTAGCGACTCGTGTGGGCCACACTCGACTCGACCCAAAAATTTCCGAAATAGCCGAACTTACGTTCCGCGAAAATTATGCATCACTTGATTTTAACAAAAAAAAGGAAAAAAGAAAATTACGCGTTACGTACTTGCCTCTAAGAATTCACATCAGCTCAGGTTACCTGACTCAAGCAAATTACGATCGGACGGTCAGGCGACATTCTACTTAGGGTTTCTTACCCGAACCCACCTCTCTCTTTCTCTAATGTCTCTAGATCTGTTTCACTTCTCTACCTATCCTTTGCAGATGGGAGACGAGGGGTCAGGCGACATTCCCTCCCCTCCAGCGGCCAAGAGGTTGAAGCGGGTGGCCGAGGTGGTGATGGTGCTCTCCGCCATGGCTGAGATGCGAGGAGGGAGAGATCCGACCCCTGTGGAGAAGGCCATGGCTGCAGAGGCGAGGGAGAGTTTGACTGGACTCTGTGAAGGGTTTAAACCTAAGGATTTGTTTCCCAGAGAGGCTGTTCGGGCTGTGGTGGAGGATTTAGGGCTCAATAAGGATTCTGGTATGGTGTTCAGGCCACCTAGGGCTTCAATTGCTGAGAGGATCTTGCAGACTAAGAGAAAGGTTTTTCGGTTTTGTTTCTGTTTATTTGAACAATTGCTTTGGTTTGTCTTATGATAGTGAATTTGGAGATTTCATTGAATAGTCAAGTTACCAGGGAATGTCTTTGGTAAATATTCGGCTGCAATCTGAATTTAATTGAGCCAGATTCTTGTTTATTAAGAAATCAGCCTCTATTGCTGGTATTTTTGTGGGGGCAATGATTGACTAACAGTTATTCGCCTTGGAACTAGCCAATTATTCCATGCTGCACTCTCCCTCTGGTTGCAATCACTTGTACTGTTTCTTACTGGTTTGGTTGGTCTTAATGAATACGGAGGATGCTATTAAATTCATATGATTTTGCTAGAGGACGATACTAAGTTCTTATTGCGTGTTATATATGGAACTGGAAATGCATTAGAAGTCCCACCTTAACTTCAAATGTTATGTTTTTATATGCTATATCTGAAATTCTTATTAATCTCACATTGTGTCCATTCCCATAATGACATTCATCAGAACATCTGGAGTCTGTTTTTTTGTTCACTGAAATAGTAGTATATTGACCAACTTTCTTTAATGAAATACTTCATTCTGATAACTATTTAAACCATTTCAATGTTATCTTGTACAGCTGGAGGGAGCTCACGAAGTTCCCATGAATCAGTACTACCCGTCTCAGCATGTTCCAGTAGCTTTTGGTGCAAGTCAAATATCAGTACCAGGTGGTGGGCATCACACCCAGACAGTTGCTACTTCTGTCCAGACTAGGAGGTCACAAATGAATGAAAAAGCATCTGGAATAGCAGTGTCTAATCCTTCGGGAGCCATTCCTCGTACTGAAACATCACATCTGAGACACAATGGGATGGCACATCTAGCTCAAGCTAGAGGTACTTAAGTTTTGTTTTTCTTCTTTAATTGACATGTGGTAATTACTGACTCTGTCTTGATTGTTTTATTCTGTATCTGCTGTTATTTCGGATTTGGATTGCAGGACCCTGCTTTTCTGGTCCATTCCAGGATGACAGCAAAGATTGGTGTGTTACTTTTAGATAGAACGCCCTTACCGGAAAGCAGGTCCTGGTATCCAAGTATGGAATGACAGCAGAAATGAATGCAATACAAGTTTCTGGATATTTTTAAATTGATGACTTCCACAAATTTTGTAGGAGAAATGGAAAATGTGAAATTCTGGATCCAACAAATCTAATATTACCATAAATAATAAGTGTTGTGCATGGTGTTTCTGTTATTAAAAACTTATTATTATGGTTCAGTGGTGATTATTTTTCTTCCAACCATCAGTAGTTATTTGTATGCCAATTGCTTGTCTGTTTTCTGATTGCTTTTTTTCTTTTTTCTTTTTTCCTTTTATGGTGTCAAATGCAGCAAAAGCAGCCAATCCCCATGTCCAACCTGATCAAAAGGATAAATTGGTGGATCACACATCTCTTAGGTCGACCAGTGCACCCCATGGAGTTAACAGCACCCGCTCAGCACAGAACAATGAAGTAAAACCACTTGCAGTTCAACCTGGGCCCCCCAACCTTCTTATTGGGCTCCCAGCCCCGCAAGGCATAACATTTGTTCCTGCCCAATCAATCTACTCTAGCCATGCTGAGATTTCTAAAAAGGTTCAACAGATTATACAGGGTCAAAGGGACTCCACCCACCCGAGCTGGACTCCACCCTCGAGTGATTATATGAACAAACCCCTTATCTGCCAAGCATGCAATGTTGTTGTTACTGATGTGGACAGCTTGCTCATATGTGATTCATGCGAGAGAGGGACCCACTTGAGATGCCTTGAGTCAAATGGTACAAAGGTTCAGGTACCTAAAGCTGAATGGCACTGTCAGAGGTGCCTTGCAGCTAGCCATGGCAAAGCATTGCCACCTAAGTATGGTAAGGTGACACGTACACTGGGTACAGTAAAAGCTGTGACATCTGTTCGAAAAGAAAATCCACAGTTGAAGGATGATCAGAAGAAAATAGTACCTAATGGAACTGTTACGAATCAGCCAAATACTGAGCCTGGTGTCAATAGTGGAAATTTGAATAATGTTCAAGTGGTATCTAATGATCCTAAAGAACGTGCAGTTGCACAATTGGCTGGCACAGTTGTCAAAGTTGAAAACCATGGTTCTCAAAATGGTCAATCTGGTAAGAGTGACATAACTGGTTGTGAGCCAAAGGAATCTTTGGGTGAAAAAGAGAAAGCATTACCAGAACAGCACCAAGTGGATAAAAATAGTAATCAGGCGAATGGAGTTGCAGCAAGTGAGAAATCTGCTGGTCCTGAAGTTTGTTGGGTTGGAGATGCTGGGGAAGTGATTGACGGGAAGAGTTACTATAGTTCATGTTGTATTAATCAAACTACCTACAAGCTTCAAGACCATGTCTTGATCTCTTCTGATGGTGAACGTTTTATTCCGTCAAAGATCAAGGCTAGTATCTGCTGTTTCAAACTCAAGTTAGTTTCAGAATTTACTTGCCATATTCTATCTTCTAATCAGATACTAAATTTATCTTTCTTTTGCTAAAACTCCGCAGTCTTTATGGGAAAGCAAGGAACCTGGTTCAAAATGGGCAGTTGTGAATCCATATTACCTTCCCAGTGACCTTCCTGAGTCTGTTAGCAGCTCGTCAGGTGGTGTTGAAGACAATGAGGTAAAGAGTTCTGTATGCTGTATGGATGCAAATTTCTAGTGTTGTTAGTTGTTAGAAGACAGTGCTTGACTGGTACAGCACCATACAATACTGAGAGGTATTTTAGAGTTTATCAGCCAAGCTATGACCTGTCTTCAAGCTCTTGTTTTTATCTAAAACCTAAATGCAAGAAAAAAATCAAGAAAAAAAAATGTAAAAAAAGAAATAAATTACTTATCGCAATTGTAGGAAGTAATAACATGTATACTAAGAAATTTATCTTTTTGGATGCAAAAAATAGAAAGTGAGTGTATACCGTGTACAATTACATCCTTAATTTGATTGGCTTTGTTGCAGGTGTATGCTTCAGATAACAAAGAGACGATTAATATTAACTTGATCAGTGGTCCCTGTGAAGTATTAACATCTGACAAGTTTCAGGAGGAGAATGAAAAGAGGCACCAATTAGCCGACTTGAACAATAATTTGCCTCCCATCTTTTTGTGCAGGTTTGTGTATTTCTGCTCACAAGCAATTGGAGGTTTAATTCTTTTTGTGGAAGATGAGTTTTTAGTTTTCTCACAAGTTGTGTTATGTTGATGATTGTACAGATGGAAATATGATGACACTAATGGGATTTTAAGGCCGCTTACCCATTAACTTCGAGGAAATTTGAATCAGCAATAATATCTGTAACTACATTCTTATCTCTGTCTCCAAGAAATGAGGTTTGTTCTCACTTTCATGATATCAACCATATAAGCTCGTATAATTTCGTTGTGCTATTTTTAACAACATCTGATATTTTTTTTGTAATCACAGGTAGAGAACTGGCCTGGATGGAGTCGAAGAGTGGCTGGTGCTGTATGTACATTATGTAGCTCTTGATAATTCTAGGTCTCTTGCTAGTCCTTGTATTAATTCAATTAAATTATTTGACATAGATGGCTAGTGCTTGCTCTTAATATAGAAAACCAGCCACAGGGGCTGGCTGCTCCATTTTACTTCCTCATAGAAGTAAAAAGAAAAATAGTTTTTAGGCTTGGATAGTCTGTCTAATGTAATCATAATTTTTTTGACTGATGTTTTTCTTTCCAATCCCTCCCTCTACTCTCCATCCAAACATGATGTTTTTTTTTTTTTGAAAGAAAGGCATGAGAGCCCGTTTCATATAAGAAACATAACGGTAACTTACAAACCAATAGTATCAGATCCCAATTATTAGAAAATAACCACAAAAGCTAACAAAGAGCAAAAGACATATGCCCTTCGTTTTGAAGTCCACCAAAACACTGTGATAGAAAATAACACGTTATCTAAGCCACCTATCAAAATGGGGCTGAGGTAAACTAATTCTAAAATCGGATTTGTGCAAAAATGAGTATCGTGCGTCATATCATCAATCTGCTGGAGTTCCAGCTGCCCCTCCTATGCGCAGAACCTGCTCTATCTCCGGCTGGTACACAACCATTTGCATGTCATTTGGATCTCACACGCTCAAAGGGATAGCATCTAAATCAGCCGGCAACCACTGAGCTGCTGCCACCTTGATTCTCTTGTCCATATGTCCTGTCCAATATTCAAACACAGAAATGATGAGCAATATAATAGATCTTGTTGTTTTACTAGGTGAATTTTGAAAAATAACCGAGTTTCTATATTTCCACAAGGTCCAACACACTGAATATCACTAAGAATGCAATTTGCTGATCTTTGGATAATGTACCTGCAAAATCAAAAATATTAGAGCAAGTTTTCCATTGGGAGTATATTTGTTGACAATTACCTAGCCAAAACCAGATTTGTTGAGCTACTGTACATTTAAGAAAAAGATGGTTCACAGATTATTTTTTAGGGCAAAATTGACACTGTAAATCACCGTGCCAACCTCTTTTATGCAAATTTGTTTTAGTTAGTATTCTATTATGCATGACTAACGACATAAATATCCTAATTTTTTGTGGAAGAGGTAACTACCACCAAATAGCAAATCTATTTTTACTAATTCCTCTAAAATTAATGATTTGATATAAAGATTTGACAGAAAACAATCATGAAGTTTCCCATCTCCAAGCAATTTAGTCTACATAGTGTGTAAAACTACAAGAGCTAATAAGACTTAAAATCTGGTGCCATTCTACAAGTAATATACCACTTAATCGTCTTCTAAAATGTAACCTAGATCCTTGCGAATTTATTACCGAACTGATGGTAATTTGAGGAGTAGAGCATAAATTGTATAGTTGGGGATATTTCGTAGCTAAACTACAATTACCTATCCATAAAGTATGCCAAAAGGACAAAGAGGAGTTAATTCCTGTTTCAAAGGTAACACTAATTTTCCCTAAATTTTCAAATTTCATGACTGCTTTCCAAAAAGAAAAAAGGGGTAGGTTGTTTGCAAGATAATAGTTGTGTTGAATGACAATTTTTCACAAACCGTGATAACTATCATCTTGAAACTTCCACCACCATTTTAATAACAATGCTATATTCATATTCTGCAAATCTAGAATCCCTAAGCCACCATGGGATTTTGCTAAGCATGATTTAGTCCAATTAACTAGAGTGTATTTTTTTCTATTCTTATCTGAACCTTGCCAAAGAAATTTATTTCTAATAGAATTAATTCTTCTAAATATAGTCTTAGGTGCCTTATAAACTGACAATGTATATAAGGGTATAGAGGATAAAACAGAGTTTAAAAAAGTAAGTCTACCACCTATGGATAGTAGTTGTCCCTTCATCCAAACATGATGTAAAGGTGAAGGTAGTTAAAAGATAAAGATGAAAGGGGCGGTATTGGTGCTTGAAGCGGACAAGATGGGGATATAAAGCAAGAATTATTCATTGTTCAATTGATCTTAATTCAACCCGTTCTCATCTGTTCACCAGGTTATTTTGGGAAAACTGCATACTATATATACGTTCAACAGAAAATGAAAATAAAAAATAAAAGAAAGAGGAATTTTGCTAACGTTGACCAACGACCGTGTGGCTGGAAGGACGCTTCACTGTCCGAGTATTTAAAGGTTTAAGTGATCACAACAAGAGAATAGAATGCAGTTGGAAAGAATCACAATTGGAGAAAACATACATTATCAAACTTTTACTTTCACACGTGTACGACTTTTTTATGCAAAGAGACAATTTAAAGTCGATGAAAGCAAAAAAAGGACTTTATAATACTAAGAGGCACATTTCTGTCACTTCATGCCCGGTCGTTATGTCTCCAAAATCATATGAACTTCATCTTTTTCCCGGTTGGCCGGTTTCTTCAAAATTGGTACCAAATATCAAATTGGGTAAACATTTGACGCGGGGGGGTGGGGGGGGGGGGGGGGGGTGGCGGGGGCGGGGGCGGTGGGCGGGGTCCAGCGGAAATACTTTTTTTATTTATACCCCTTTTACCAGGAGTAGCCTTTTTAGTGCTAGCTGAACGTAAAGTAATGGGTTGCGGATCATTTTGTTTTAGATGTGCTCTGATTTAAAAACTATGCATATATTGTTTAGTTACTTTTGATGCAAGATCTTCAATTTGGACGTCAACAACTTCTGTACTCTCTCCCCACTCTCCACATCCATCCATCTCTACTCTTTTAGGTTTCACTCCACAACAATACCTCCCCTCTCTCGTCTCAACCTCCTCGAACGGAGAAGAGAATGAGAGAGAGGGGAGGAAGCCAATCGGAACTGAGAACGCGATAACGTCAGAGCTCAGAGCGTAGTGTCTCTATCCATGAGCTCGGAGTGTAGTCTCTATTCATCTTGATCAGAGCGAGGCATAAGTAGATCCAACTGTCGGAGTGTGTCGGTGAGTAGATCCGGCCGTCGAAGCGACGCGGTGAGTAGATCCGGCAGTCAGAGTGTGGCGGTGAGTGTTGGAGCGTGGCCATGAGTAGATTTGGCAATCGGAGTGGCACGATAGTGAGTAGATCTGACTGTCGGAGTGCGGCTGCTATCGGACAAAAAATTGATTCCGTCGTAGTGAGATATGGAGAACCAGATATTAGAGTGTTTAAGAGTGTAAAAAAGTAGTAATAGATTTTAAAGATCATTAACTTAAAAAAAAAAATTGTACTCGTCTCTCCTCAATAGGGGTATCAATAACACCTTTTTATTCATTTATCCGATCCGCACCGTATCCGATAAAACGTATATGGGTAAGTTTTTTTTTTTCGTAAACTTACCAGGTATGGATACGGATAAAGATATTTTTTTTTGTTATCTTTATCTAAATGGATAAGGATACGGGTAAAGTCTATTTCGTACCCGTTACCTAATCAGGTAATTATAAAAAAAAAACATTATATATTAATGAGCAATGAATATTAATTCTTCAACTATTCTGATAGTTGTGTAATGTTTAATTAACTATTAAAACACGTAAATAAATTTTAGCAAATCTCAATAAAATTTAGATCTTTTAAACACATATATATTTGTGAAATTATTGTGTTTTAATTTATTATTTAGTAAATAATAATTTTTTTATTATAATAACATTACCCGTTATTTACCCGCTACCGTTTCTTAATCCGATAACCATAACAGATAATAATAGAGTACGAGTAAGACAATTCGTAGCGGGTAAGGATATAATACAGATAAGAACAATTTATAACGGGTACGGTATGAAAATGCTTCCACCCGACCTTACTTACCGTGCCTATTGACACCCCTGCTCCTCGATAAATAAACACTTGGGCCATCAATGCCTGCGCATATCGCTTGGGAATCTGTAGACGTCTCTTGTACTGCATCTTATTAAAAAAATCTATTTAAATAACATCAGCGAATCAATATGATATGATCTCTTTGTTTTAGATTGAATGGTCATAATTAAAAATAAGGTCCCGCTTTCTTTATTAGTGATGATACATAAGTCATCGTTGCATTTCCGTATCATCAGGCACACCTTGAAAATTGTAATTGTATAAGTGTTAAACATAACTAGAAAATATTAAAAGAAAGAAACTTCCTAGTGTTTACAAGGAAAATATTTTGGATAAATAACAATTAGCTTAATGTTAAAAATACATAATTAGATGGTCATAATTTGATGATTATATATTAAAAATTATTAACTTACTGTGAAAAATAACTAATTAAGTGTTTATACATATAACATACCTGTTAAAAAAATAATTATCTAATACATTCAGAAATGGACACTAAATGCACAAACTAAACTAAACTAGTCTATTTGACTTGTTCTTTCTTTCATTTTTTCTTTTTGCATGATATTTTGGGCCAACATTATCATTTCATTGTTTTTAAATTGACGATATATTCATACAAAGTTTGTCAACTGATTTGCTAACTATGAGTTATTTAAACATATTATGGCACAAGTCATTATGAAAGTCGTATATGAAGTCGTCGACTCAGAAAAAATATTGTAAATTGCATTGTGGAGTACGAAACCAGCAGTTCGGACACATCTCAGGTAGTGGATATTTTGTTATCAATAACCAGGGTGAATTCTGGGGAAATCTCTACTCAGAATTTTGGAGTTGGCAGCCTCCAAAATCAAATGTCTGGCGAAGAATTGAATAATGAAGATGAAGTTAATTGTGATGAATTAGCTTAATTTCTTTTAGTAGTTATATTTTGGTATTGAACTGTGATTATTTTGGTGCTTTTAGGTTATTTGAATATGGTATTTTGGCTGCTTTAGATAGTTTCCAGTGCTTATGTAAATTTCGATGTATGACTCTTGTATCTAGTTTTGGTATCTAATTTAGGTATCGATCAGATTCATATGGTTTCTATATGAAATCAGTGAAAATATCCACTATTTTTCAAAAAAAAAATTGCATGCGAACCCAGTATTATTATGATTCTTTTAGAAATTACAATCACAATAGTCTGTTAATTTGATGTATTGTCTTTGGATGAGTTCAATTTTTTCTGAAATTCGAATTTAAGTAGGCTAAATTTGGATAATTAATTAACCGAGAGTTCTAGCTAGAGCTGACAATTGCAATCTGCAAGTATCTAATCATAAGTTATTATCTGTTGATTTTGTCAACAAAGAAAAGACACCACAGGTGTTAGCAATGACTCATATCAAGAGAAAATATCTTGCCTTTCTTATATATATATATGCAAGGTAATTAAATTGAAAGTGATTTTCCTCGCATAAAAGTCAATTCCTCCAAATATATCTGATGGACGCCGATTTTTTTATTAATATCCATCAATAAATAATAAAAAATTAAGAAATGTCCACAATTTTTCAATATTTTTAAAAATGTTTGAACCGCCAGAAAACCTGCCAATCCACTTCTTTTCAGAAACCGTCAGGAACCTGGCGGTTGACTTAGTTTTTGAACCGTCAGGTTTCAATCTGGTGGTTCTGAGTTTTTTTTCCTGAAAATAAGCTATATAAGGTCTGTTTCTCTCTCCTCCCACTCACAATTTGCTGAAACCCAACAAAAAAGAAAAAAAAAAGAGGAAGATAAGAGGCGTTTTCAGAGACAATTTGGAGTGATTTCTGAGGCGGTTTTTTGGTAATTTTTTTATTTAATTTTTTTATTAAAACTACATTATGATAAATGGTAAACATTTATAAGTGATCTACTAATTATAAACATAAGTTACTAAATGATAAAAAAAGTTAAATAAAAAAAATTACCAAAAAACCACCTCAGAAATCACCTCAAATCGCCTCATTTTCTTTCTCTTTTTCTCTTCTGTTGGGTTTGAAAAACAAGACTTATATAGCCTGTTTCCAGAAGAAAAAAAACCCAGAACCACCTAGTTTTCTGGTGGTTCAGAAACTAAGTCAACCACTAGATTTCCTGGCGGTTCTGAAAAGAAGTGGGCCGTCAGGTTTTCTGGCGGTTTGAGCATTTTTAAAAATATTAAAAAATCATGGACATTTCTGTATTTTATTTATTTATTGATGGATATTAATAAAAAAAATCGGTAATGGACGCAGTGCTGATAATGCACAAACGAAGCAATCAAGTAAATAATAAAAATAGTTTCACATTTATATATGTATATAATTTGTCGTCAATGCCGTAAATGATCGAGGAATCTAATCAGTAACATGCAAAAAAATGATTTAACATTTGGGTTGATCAGCTAACTTATATTATATATGATCATAATGAAATATGGTATATTCTAACAAGGATTCATATCCAGTGCAGTACTGTAATAGGGAATCTTTTACAATTACTTGATCTGGATCGTTCTTTTTAACTTGGCACGAATCTCAAAGCCCAATAATACTGTCCCCTCAGTCAGCCCGAATCCCAAACCGGCTGAGAGTTAATCTCAAACCGTAAATAGCTAATTGCAAAAGGGAATCTTTTACGGTACCGTCGAGGATATGGATCCTTCTAACACTTGGACGATAACATTCTCTAAGAGGTAAGTAAAAGTTGATTGATATTAATAATCATTAGGTTGACAAAGTGGAAAATAAATGATTTATTTGTTAATATTTCTTAATTGGCCATGTTTAGTTACATTGAATTAGTAGATTCATGCATAATTAACACGAATGTACCTTCACTTTGTAATTCTGTTAGCTCATTAAGGCAAGAGGAAAATTTGAAAAAAAAAAAAAAGTAGAATAATTTTAGTATAGAAACTTTTAAGACTTAATTTGTATAGATTAAATGCACATCATATTAATTGGTGTTTATAATGCTGATATTTTTAAGACACATGACTTTTATGTGAGAGGTCATGAGTTCGAAAACTACAAAGTAGGAATATTCTCTATATTAATACATAGGAGTTTGAAATGTGTTGAGTGGCTTGACCCCAACCCATATTTCAAATAATCCTAATATTTTTTTTATTCATGGTATTATAAAAATTAAATACCATAATTTTTTTTTTCAAAATGTTCAAAACTAATAAGATCGATCATAATTTTGAATATTTTACAGTAAATGATACTATGGATTGAAATTTTTATTTTTTATGTTAAGAATAAAAAAAATCAGGTCATAGTGTTGATTGGTGAAGTGGTCCTCATGGTACTTGGACCAATTGCATTTAATGGATACCATTTTAGCATTTGTTTTTTTGACATGGCTTATCAGAAAAAGCAAGGTTATTTCCGCTGTATGACCGACACAATAAAAATTGTACTTTGAATATTAATTGGATGTTTTTCAGCCCATGCTTCACTGCTGAGTCATGAGGCTTGAATTTTTTCCTTACATTAATATATTTTATATTATTACATATTAGATTAATAAATTAATACACAAGTACTCAAACCTGTATCTTCTCGGTACTTTACTGTGTAAAATGGTCAGATTGGAGAATTCGGAGAATCCGAAATTCTGAATTGACCGCATTGGATAGATTTTTAGGTAAAACATTTTGACAAACATGACAGGAATCAGATTCAAACCTATAAATTAATCATGTTCAAATTTATTAATTAATAAAGTACTAGATAAACAAAAATAACAATAGTATCTGGTGCGTTTGGATGAATGAAGAATAGTCACTAATCCGGGTTAGCACTATTCCAAAGTACTATTCTTCATTTGGATGTATTTGAATTACCAAATATGAACTAATTTTTATTTGTCTTTTGTGTTTTAGCTCACTATTCTACTGACCCAACAAAATGATAGGTTAGTTTTGTTCTCAATTTTAGAATTAGATCACTATTCTCACTAACTTACCCCTCATTCCAAATACACCCTTTACATAATAAAAAAAAAATCTCTTGTATAATAAAAATCAACTAAATATTATTCTTTTACATATTAAAAGCAACAAAAAACGACAGGGGAGACAAAAATTAATTTCCGAAAGAGAGCTTATTAAATCAAAATTACTTTTTAAAATCCGAGGAGGTTGCCAAAGCAGTTTTTAATTCATATAGCGCACAAATCATATACAATATTGTCATGACACTATTGTCCGTGCGCTGTATGAATTAAAAACTACTCTGTTAAAATCTTCACTAAATTTTTAGGAACGATTATTTTGGAAGTCGTAATGAATGGTCTGGATAAAGTATTATGAGATGTGAAATGTAGAATATTAGAATATCTCTATTTTTTTTTATTGAAACAAATATTTGTCTATCACATCAACAATGTTAATAATTATTTATCAATTATTTTTTACAGTCTCTATTTCTATAATTTTCACTTGTGACAATCCACTAATATAATAAAGTGATTCAGATTGACTGTTTAAACTTCCAAAATATAAATATGAATTCATAGCACGGACCAAACCCACTTTGTAAAGTAGGATGAACACGTATCCTCTGCATTAACTCAAAAGAGAATCTTTTGAGTTTAATGTATGTCGACCGTCTGATCTGGATAGGAGCCAAGCCGGCGCCCGCCTGTGACGCACAGGGCTCTTTAATATTAGTGCGGATTTCAATCGGACAGTCCAGATCTATTAACGCGCAGCGAGTTAATGCAGATGATACGAATTCAAGTAGGATAGCCTCATTCATACATTAAATGAGTGATCACATAATAAAACAAAAGTGAAAAATAGAACAAGGACAAGTTATGGTCATAGTTTTTGTTAGCTTCTGCGTCGTCATAACATGAAATTTGTATTTTCAATGTGCATTTCAATTGCGTATAAAATTATAAATAAATTGTTGCTCAAGTGTTTATTACGCTGTAACTTAATTTTACGAACTTAGGTTATGGCTTTCTTAATTTTTTTATTTTTTTATTTTTTTGCGAACTCGTCAGTTAAACGAATTACTACGAAACTGTATATTTGGAAGAAAAGAAAAGTTCAACTTGAAATTAGGCTCTATTTTATTTCAAATAGGAAACTGCCCAATTGAAGATGAAGTCCCCTTGCAATCCCTTTGCTTACGCCGATCGAACCGGACAAATCTGGCTATTGTGATGATGTGTGATGGAGATTTTTGAGGCGACAATTTATGTTATCCAGATTAATCCAGACTGTAACATGTGGTTTATATATAATTATATATGCTTCTTTTCTTGCTTGTCTCATCAATTGACCTCTGGACTAGACCAATAAGATCTTAAACTAACAAAAAATATAGTTAGAGATCCTCAGATCCGACAACATTGCAGTCCGATTTTTGAAAAGTATGTAGTTTTGAGTGAGACAACGATGGCACAGTGGATCCGTCTCCGTTACAGAATGACACAGTTGCGGTACGGAACGGTATAGTATGTGTGTCGGTTATGTGCCGTGACTCGCGTGTTCCGTGTTGTGACCATTTGCGTGCCGTGACAATCTTTTGAAAATTTGGCACGGCACGGCACGTCACGCGAAAGATCTAATTACGGCACGGCACGGCACGTGGTCACGCGAGTCACGTGTAATTAGGACCGTTAGATCTTGATCAAATAGTGAATCTTGAATAAACTAACTTAAATTATGATAAAATGGTCTGCGAGTCACGTTTGGTCACAGCACGTTTGGACACAGCGTGACTCACGTGGCGTGACCATTCGCGTGCCGTGACCACCCCTTGATATTTTGGTCACGCCACGACACGTGAAAAATTAACTTGCTCACAGCACGACACGGCACGAGACCAAAAGTTACGGCATGTTAGTCACAACACGAGACCAAAATTACAGCGTGTTACAGCACGGCACGACACATTTTTTCCACATTAGAGATAACTAAAATGATATTTTCTATGTATGATAGTTGTGTTGAACGGAAGTTGTTTACACAAGGAGTCATATTCAATATTTTTTTGACAAAGGGGTCATACCTAAGACTAAGAGGAAATATTTAAGTTTTTTACGAGGAAGTTATCGCCAATGAGGTCAAAGCATGCACATCTCTATAATTGAGAAAAATGATCTCTTTTATTCACAATTTTAGCAATTATCTCTCAAACAATGTTAAATCAGTTTTAATTTTCTATCACTATAACGTTTCACAATTTTATTCTATATTTTAATATATTATTTTTTACATTAATTCCCGCAATTTCATAATGTATCAATTTTAGTTAAATTACTAAATAAGCAAGCTACAATTGATATAAATTTGTGTAATAAATGTTTTCATTATCATATTAATATTTGTAACAGAATTATGTTCCGGACTTTACCTGAACAAAAAATATTAAGGAAAAAATTAAATATTAAAAACGAGGCAAGTTTAAATAATTTTTATATTCAGCAATTTTTCAATAAAAACAAAACACTAAAATTGTGTATAATGATGAACAACATAATTAGTATCGTGGTAATTCGTACACAGACACAACAAAAATGTATATTTTTAGAGGTTAAATTACACCTTTGATGTCTAAAACAAATATACCGAATATAAATATTGCAAGAATTGCACATGAATCGTTCGATCAAATAAATAAGAAATATAAACAAAATCAGATGGATAAGAGCATAAATAATATCATATATATGAGGTTGGCTAATGTCATAACGTTATAACTTCGGCCGAAGTTATAACGAGTCGTTTTTGTAATTTCAAAATCCAAACAACCGATCCGAACCGTTCAACATGTTCTAAATATTGAAATGTGCTTGGAGACTAAATTTTACATTTTTTGGAATTTTTTTACTATTTATTAAGCCACTTTGAAAATCGCAGATCTACTGTGAACAGTAAAAAACAGTAAAATTTTCTGGGTCACCGGATCAGTATTTTCAAAGTGGCTTAATAAATAGTAAAAAAATTCCAAAAAATGTAAAATTTAGTCTCCAAGCACATTTCAATATTTATAACATGTTGAACGGTTCGGATCGGTTGTTTGGATTTTGAAATTGCAAAAACGACTCATTATAACTTCGGCCGAAGTTATAACGTTATGACATTAGCCAACCTCTATATATATATATATATATATATATATATATATATATATATATATATATATATATATAATCTGGCTAATATGCTACGCGTAGCATAGAGCCCCTCCGTGCTACGGCTCAATTTTTGAGTTTTCAAAATCCTAATGGTCGATCCGAACCGTTCAACATGATCTCCATATGAATATGTACTTGAAAACCAAATTTTACATTTTTTAGAATTTTTTTACTATTTATTAAGCCACTTTGAAAATTGCTGATCCAATGGTCCAGAAGATTTTACTGTTGTGTACAAATTACTGTTTTTTCAAAGTGGCTTGATAAATAATAAAAAAATTCTAAAAAATGTAAAATTTGGTTTGCAAGTACATATTCATATGGAGATCATGTTGAACGGTTCGGATCGACCGTTAGGATTTTGAAAACTCAAAAATTGAGCCGTAGCACGGAGGCCTCTATGCTATGCATAGCACCGTAGCACTGTTCTATATATATATATATATATATATATATGACATTTCTATGTAAAATTTGGTCTCCAAGCACATTTCAATGTTTAGAATATGTTGAACGGTTCGGATCGGTTGTTAGGATTTTCAAAATAAAAAAAGTAGTCTGAAGTAAACGGGGTGGTTTACTTTGCAAAGCACCGTAGCCTTAGTGTATATATATTATGATCTGTCGCTTAAATTTTTGCTACCTATTACAATTGATCTTAGTAGAAAAATCAATTAATTTTCTACGTACTGCGGATATTGAGGTAGGCTTTTATAGATGATCACTTTGTTCCTTTAATGGGTTAATTAATCGAGATACATTTTGAGATCTATACCGGCCGTTGTTATTTAATTCTTCGTGCGAAGCTTCGTTTAGAAATAATAATTGTCATTGGTTAATGGTTCCACGTGCCATTTTTAATGGCAGCTTGGAAGGGAAACCCACTGTACATATGAAGCTGCACATGGCCATAAACAAAAAGATTCTGAATTGCCAAATGGCTGTTAAAAGTGAGCAGGGTTAAAATGCCACTTGTATTTGTGCTTCAATTATGCTTTATATTTTTATCTTTATTTTTAATCTAAACAGTTAATTTGAACTGTTCAACATGATTTTTATTTTTATCTTTTTGATATTTTTTTTACTATTTTATTAATGGGTCCAAAATGATTATTTTTGAATCATGTGGAAACTTTGTTTTTTACCTATCTAGAAAAATTATAATTTTTTTCAAAAAATATAAAATTTAATTTCGAAGGATATTTTATATCAAGATCATGTAAAAAAATACATCATGATCCGTACTACACAGCGAAATATGGTTATAGAAAGCAACTAAAAATATTCTCCAGTGGAAAAGGACTTGCAAGTTGCATGGATTTGTCCCTGGTTGGCTGGCTGGATAGTTTATTCTCCTCTCCATCATTTATTTTTACAAGAACCCAAAAAAGTATGAATTACACAAACACCCCTCAGATTTTGAACACGACAAAGTCATGCTAATTAGAAGTTTGTAACCAAATTACTTCTGCTATTTTATCCCATTTTATTCTAAGCTAATGCGCAAGCCTGCTTTATACTGCAGTATATATGTTTTTTTTTTTTAAATCAGAACAAAAATCAGTACTGGAGTAAGTCTTCTTTATTAAAATTACAAGTTGATGAAGTGTTTGATACATAAGGAGGGATCAAGTTACAACAAATTTGAGTTACAATAAAGTTACAACAATTATTTTTTACATTTTGGAATTCCAAATCGTCGATCCAAACCGTTCAACATGATCTCCACAATAAAATGTGCTTCCAGATCAAATTTACTTTTTATTAAGATGGGTACAAAATTCAATGGTCTGAATTTGACTAGTTTTTGTAAAATACTTAATAAATAGTAAAATTTGATCTGGAAGCACATTTTATTGTGGAGATCATGTTGAACGGTTTGGATCGACAATTTGGAATTTCAAAATGTAGAAAATGATTGTTGTAACTTGATCCCTCCTCTTGATATATATACTTATATAGCCTTGTTCATTTTCTTTACTTCAAAATGAAGAAACGGAGAAACTGCCTAACAAAAGTGTAATTAAACCGTCGTTTATCATGATTAACAATAAATGTCTTTGCCTGACCCAAAACAGAGACACTGACATTGCAGTCTCCTTGTTCTAACTTCAAACATTCAAATTTTTTATTGTCTTCTTTGATTAAGACTTGCCTAGTCTTAGCAGCATACCGTACCATAGTCCATAGCATCAAATTATCTTGTTTTTAATATCTTCTCACTTCCACCTACTTATTCTTACATAACACCAATCCCTCCCTCTTCATTAGATTCTTCCTTCCTCCAACTGACCTTACCCCCTTCCATCTCTCTCTCTCTCTCTCTCTCGATCTCGATCTCTGGCCGAGATGATTGTTCTTGGGGTCCTGCTCCTCCAACTCCTTAACATAAGATTACTTCTAGCTATCTGCCTCACAAACTGTAGTACCATAAATATCGAATACCCATTCGGTACCGACATCAACTGTGGCGCACGCCAAGGATTCGAACTCATATGCAACCAAAGCTACCAACCTCCCAAACTATTCCTTGCAAACAATTCAGTCGAGGTGCTCAACATATCTTACTCAAACAACACCGCACTTGTCAGATCAAAAGTAGTAAGCACTGCCCAATCAAACTACAACGAATCATGGTCGCTTTTGCCATCAAATGGGCCGTACGCCATGTCAACAACTAAGAACAAATTTGTAGCGGCCGGTTGTGGTACTCTTGCGCAACTCAGTTCCCATGATCAGCAACCTCAACAAGTAATCAGTGCTTGTGTATCGGTTTGTGTGAGCGAGTCAAGTACACCAACAGATGGATCATGTACCGGAATCGGCTGTTGCAAGTCTTCCATACCGATAAGCAATAACTCTTTCGAGTTCCAGCTCACATCCGTCAACCAAATGCCTACTTCTTCAACAAACTTTTCAAACAAGGCTTTCATAGTGGAGGAAACATGGCTAAATACTAACGAGCAGGCTGGGGAGGGCTGGTATACCAACTTGACTGATGACCAGTCAGTGGCGGTACCGGTTTTATTGGATTGGAAAATTGACGGTTCGTCTTGTTCAATCGCAAAAGGGGTGTCTAATTCTGAATGTAAAAGTGAGAATAGTGTCTGTGTTAACTACAACAATGGTAGTACTGGATACCAGTGCAAATGCTCTAATGGGTACGACGGCAATCCTTACGTAAAAGACGGGTGTCGAGGTATGCAAAATTTCTGGTGTCATTCGTTCTTTCTTCTGTGTCAAATTATTTTCAGACGTTAGAAAAATCTAAGCAGAAGGGGTAAAGATTTTGACAGAGCAGTTTTGGCTTCATGCAGCTCACATCTCACTACGTTATGTTTTCATTCTACCGTCCGTGCTCTGCATGGAGTCAAAACTCAAAATTGCTATGTTAAAATCTTTATCCTGCAGAAGGCAGATGATGCTTCTTCTTGTATTATTTCATTCAGAGACAGAGTCAAACTTTCAAACAATAGAGGTCAAACACAGAGATCAATCATATAAAAATTTCCGAACTATAGGGGTTAATTATATACAAATTTTATGTGAAGAATGAGGATTAATTTTACGTACCATGATATTTTACGTTAAATTATATAGAAAATTAAGGATAAATACAAAAATTTGAAAATTAAATGGGGTCAATTGACACCCATTGAATCTTCTTAGATCCACCTCTGATTTCATTTATACTGAAAGTAACAAGATGCGCAAGGTATGTAAAACTTCAAATATACCAATAAAACTATTTCTGGTGGGAATAAGAGTTGTCTAAATTTTTTCGTAATTTTTTTATGGTGATTAGATATTAATGAGTGCAAGCAGAAAGATATATATCCATGCTATGGGATTTGTGTGAACTCCCCGGGATCATACAACTGTATCTGTGAAGATGGAAAGAATTCTTCCGACCCAAAAAAAGAGCAATGTGTTACCTCCAATGGCCAAGATTTGATTCCCCTTTCAGGTAACTTTCCTCAATTACACATCAAGTTTTTTTTTTTTTTCTTGAGCATTTCTGACCTCTGTCACAAACTAAGTAGACTAAATTTTACATCATCGGTGTTAGGATGGAAAGTATAAAGGACAAAGTCACAAAGATAGTTGTGTAAGATCTTCCTAGAACTGAATTGAACCTAAAAATCCAGTAAATCTATGTATTGGGATAATTTATTTTATTTTCTCAGTTTATTTAATTGGGCAAGGAGAGAAGAAAAATTGACAAAGGTTGAATTGACACAGTGAACCATCGAAGCCAGATTTGACCAGAAAAGTTTACTCTGACCAAAATTAATATTTATTATAAATATTTAAGGTATAGTTAATTAGTCATCATCCAATCTATTATCTATATGAATAGGATAAGTAAGAGGAGAAGGAATAATTTTTTTTCTTTTGCTGTCCCTACAAAGTATACATTTGGAGTAATAATTAAGAAATTGCATATGTATTAATATAGTAAATATTATATGCAATATATATATATAGGAGTTGGCTACGGTGCTATGCGTAGCATAGAGGGCCTCCGTGTTACGGCTCAATATTTGAGTTTTCAAAATCCTAATGGTCGATCCGAACCGTTCAACATGATCTCCATATGAATATGTTTGCAAACCAAATTTTATATTTTTTAGAATTTTTTTACTATTTCTTTAGATAGGTAGAAAATCACTTGATCTGAATGGTACATAATTTTCAGATCAAGTGATTTTCTACCTATCTAAAAAAAATAGTAAAAAAGTTTTAAAAAATGTAAAATTTTATTTGCAAGTACATATTTATATAAAGATAATGTTGTACAGTTCGGATCGACCGTTAGAATTTTGAAAACTCAAATATTGAGCCGTAGCACGGAGGTCCTATATGCTATGCATAGCATATTAACAATTTCCTATATATATATATGCTACGTACGTACCTAGTGGTCCTAGTCTAGTCTATATTAAGATAAGTAGGCCTAAGCTGGATATACTTTAAAATAGAAGAATTGTCGGTAGAGATTAGGTTACATATATGCATAATCTATATATCAAATTAAATTTTCTATTCGGAGAGTTACTACTGGACAGTTTGAATGTCATTATTGTATGCACGTATATCGGTCAAACACGATTCTATTGAATTTTGATTAACTAGTCACTATAGTCAGCTTCGATCCAAAAGTTGATTAGGAAGTTCTAACAAAAGGACAAGTAGTAGAATGTGAAAATTATCTCATACAATACCCTACCTACCTACCTAGCTACAACTTTATATTGCACAAGTCAAAGGACTTACATATATATAAGTATATACTGATCTAGCATTTTCGTTTTACATGAGCAGGGGTACTCATAATAGTAGGAGTTGGCATATTTGTTTGTCTTCTGAGTCTACCAATTGCTATCATCATGCTTCTGTACAAATTGAAAGCACGGCGATTAAGAAAACTAAAAGAGAAATTCTTCAAGGATAACCGGGGGTTCCTATTAGAGCAATTGATCTCCTCAAATAATGATATTGCTGAAAGGATGAAAATCTTCAATTTAGAAGAGCTCGAGAAGGCAACAAACAATTTTGATCCGACTCGCATTGTCGGTAGAGGGGGCCACGGCACGGTGTACAAGGGTATTTTGTCTGACCAGCGTGTCGTGGCAATTAAGAAATCAAAAATTCAACTGCAGAAAGAAATCGAAGAGTTCATTAATGAGGTCGTAATACTCTCCCAAATTAATCATAGGAATGTGGTGAAGCTCTATGGCTGTTGTTTGGAGACTGAGGTTCCTTTACTGGTTTATGAATTTATCTCAAATGGAGACCTTTCAAAGCACCTCCATGGTGAGATACATCGATCTTTGCCATGGCAAGATCGAATGAGGATCGCTTTAGAAACTGCACGAGCGCTTGCATACCTACACACTGCCGCTTCCATTTCAGTATTCCATAGGGATATCAAGACTGCAAATATCCTGCTTGATGACAGTTTAACAGCAAAGCTCTCAGATTTTGGTGCTTCGAGATCTGTACCCATTAATCAGACTGGAATTACCACCGTAATTCAAGGAACCTACGGTTATGTCGACCCGGAATATTACTATACCGGCAGATTAACTGAGAAGAGTGATGTTTATAGCTTCGGTGTTATTCTGGTGGAATTGTTGACAAGAGAGATGCCTGCTTCTCAAACTAGGTTTCCAGGAGGCGGCAATCTAGCCACAAATTTCATGATGTTAATGCGAGAAAAGCGGCTTTTCGAGATCTTGGACCACCAAGTTGTGGTGGAGGGGAGAAAGTCTGAGATAAAAGCCGTTGCCGCATTAGCAGAGGCATGCTTGAGTATACAAGGGGAGGAGAGGCCAACGATGAAGCAAGTGGAGATGAAACTAGAGAATTTAACGGGGTTGAGAAAAAGGTCGAAGAAAAGGAGCGGACACCTATCGACACCTCCGAGATTGGATGAGAATGAAGGGTTGCTACGAATGATTTCAATAGAAGGCGGCAGCAGCAGCAGCGAGTACATGACACGGCAATTCAGCCTGGAGGAGGAGTATTTGGTCGAAAGTTATCCTCGGTGATTGTTTTCTTTTTGTGATTTGTTTATTTTCTGTAATATCAGCCTTTTATCAACTGATATACGACCAAGTTCTGGGATTGGATTTAGCTAGCTATATATATATGCTCATTGATTAGAGTAAAATGTGTAAATATAAAATTAATTAAGCACTGACCTTTTGTAACTTATGTAATTAGTATGTACGTAGTTTTCTTTTCAGCACTTTACACCAATTATATATATATGTAATGCTTTCAAAGATTTTGTGCATTTTATGGACAAATGTGGGGCAGATTATTAGAGTACAATAATTAATGCCGCCTCACAAGATAACTAGCTAATTGTTTTGTATTTCGGTGAGCTTGTAGTACTCTTGTATTATATACCAAGTTCGACACTTTGCGTTATTTCGATATAATTTATTTAATCATTATATGCATGATTGTACATTATATACCCAGAAATTTAAAATACATATTCATATAAAATTTAACAAAAAACGATATAAAAACTCACATGTTTCAAGGAAAATACGATATACATATTCACACACATATATATATATATAGAAACTCACATGTTTCAAGGAAAATATATAACTCATAGTTATTCTATTTTTTTCTGTTATAATTTTGTTTACTGTTTATGTTCTTTAATGGAATTATAATGGTACTGCTGTCGTCACTTCTTTAATGCGCATCTTGTTACTTTCAGTATAAATGAAACAATAATAGAAGAAGCATCATCATGCCTTCTGCAGGATAAAGATTTGGGGAGTGCTATACTAAGGGCAACTATTTAAATTTTGAGAGCTGAGAGAATATTTTGTTTCTAAATGTCCAATTTATTCTTGTTCTTTAAACAGAGCGCTTGATTAATGGATCCTCTTCCACTCTCTAACCTAATTAATAATTGAACTAATATAGGAAACTTTCTTTTGTTAGAAATATAAAAATCCTTGTGTGATTCTAAATCCTCAAAAATCTTTTCCGTCTGTGATGTTTCAAAAATTATGATTCGTTTATCTTCTTTCTCCTCCAAATTTCTTTTATTTTAAAATAGTATTGTACCCAAGAATGAAAATAAATCAGATCGAAATCAATCGTTGGGATAGTTAGTATGAAATCAAATTTTGTGATTCTCATATACGCTGAAATTTTGATAGAATTCTTATATAAGAGAAGAGACATCCAAGCTAGAAAAAATACACATAATTGCTGCTACTTGCAAACTGGAAAGACATCCTGGTACGAATGACTGGTACCGAACATTACCGAAGGAAAAGATTACCAAACATAATTAATTTATACATGATTAGAAAGTAAATTTTGAAACATTACCGAAGGAAAAGATTTTTGAGGATTTAAATTTTTTTATTTTTCTAATGGAAAAATATCCTATATTAGTTCAATTATTAATTAGGTGAGAGAGAGGAAGAGGATCCGTTAATCAAGCAATCTGATTAAAGAGCAAGAGTAAATTGAGTATTTAGAAACAAAATATTCTCTCAGCTCTTAGAATTTGAATCACTACAGCAAACGGGACCATCAGCGACCGGAATTCCAATCGCTGATACTCACGTCGCTGGTCGCTGATACTCATTTCGGTCGCAGAAAGTCAAATTTGGTCGCTGAAATCCCGGTCGCTGTAAGCCTTGTCGCTGATACTTTTCTGATGACGTCACCGGTCGCTGATACTACGTCATCCGGTCGCAGAAACCGTTTTTGCGACCACATTTTTTTGGTCGCTGTTGTTTTTTTCTGACGTCAGCAAAAACTTTCTGCGATCAAAAAAACGGTCGCAGATACTCTTAACCGGTCACAGAAAGTTTCTATCAAATTTTTGAAATTTTTTTTATTATTTAAATTGACACCATTTAATAATTGATTCAATCCACTGTCTGATTATACCAGAAAATATTTAATATTTTGCTTAAGAATCAATCCAGAATTTTAAATATTTAACAGACATTTACAATAACAATTTTAAATAGTAATTTTAACTTCAATCTTCTCATTTAAAAAAAGGTTAATTATGAATAGCATGATGATCACAGAGGAATGAATACACTGCCTACAAGTTGAAAGGGCGTAAAAAGACAATCAGAACACACAGATTTTACTCAAAGTCAGTTACAACGCATTACAGAGAGATTTTAATGTATATATAAAAGACAAACTCACTGAAAGAGCGTAAAAACAGACTAATCTGGATCGTACATCTTAATGGGTAACTTGACTAATCTGAGCTGTCGGTAAAAGGATTTTCATGCAATTGACTTCTCAGAAATAATTTTCTCCGGGCTGAACAAAGCGGTGCTTCGTAACCTCAGACACCGCTCGCAGGGGGCTGCCGCCCCCCTGCCACCCCCCGCATACTCCTAGAATCAGGCCCACATACATAACAATAAGCAGAACAACATCCAATGGTTTTCATATTCACCTCTTGACAGTACCAGTACAGCAGTACTAGACATAACCAACTGATACAGTAGTATAAATGTATAATCCTGGTTTGGGAGATGTAACCTAAACATTTTCTATATTAACCTTTTTACATTGTAAAAGAAGAAGGTCAAACTACCTGAAATCTGAAAAAAGAGGACTGGTAAACAAAAAACGAACTGCACGAACGCTCAGACTGCCGACAAGTTTTCAGTTTGGCCCCTCAAGTACTGGCAAACCAGAAATGTATTTCCCTCATAAGCCGAGAAACTTCAAGCAACAAATTATCACTGTTGGATATTACCTTTAGATACAAATTGCAATTAGTGCATTACAAGGAATAATTAACGGATCAATAGAAGAAAACCAATGACAACTTAAGTAACCCTTTGTCCCATTGGTTAATGATTTTTACTATTTTTCAAAACCACCTTCATAAACGAGAGGAAATGGAGTGTCAAGGCCACAAATTCTTGCAACAGGAGCCTCCAACTAGTAAAAATAACAAAAAAAGAACTAACATAAATATAGAAAATTAAATATTAGAATGGACCAGATAGCAACCTGCATGTCTTTTCTTCTTCATTTTCTGTTGTGTGCTTATTTTGAGTTATAAGCTAACTATAAAAAATAAAATGTGAAGTTCTTCAAATAATTCACAAAATAATTTCAATTGAAAAGCTACTAAATGTTATAGGAATGAACTTCAATAGAAAGAACTAAAATCTTTGCTCTGGCTAGATAAAAGATAGGATTAGTAATAATCTTATCTTACCCTTAAGAAGCAACGCTCAATAATTGAAGCAGATATTTCAGCTCCGAAACCTCCAGTTACAGGAGCTTCATGGCTTACCAGCAAACTCCCATGCAATTATTCAAATCGACTTAGAAAAGTAGCTAACTCATTGTTCTTAGAAAAGTAGTCTTCTTCTGACAGCTGCTTAAAATCCTATTTCAGAGCAATAATCAAGTAACATTTATTAATGATAATGACTACAGCTTCTAACATTTTCTACTGGTACACGACTCACACATCCCAGTATACTGATAAGGACATTTTCTACCAAAAAAAGTCATAAGCTAGTTCAATTAAACTAGGGTCAGAGGTCTTCATTCAAACTGATCCAGTACCTCCAACAACATATAATAGTTCAATATAAATCCCTATTTCTTTGTTCAATATAAAATCAACAACCAAGATGGAGAACTTTACACGAAAACGAACATAACACTGATAATATCAACTAAATGTAATTAGCTTACCTTTAAATCGCTTCAAGGCCGGTACTGGCACCGCAAACAACCAAAAATCCAGTAAAACAAGCAACTACAACGACCGGCCCGGAAAATCAACAACCCGAATAAAAAGGGGGTTTGAGCATTTACCCGAGAGAGAACAGAATCGCACAGAGGGGTGGTAATCGGCCGGTACCAAAGTGATTCCTTCGCCTCACGGCCGTCTAAGTCAAATCAGCAAGCGCCACAGCAAGCACCACACAACAAAGTCACCAACCGCAAGAAAAAGGCAAACCGAAAACCCTACGGTTTCGGCAGACACCAAGACAGAGACAGACGGGAAGAGGAGAGAAGGAGATTTGTGCTCAACACATGAGCGGGAAAAGAGAGAGACAGAGAGAAAAGGGAGAAAATCATGAGCGAAATTAATATTATTCTCGATCAAGTGGAGGAAACATAGAGAGAGTGAGAGCGGAGAGAAAAAAAAGAGAGAGAAGAAGAAAGGCGGCTACGATTTTTTTTTATTTTTGCTAAACCTAAAAAAATTAAACGCGGGACAGAGATAGAAGAAGAAAGACTTTGGCAGGATTTAGGGTCGGCATCAGCGACCGGACTAAAATTGGTCTCTGAAGGCTGCATGCGCCGGTCGCAGAAAGGTTGGTCACCAAAAATTTTAACTTTTTTATTTTTAATTTTGTTTTCGGGATCTTCAGCGACCGGCGACACTACCGGTCTCTGATGCCGGTCGCTGAAGTCTCATTTTGTTGTAGTGAATAGTTGCCCTTAGTATAGCACTCCCTAAAGATTTTAACATAGCAATTTTGAGTTTTGACACCATACAGGGCACGGACGGTAGACTGAAAACATAAGGTAGTGAGATGTGAGCTGCATGAAGCCAAGACTGCTCTGTCAAAATCTTTACCCCTTCTGCTTGGATTTTTCTAACGTCTGAAAATAATTTGACACAGAAGAAAGAACGAATGACACCAAAAATTATGTCTATTGAGTAGAGTTGATATTTAATTTTTTTTTCAAAAATTATTTATGAATTCAACTAATATTCACGTCATTAATGTGGTTAATGGAAAAAACCTCCAATTAAAGTAATGATGAGTAATTTCTTCAAAAACAATTGTGTTGACAAAAATATAATTGAAAATCCTTAATTTTTTAGTTTAGTTAATCAGAAAAACTTCTTTTTATGTGATTTCAAATAGCCAGAATAACTAACAAATGAAATACTAAATAGATATTCTAAGAGCATTTACATCCCAACAACTCAAATGAGTTTCTAAATAAATGTTAATCACTTTTTAGAAATTGAGGTATCTAAAGTTTCTAACTCTCACATCTCTGAAATTAATTTTCAAGTTTCTATTAAGCCATGTCAGCAATATATTGAAAATGAGAAATAATTTGAGCCAATCATTTGGTCAGCGCGAGTTTATAAACAGTTTATTAATATAAAACTTTTATTGCATAGTTTCTAAACAAGAAACTTTCTCATTTCTAAAACTGAATTAGAAACTGCCACCTCAGATTAGAAACTCTCATAATAGCAGGGATGTAGATGCTCTAACAAGCCAACACAAGTGCATTGGTCGTACCCTTATTTGATAATTTTTTTTATTCATACCTTTATTGCATAAGCTAAAAAAAAAATTATTACTCGTACCCACTTTATTATTAAGTACCGTATGAATTGAAGATGTGCATCGCAACATAAGTGTTGCACAACATTTGACATATCTTTTACAAGATGAGGGTTCAAATGCCTTCATTTTTAAGAACTTTAATAACTAAAACTTTAAAACTTAAAAGTCAAAATAAAACCGTTGGATATGATCTACATCATTTTATCTATGCGCATATAAAAAATTGTGACATTTCAACTTTGTTTTGGTTGTCATCAAGAGCATGTAAAAACATACTAATATGGATAATTTCTATTTTTCAAATGATTAATTCACATAAAAACAAAATTAAAATGTGATATTTTTTTATGAGCACATAGAGAAAATAACATAGATCAAATCTCACAGTTTTATTTTGACGTTTATAATTTAAATTTTGATATATTAACGTTTTAAAAATGAAGACATGATGGAGACACAAAAAATGAAGGCATTTGAACCCTCCTCTTTTTAGAATTAGAAAAACTAAATTTATGCAAAAACATTTTGATGAATGTCAGATTATATATATATTTTTAATTTTAGAGACCATGCCTTGAAATAAACCTCGGAATAACTTTTCGTACAAAAGATATATTTTTTATTTTTTTAGGCAGAAATAGCCCGTTCTGTGAAATTATTTAATGATATTAACAGACGGGCCTAGAGGCCCATGTATTTCCATATTGGGCCGATCGCCATAGACAAAAGTTATCCTGAACTAGCCATATCAGTTGATTATAATATCGACTTCAGATAAAAAATAATTAACTTTTTTTTTAAATGAAATCTACGTAATCTCTCTCTTTTTGTTTTACTGTGACTTTTCGTACTTTGTATTGGGACTGCAAATCTGGGGTTATGTTCTCTCAAGTAGCTCTCTCTTTTGGTGAGTCTCTTAAATAGCTCTCCTGTATGATCGTTGTTTTTTTTTGTCTAAGCATTTTTAGGTTCTGCTCTTCTCTTTTTTTTTTAACTGTAAGACTGATTTTTTATACTTGTAAGACTTTTTTAATCTAGTGAATTTGCACTGTGTGCTCTCGTGGTTTTCTTTCGAAATGATTTCCACGTAAAATCTTGTGTCTTCTCTTATTTCTTGTGCTTACTTGCTTGTTGTCTTGGTTTCTTGTGTGACCATCACTTTCTCCATTTATTTGAGTTTTGATATATGCACACAAGATGTTCGACAAAATTACTCTTTGAGCATTCTTGTGGTGTTACCTTGTTATTTACCCGAACAAAGAAAAGAAAAAAAAAAAAGGGGGAGCGTCTAACTATCCCCCAGTTCATTTTCTCTATTCATCTCCCGGTCATTAACCTAAGGAGACCACTCATTAACTAAGGGGACCGCCTAATATTTGATAGATTTTACAACTGACGCGCAAATATGGATACCTATGCGTGCAAGTGTTAATATATAATATATCAAGTATTCATACCTAAGATACCAAATATTTCAGAAAAAAAAAGCTGGACACACCACACACCCATCTTTTACACGTTTTTAGATAAGTGTTTTTTTCTTCGTTCAATCTCGCCAATATTTCTAACGATCTGTGAGAAAATTTACGAATCTAAAACTACGAACGTCTTCTACGCAATTTTCTCTTTCAAATGAGATCCATGATGACATACTTTCGGATTGTCCGTCGCGCAAGTATTCATACCTCGTCGTGACTACCTTGTCGTGCAAATATTCATATCTCGTCGAGCAAGTATTCATACCTCGTCGTGCAAGTATTCATATCTTGCAATGCAGGTGTAAATAATTTATGTCTGAAGTGTTTGTACCTAACATATTTTATAAAAAAAAAAGTTCATATGACACTGGATGACGTCTGAAAATATTAATATCAAGTATTGCAAATATTTATACATCATGATCAAAGTGTAAATAGTTCATATGTCAAGTGTTTGTACCTAATAGATTCTATGAAATTTTAATTTTGTTTCCATATAGCACTGGATGATGTTTGAAAGTATTAATATCAATTATTGCACGTATTAATACTTCGTCATGCAAAATTGAATAGTTCATGTATCAAGTGTTTGTCTCAAACATATTCTATCAACATTTTTTTTTCCTTAGATGACGTTCGAAAGTATTATTATCAAATATTTCAAGTATTCATACATCGTTATGCAAGTGTGAATAGTTCATATATCAAGTACTTGTATCTAACAGATTTCCATTATTTTTTTTTCCTTATGACATTGGATGACGTTTGAAAATATTAATATAAAAAATTGCCAGTATTTATACCTCTTCATGTAAGTGTAAATAGTTCATGTGTCAAGTATTTGTATCTAACATATTATATCAAATTTTAATTTTTTACAGTTCAATCTAAAACCACGAATATCTTCTACGCAATTTTCTCTGTACAAATGAGATCCATGATGAAGTACTTCAGGATTCTTTGTGGCACAAATATTCATACCTCGTCGTGCAAGTATTCATACCTCATCGTGTAAGTATTAATAACTTGGAATCCAAGTGTAAATAGTTCATGTGTCAAGTGTTTATACATAATATATTCTATCACAATTTAATTTATTTTCCAAATGACATTGGATGATGTCTGAAAGTATTAATATCAAGTATTACAAGTATTTATACATCGTCATGCAAGTGTAAATAGTTCATATGTCAAGTGTCAGTAACTAACATAATCTATGAAATTTTAATTTTATTTTTTCATATGGCACTGGATGATGTATGAAAGTATTAATTTCAAGTATTGTAAGTATTCATACCTCGTCATGCAAGTGTAAATAGTTTATGTATCAAGCGTTTGTATCTAAAAGATTTTATCAATAGTTTTTTTTTCTTATGGTATCAGATGACGTTTGAAAGTACTAATATCAAGTATTGCAAGTATTCATTATACCTCGTCATGCAAGTGTAAATAGTTCATGTATCACGTATATGTATCTAATAGATTCTATTTTTTTTTTCTTGTGGCTTTAGATGATGTTTGAAAGTATTAATATCAAGTATTCCAAGTATTCATACCTCGTCATGCAAGTGTGAATAGTTCATGTATTAAGTGTTTGTACCTAATATATTATATTAATTTTTTTTTCCAAATGACACTGCATGATGTCTGAAAGTATTTGTAGGGCGTAGAAAGTTGCACAACGGTGGAAGGTGTGTGCATATGTTAAATGTCTCAGGATTCAATGCTCTTGATTTTCAAGACATGAAAGAGACATCGAACTTGAAACATTCATTTCTTTCTACAATTCCTTCGGTTCACCCTCAATAGACCTACTGTTCATAATCAGTTTTTCGAGAGAGTTTATTGATTGTGGGGACGTTTAACTCCTAACGGGCGCAAGCCCCCATTGTTAATTACATCAGATGACCCTTCCAAGCCATACTGAATACCTCGTCAATTCCGAGATTTGGAGCCTATTTTATGTGAATTGAATAAAGGAGCTAAAAGGGGATTCATGTATTGACTTTGGTTTTCTATACGTTTGGACATGTGTGTGTGTAATTTCATATTAAGAATGATGTTTATTACTACTTTGAAAATAGAGACTTTGGATACTTGAAAAGTTTATATACATCATTTATTTATACTTAATTTGTGACACATTTATTTACATTTTTTTTTATTAATAAAATCATGTAAATTTGAAGAAAAGGGGTATTTGGTCATTTCATGATTTAGCTGATGTTTGAACATGCTTAATTTTAGTTTAAGGATGTAGGAAATTTGACTTATGTTCGTTTGGAACTGATTTGAGTTGATTTGGACTTGAAATGAAAAATTTATGATTAAAATGAATTGAGAAGGGCCTATTTGTGAATATTCATATTTTGCAAGGGCCTATTTACAAGGTTAAAAGGATATAGAATTATAATATGGGCTTTAAGGCAGGGTTTAAGGTGTGAATTGGGCTCTCAAGGGTCTATTTAAAAGGTTTTACAATAAACAGGGACCTATTTACAATCTTATGAGGGCTGCGCTACAAATAAAACTTGTCGGAGGGACTTGCTTGTAACAGAACTTTGATTTTATGATTTTATCGATTATTTGGGCTTTAAGATTGATGTTGAACTTCCAGGATTCGTGTTGAACGCTGGATCATGATATTGGGCTTTAAGATTTGGGCCTTTGGGTTTTAATATCAGTGCTAACTTCATCTCAAGCTTTGAGATTCGTTCAAGAGAGCTTTCATTAAATATGACTTGCGGGCCCCAGGTAACAGCGGGTCATGGGCTATCGGGTATAGACCCCGGCTTTTAGATTTACAAGTTGCTTTGAGATTGGGATTTTAGTTTAAACATTTGAGTTTGGCGCTGCAATCGAAGAGCTTATGTTGCTTTAAATATCGTGCGCGATTGATGAACTGGTTTTTCGTCTCCGGTTTCGGGGTTCTGAGCTCCGATGATCTTCCGGTCACGGTAAAGCTGGGGAAGAGCATGACTGGCATCATCTAAGTGTCGAGATTGTGTTTCATCTATTGTCGGCAGTTGATGATCACCGGAAAGGGGCCGTCAGGGTGGAGGTCGGAGTTTTGATCTCGGCATAAACCCGTTTATTATTTTCCTTTCATTTTGATTGCGATTTTCTTTTAATTACTCACCCATTTGCTATTGTTTCCTTGTTCAGGAGCTAATGGAGGTGTTAATTTCGAATTCATTAAGGATTAAGTCATGATCAAGGTTTGAGCTTCTCAGTACAGTACCGAATTGGTACCAGCAGGTGATACCTGAGCCCAGAAGCATGATTGGAAGTCAAGGAGCCTAATTTGAGTATCTGGAAGTGTATCAAGGGTTCAAAGAGCTTAATTTAATTTTAGAGTATTTATTTGATTAATTGTATAATATGGAATGCATATGAATAAAGTCTGACAAGCATCTTTTTATGGATTTTTGTGAATAAATATATATTATTTTGTTATATTATCATAAGATGTTGTGTAAATCAAGACTAAAACCATTGTTATGATTTTTAGAATTTTACTTCTATTTTTAATGTTTTATTCGAGACAGGGGCATTAAAAGTAATTTTCTCATTTTAATTGCTGATTTTTCTGTTTTAAGTTATGGTCTTTAAAAATTCATAATAAATTCAAATGAAATCAGAAAAATATTAAATTTATGTCCATTTTGTGTATTTTGAAGTTTTGTATGTGACTGCGATGTTCATTTTTCAGTTTGGTCCTTGAATCAATTTATATTTTACAATTTACCAGCAGAGGTCCTTTTGTCATTTAAATGCTGTTTTTCCATTTTCTGAATCTGAACTTCAAAAATTCATATAAAATAGGAATAAAATCCAATTAATATGAAATTTGTGTCCATTTTATGTGTTTTGGAGTCCTTTATCCGACTGTGTGATTTGTTTTTCATTTTGAATTTCACTGTGCTTTGTGCAGTTCAGTTTGCAGACAGAGGTCAGATCTGGCCTGTTGAGGTGCAACACTGTGCCAGCAGCCTTTAAACCATGCTTGGCTGCTGGACTTGAATTTGGCATGATACCAAGGACTGGTATAGAGGCTTTAGTACAGGTCACACCAATTGGTTGGGGTCAAAACCCTTTTCTTTGCTTTGGTAGCTGCTGCCTTGTACCAGTAAAGAAAAAGAAGAAGATCAAAGCTCCAAAAAAATCATCTTTCAATGTTTTTAAATCATCAAAAATGTCAGAACTTGGAAATTTACAGGGAGGTCCCTGAATTTATCAAAATTTGTGTATTATGTGCTCTTTTCACTTGATTATAGGGCAAAATCATTAAGATATCATAGGAAGAGAATACAAATGACATAATGCACTTATGTTTGCTGTCTATTTGCATCTACATCCTCTATCTCACACCACATTCACATATATCAATTTGATCCTTTACAAGGTGTAATCTAGTACACTTGCATGAAAGGTTAAATTTCTATATATGAATCATGGGCCCTTGGGTCATTTAATAGAGATTGAGAGGAAGCTAGCTAGCTTAACCTTTTCAACCTCTTTGTGTGTATTATTATATTTTTTTTTTGTCACTTTTAATTTCTTTTTAATTCTTCATTAAAATAATCAAGTAGCTCCAATAGGAGAGGAAGCTAGCTAGCTCAACTCTCATATTTTTACTATTTAATTACTTTAAAAGAATTAAGAAGAGTTGATTTGAAAACATCAAGAGATCAAAGAAAGAAATGCCAAAAGCTTGCAACTTTATATTTACATATTTTTTTTGTTAGATGCTAAAATAAATTTCAAAGAGTAAGAACAAATCCTATTAACTAAAGGAATTAATAAAACTCTCTCTTTTTTTTTTATCTTCATTTAATACTTTTATTGAAACAGTAAAAGCAAAAGTATATTTTTTTTTTGCTTGTTGGTCATTAGACTAAACATGCTTAGCTTGTTATGAAACAAGCTAAGATGTCACATAGTCTTCTCATTTCATTGATTTTAGAAGCTCCAAACAAATAGAGGAAGAAAGCAAAGGAATCAAGAACAGAACCGAAAACAAAATAAAAGAAGAAATACATGAATTTCAAAGAACTTTATTTCATTAGAATGAACATTGCTTGGCTCCTTAGAGCCTACATGATTTAGGTACTAATTACCTAATCTTTGCTACTGTTGAGAAGAACAAGTTTCTTCTTTTTCTTTTTCTTTCCTTTCTTTTGCTAGCTAGCCTATTAGAGAGAAGAGAGAGAGCTCTAGTGTATTTCAGAAACTTGTGTATATTTCGGGTCCTCCTTTTCTTCTTTGATTGCATGAGTTTATATAGCCAATAGGCATAGGGTTTAGGGTTTAGGCTAGGGCCGAATTGGCTTAATCTTCACCTTTGATTTTCTTCACTTTCAATTTCAATGTTCTTGATCTTTCTTCAAGGCTCTAGGTTGTCATTTGCAGGGGTATAGGCCAATCATCTTAAGCCATGTTGGCAATCCGAAATATAAGCCATTTACACCCTTTGATCCTTTCAATCGATGGCTAAGATTTGTTGTGTTAGGCTTATGCCCTCATACATGCATGGAAGGTGGTTCTTCTAATTTGGCAGCTTGCCTGTGCATGGGACAGCTGTGCATGAGGTCAATTTCGGCTCAGAGATGGCAGTGCAGAGGGGTACAGTATACCAATATCGGTGCATAGCTTCTCATGGTCTATAGCAATTTGATCATTATTCGACCAATAGAGAGGCAACACCTAGCACATACAGTATAACATTAATATGCCCAGTGTAGCATTAAACCCCTCTTTCTGTCATTTCCATTATTGGATTAAATTAGTTTTTTTCCTTCGGTACCCGTTAGGTGCCAATTTCCAATTTAGCCACTTCTCAGAAATGCACATCCAATTAAAGGCTTCAAAGGTCACATGTGATCTTGGTGACATTGTTCAGAGCCTCTAAAAGACATAATTTTATTTGGTTCATTTTTAATCGGAGCCAAACCCGATTGTAACCGGGTCTTCCTTTCCCCTTCGGTTTGATGCTTATTTCTTTCAATTGACTAGCTAAAGAGCATCGCCACATAGTGAGGATGAGTCTCCTGTGTTGATTTTCCTCTCTTGCATCATGTTTACCCGAGTCTCAAACTCGGTCACCTTCTTCCTTCTCTTCCGGTTCTCTCTACTCACTGAGAAAAGAGCTTAAACCGTAGTGCTATCTTTGTTGTCTCTTAAAGCAAAGCCGAGATACAAGAATGAGTGAAAAGATTTAGTCCCTTTCATGCCAATTTCATCTTTTGTTCCACTTCCTTGGTCGCTGGAGAAGAAAGGAGCACGAGAGGGGAAAAGGAAGGGCTGACATAGGGGCCCGACTGTCAGTCTCACTAAAGGCGAGCACTGTTCGAATCTTTCTTTTATTTATTTTTTCTGAATGAATCCGGTACACCATGAACCAAGTCTCTGACCACATTAAGACCCGTTTTGGGTTATGTAGTCCGAGTGTATGTACTCCGAAGGGGTCGTTTTGCGCCTAATTTAAACCAGCGACAATCTTGTCTCTGTTGGGTGGGCATGGTGCGCCACGGACCGAGTGGCTGCCTATTCGGTGCATATAGTTTAAACCTCATGCTCTAGGCTCACTCAAACCTAGACTCTGGCGAAAATGGCCATGACCCACTGACTCGTAGGTCCCGTTTATTTGGTGTTTGATATACAGCTCCAAATTGTACCCAGGGCGACTTAGAGTATGGTTTTGCTAGGAGTCACTATGATTTTGCACCCATAATGTTCTCCAGAACTTGTTTTATTTGTATCGATTTAAATCCTTTGAGATTTTGATCCTATGACATATTAAAATTCATGGTTTTTCATGTAGAACATTACCAAGAATCTCAATTTGCCAAACTAGGTTTGTTTTGGAAAGTCTATGTATGACTTGGTATTTTTGCAGCATGTTCATTTGTCCTTAGGTTGCTATATTTCATACTGCATTAAAAGTAGCAATCTTTTAGAGTCGAACAGTATTAATATCAAGAATTACAACTATTCATACCTTGTCTTATAATCAGTTCATATAAATTATCAGTGTTGTAAAAAACATTCGTTGAGATCGATTAATCAGCCGATTAGTCGTTGGCGGTGATCAAACCGTCACGGATTTTTTCGACTAATCAGCTAATTATTTCCAATTATTTCCGATTAATTGCTTAGCGGTATCCTATCCGTTCGACAATGACATACCGTTATTTACAACACTGTAAATTATATAGAAAACCAGTTCATAAAAAGAACAAAAAGAAAAAAAAAAAAAAGGGTGACAGTTCTTTGGAAACCCTCAATTTTACTTCATGAACGTGTGAATAGAAATCATAGACGCACAAATAAATTGTTGAATTCTTATTTTACCAAGTATAACGACGAAATTTAAAAAAGATGAAAAAGAAGAACTCATCACTTCTGGCCCTCTCAAATATTTGATAGCAAAGAAGACAAATTCAGCGCAGGACTCGATAAAATTTGATTAGGTGAGAAAAGATTATAAGAATTCAATTTGAAGGGGATGAAAAAGACGGAGTTGCCAAATCTTTCGATTGAAAGAGACGGAGTTGACAAATCTTAGCAGAAACGCCTCCGCTCATTAATTAACGGTTACTCGTTACTGGTTTCAAGTCGTCCATGTGGACTTGGAAATGGAGACAAGCATCTATCAATCATTATTGATCATTACGACTTTTCTATTTAGAGTCATGAGTGGAATTTTTAAGTATCAATTTTATTTTAATCACTGAATATGGTTTTAAATAGCTAGCTATACCAGAGTTATAATTTTTTTTGGACCTTACAAGCTATAGCGCTAAACCCGAAATTTCAATTCAATTAATAGAGATGACTTCAATAGAAACGAATTAGAATTGAAATTTTCTAATTGGAAACAATATTTAAACCAAGAACAACTTGGGTCCGATGCCTATCGGACTCAAATTTGGGTCCGATGGGTTTCGGGACTGTCCGATCTACTTTAAGATCGTGCGCACGAATTTTAAAGTAGACGTGAAAGTTGCGGAAGCAAATTTTAAAGCAGATCGGACGACCTATCGAACTCACTTTGAGTCCGATGCGCATCGGATCCAAATTGGTTCCATTTAAACCAACAAGAATTCATTTGATGAAACTAAAAAAAAGTCAGCTAATTCTTATAATTTATCATTTATGCCATTGTCTAGGTTTTGTTTCTTTAGCATAAATAACAAAAGAATAAATTAAAAAATATATATATAGAACGAAGGAGAGTCCAACTGGAGAAGAAAGGGTTGTCGAGTCGGAACTCAAACATCAGTACGATGCCAAGATAGCGGAGAAGAAGAGAAGGAGAAGCGAAGAAGAAGAGGAGGAGATTTTTGTCCCGTCAGTTTATTATGTACGTTTCTCGTCAAATCCCATCGATTTGTGAAGGATTTCATCACGGAATTTGGTCTCCCTGAAATCCCATCGACTGAAATCATTTCTTGTCACTTCTCCGCTTCCGATCAGTCCTACGACGCGAATTTCATTTCCAATTCATATGTCATTGTTTCTTTACTCGTTCCGATCAGAGTGTTAAGAATAGACTCAACACATTCCCCTTCTATTTATAAACAAATCATCTTCGTTCAGAATTTACAACAAAAATAAATTCTTCAGAATAGTCCATGCCTTCCCATTTCGCTAGGGAGATGTTAGTAGCACTATTACTGCAGCTCTTACAAATTCACAGAGCTGCTGCTGCACCTGCGGGATTGCCGGGCTGCTCGACAAGTTGCGGAAACATAACCATCCCATACCCTTTTGGTATTGGTACCGGATGTTATTTCGAGGGCTTCAATCTGACATGCAACCACACCTCCCAACCACCTAAACTACTCTTTGGTGATGGAACCATCGAGGTGATCGAAATCTCTTTACCGAAGAGCATCATCCGTCTCAAGAGTACTCCCTTGACCTCCCTTCCCTCCGAAGAAAAGGTGTTAGGTATCCATATTCCACAATCCTTTTCACTTGTACTAAATCAAAGTGTGCTGATAGCTGTGGGATGCAACATCCAAGCGTATATCCAGTTGGATGAAGGACCAGTTGCTGTTTGTATGCCGCTGTGCCCAGTTAATTACACTAGTCACACCTGCTCTGGCATCGTTTGTTCCCAAGCATCGGTGCCTGTCTCTGTCTGCAATTTTGGTCATTTCGCTATAAGGATTTCACCACTGTCTCTCAATGGATCATTTCCCTTGTATGATGCAAAGCAAAATAGTGCATTGTTGGTGGAGCAAGAGTGGCTCAATAAACACCAACTCGAGTTGATAAAATTCCTGGACCCATTCTCCGATCATCGAGAGAACGAGTCCATTCTCGTGCCCTTTGTGCTAGATTGGTCAATCGTTGATGATGGTTCAAACGGATGTTTAGAAGCCAAAGACAACATCTCAGAGTATCAGTGCCACAGTGTCCATCATTTATGCTATGATGCTCCAACTCAGGGTTATCTATGTAAATGTCAGCCAGGGTATGAAGGCAATGCCTACTTACAAAATGGTTGCGTAGGTAAGTTTTGTTGACCCATGCATATTATTTGTTTAAGAGCATTTTAAGTTTTTAACTACTAGAATTCTAGCTCAAAGTAGGAATGGTTAAGAAAAATTGTCAGGTCCCAAGTCGGCAAGGCATATATCGACCTGAGTTAGTTGATGTCAATCTAGTGGAAATTTTTTATTGGTAATAATTAATAGAAAAGAAGAGAGGCAAACAGTAAGAGTACAGTAATATTTATATTGGTAGTAAGATCGGTAGCAATTCTATCGATCTTAACTTCTTTTTTTAATCTGATGTATAGATGGAGAGAATTCTTACATTTGATTTCTAGTAAAATATGAAAAGTTTTTCAAAAATAGATAGAATGTTTTTATATATCTAAATTTTATGCACTTTATCAATTTTTGTAAAAAAAAATATTTTACTAGAAAAAATTAAAAAGAAAAAAAAACTGTCGGTAAAATTCCTACCAATTCAAACTTTTTTATTTTTAAAATCGGTAGAATTGCTACCGATCTTACTACCAATATAAATATTACTACTCTTACTGTTTGTCTCTCTTCTTTTCTATTAATTACTACCAATAAAAACTTTCCCAATCTAGTTTGACCTCCGACCTGAAATTTTCTGCTTTTGCTTTGTTCGTCCTAATCCGAGCAAATTTAACTTAAATTTCACCTAAAACCTTAGCCCTGAACACAAATTTAACATTTTTTATTTTCTCAATTATTTGAGGTATACAATTATGTTATACAAATTTAACATTTTTTATTTTCTCAATTATTTGAGGTATACAATTATGTTATAAAAAAATTAAGTTTGATCCTAATTAATTAATCTACTTATGGTCCGAGTCACCAATATTAATCCATCAAACTACATGTCAATTCTGATCTGATTTTGAGTTCTAAAACCATTCAACATATTTGGGATTTAAACTAATTGCATATAGAGCGACAAAAGTTCAACAAACTCATATGGTAAATGAGTAAATAATAAATAAATAAAATAACTTAATGGAAGAAGAGAGGATCGATGCTCATTCTTGGTTGTTTTTTATTGCTACCTTTGGTAGATGCTGATATTTCCGAAATTTTTATGAATATCCAAAAAAATCTATCACATTTCAGATTATACACTCGTTTTAAAAAAATTCGGAAAATAACCAATCCGTCAAATAATTTAGTGGAAATTTTCTGCTTTTCGGCCAAATTATTTGGCGGATTCGGAATTCTGCTTTATGTTGAATAATTCAGCAGAAAAAAAAAAATTTCCGCTGAATATTTGGCGAAAATCTATTTCCGTTGAATTATTCAACGGAAAAAGAATTTCTGATTTTTCTATTTTAATTAAACATAAAATATTATGATTTTTATTATTTTTTCTATTGAAATATTAGAAATATTTTTATATTTATTTGAAAATAGATGGAATACTATAGTATTGAATTTATTAGAAAGACTGCGACAAATTATCCGGATCAACATTTTTTAGTCAGGATTTTTTGCGGCTGTAAGAAAAATTAAAATATGTTTTTGTGTGTTACCGGAAATAAAATAAAAATGTTTTGGATCTGAGTTATTGATCCCGGTTCAAAAGTCACTTATGAGTAAGTAAAGAAATTATTGTGGTCTTTCTAGTACAATCCAAAAATAAGGTACTCCATCTATTTCTCTATAAATGATTTTAGAAAAATATTAAAATATTAAAATTATAAAATAGTTTCTAAGAAAATAGATTGAGTACCTTAGAATTTGAATGTACTAGAAGAACCACGATAAATTCTTTATTTACCAGAAGTGACTTTTGAACTGGGATCAATAACTCAGATTCAAAATATTTTTATTTTTTTCGGTAACACACCAAGAAATATTTTAATTTTTTTTACAGCCACAAAAAATCCGGTTTGAAAAATGTTAATCCGAGTTATTTGTCGAAGTCTTTCTAGTAAATTCAATTCTATAGTACTCCATCTATTTTCCAAAAAATATAAAAAATATTTCTAATATTTCAATAGAAAAAATAACAAAATCATAACATCTTCCATTTAATTAAAATAAAAAATCAGAAAATCCTATTTCCGCTGAATTATTCAACGGAAATAGGAATTCCATATCCGCCAAATTATTGGCGAATTGGTTATTTTTCGAACTTTTTGAAAACATGTGTATAATCCGAAATTTGATATTTTTTTTTTTTGCATATTAATAAAAATATCGGCTGATATTTGTTCTCTAACAATATTAATATTTTTCTTTGTTTATCTTGGCGGGTGGTTAGATATTGATGAGTGCCAATTTCTGGACATCTATCCTTGTAGTGGGACCTGCAAGAATGTCCCTGGGACCTACCAATGCTCCTGCCCAAAAGGGACGCACGGAAATGCCACTGCCGGGCAATGCATATCTGATGGGATAACAAGATCAGGCAAGTTCAAATTTCTGAAGACAAATAAGTTAGCATGCATTTTCTGAATTCAAAATTTCAATACATACCAACACAAGTTTCAATTTCAGAACTATCAAAGACAATAAACATCGCAATTTTCCAAAGCAACCCAAATTGGAAAACTATTTTTGCTAAAAATCGTCTAAGAATCACCTAATTAAGAAGTCCAAACAAGTTCTTGAGAGGCTTGGCCTCTATCAAGACAACATCATGTTTTACATTTTTTACATAATTAAGAAGTCCAAACCGTTGAACATGATCTCCACAATAAAATGTGCTTCCAGATCAAATTTTACATTTTTTTGAATTTTTTTACTATTTATTAAGATGGGTACAAAATTCAATGGTATGAATTTAACTAGTTTTTGTAAAATACTTAATAAATAGTAAAAAAATTCAAAAAAATGTAAAATTTGATCTGGAAGCACATTTTATTGTGGAGATCATGTTCAACGGTTTGGATTGACGATTTGGACTTTGAAAATGAAAAAAATAGTTGTGATAACTTTGTGGTAACTCAAAAGTGTTGTAATCAGATCTCTCCTCATTATCATTAACCCTATTTATTGCCGTTAAGTCGTATTTTTAATTTATTACATATTACAAGTGTATAATCAAATGTTCTTATTACCACAATTTGCAATCATCATGACAATTATGCATATATTGCCAGGTTTTCTGATTGGAGTTGCTACTACAGCCGGCATTTTTCTTTTGATTCTGGCAATGCTTGTACTCTTTTACAAACTGAAGAAAAGAAAAGAAAAAATATTGAAAAAGAAACATTTCCTGCAAAATCGAGGTTTATTGTTGCAACAATTATTGAATTGTAACGAAGATGTAGCTGGAAGGATGAAGATCTTCAGTATAGAAGAGCTCGAGATGGCAACAAACAAATTTGACAAAACTCGGCTCCTGGGTCGTGGAGGCCATGGTGAAGTTTACAAAGGTATCTTGTCAGACAAGCGGGTGGTTGCTATAAGAAATCACTTATTGCTGTCAGAAGTGAAATAAACCAATTCATAAATGAGGTGGCCATTCTTTCTCAAATAAATCATAGAAATGTGGTGAAGCTTTTTGGGTGTTGCCTTGAAACTCAAGTTCCTTTACTAGTTTATGAGTTCATCTCAAATGGCACATTATCTGATCATCTCCATGTTGAAAGCAACTGTTGTTTGTCTTGGGATGATCGTTTGAGGATCGCATCAGAAACAGCAAGAGCACTTGCTTATTTACATACAGCTGCTCCAGTGTCAGTTTTCCATAGGGACATCAAACCAGCTAACATAATGTTGGATGATACACTAACAACAAAGGTATCTGATTTTGGAGCTTCAAGATCTGTTTTAATCGATCAGACTAGAATCACCACAGCCGTCCAAGGTACTTATGGATACCTAGACCCTGAGTACTACTACACTAGTCGGTTAACCGATAAAAGTGATGTTTATAGTTTTGGCATCATCCTGGTAGAACTGTTAACTAGAGAAACACCCCATAAGTTCTCTAGATCTGAAGAAGCAGGAACTCTTGTTTCCTACTTTACCTCACTACAGAGGGACAACCGTCTCTTTGAGATTCTTGACCCAAAAATTGTACACCAAGGACGAAAAGCTGAACTTGAAGGAGTTGCACAACTTGCAGAGATGTGTTTACGGTTGAAAGGGGAAGAGAGACCTACCATGAAAGAAGTTGATATTAGACTTGAAGAACTAAGAGCATTGCAAAAGAGACATGCTCACCCTTGGACTGAAGAAAGCTCAGCAGAGCAACAAAAACTACTGCAAGTTGAAGGGGTGATTACCACAAGGCAGTTTAGCTTTGAGCAAGAACTTAAGAACTCACCAAGTTTTCCTAGGTGATGTGTGAAAAAATAATTTGTCTAAACTCAATCACTTACCCTGAGAGGAAAATTAGAAGTTTCATGCTTTGTACTTGTACTTTACTCAGTTCAATTATGTTACTGTAAATTGTTTTTTTTTTTTTTTTTTGAAAAAAAACATGGAAGTTACTGTAAATTGCACGGAAATCATAAGAGAGTGTGCATTTTCTTCAGAAGCAACATGGAAGATCTAGACGTGGTTTAAATATTAGCTCTAGTCTTCATACTAATTTAAATTAGTTTGAAGGTCTTATTTGTAAATGTGCAGATTGAAACATACAAGTTTGCATTAGAAGCAAATAAAAGAACTTTTCTGCAGCACTACCTCCTGTTGCCAGAACATACAAGTTTGCATTTGACGGGCTAGGATATTTAGATTAAAAAGTATGAGCTAACCTACAAAAACAAATTAAAAAGTTCGGAAACTACGCAAGATACTAGAGGACAAAAAAGATTTGCAATCAAGACAGCATGAACCTTCTGTTGCCAAAAAATACAACAGCTATTGACCAAATCTGAATAAGCACTTTGGTACTTGGGGCACAAATTACCATTTAAGCTCCTTAAACATGTATCTGATCAAAATATAGCTTTCCATTTATATAAGACTATATATACATGTAAATTCACAGCAAATTCTATAACCAATTTTATAATATGCCCACAATGACCTTACGCCTGAAAAATGTACAGACTTATAGACTGATAAATATAACTCAAAAGAAAAAAAAATATATGTCATAAATACAACTAAAAAAATATATACAGTCATTACTTCTGATTTGCAAAAGATATATACAATGACTATTAAAACCTAGGAATCAATTATAAATTTCTAATCCAACCTAAAACATACAATATTGCTTTCAAGAAGAAATGAATGCAGGTAACCTGCCTTGAGGTTACTATTTTCAGAAGAAAAAAAAATCTAACCTAAAACATACAATATTTACATACATCCTACTGATAGTTGGGAATTTAATATTTTGACCTATAGACGAAACTCCTTATCTTTGGAGCAGCAATAGAATTATTGTAGGTGACATCAGAGCCAATTATCACTCGCGAATTTGGCATTAATATATAAGCACCCTCGAGAGTAAATCCATGAATTATCGGCAATGGAATCCCACGCCTTAGGTATGAGTTCAGATATGGTATGCATATTGTTTTTAAGAAAGTCCGAACGGCGCCCTACAAATAAGAATACGTATCAATTAAAACATTCTTCTTTGAGACAAGAACGCCTTTGTCCATAAGAATCTAATAATTTACATAAACTGCCCAAGTATGACCAAATAAACATTGTTGTACTTGAAAGATTCTGAGTTTCCATTCAGTCCTTAGGCATAGCTATTTTGTGTCTTTTTAGTTCGTCCATCAAAAAATGAACTGAAATCCTGGTGAGAGACAAATGTGCAATGATAACTTCTTTGACAAAGGTTCATTATCCAAATGCCATTGCAACTGCTGACAAGAACTTTACCCACTCTTTTTTACTCAAAGAAGTTGTAAGGGACCAGTTTCTGTATCATTTTTTAGGACTAAAATGGGAATAAATAACTTAAGCAACAAAAACAGAAAATATATGAAAGACTATAGACGATTCATACCCTAATAAGGGACATATGGAAGTTGCCAATATTGCTCCACTTCAACACAAGAGAGAAATCATCTAGCTCTGATTTTGCCACTATTTCATTTCCTATGACCTCCACATATCCCGAAACAGTAGCTACCTGCAAAACCAGCCTTGCTAGCTTAATAAATGGAATGGATAATCCAATTTACCAAATGACCGAAATATTACTTGCATAGCCTGACAAACTATCTTCAGATACTTTGTAACATATGGTTAAAAGGATATCCAATTAATATAATATGATGAAAACATGACCGACTTTTCCATCTGAATATAAACTAAACATTCATTTGCAAATGCGTTAACATAACTTGTACTTAAAACATGAACCTGCTTCTAGTTCTTTACTTTATGGACACAAAATTATTTCTGGTGCTAGTTTCTACTTCGGCAGGTATAGGTTTGCATTTTTACGCAATATGAGAAGCAGCATCTATTGATAAATTACGATACGATGGAGGTCCTTATGAGTTTTTGCGGGAGATAGTTAAAAGATGTATGGGAATGCACAAGGTACCTGCTGTGTGCTGGTACTGCATTTCTAATGAGCATTGAAGGTACCACTATTCTCCCACACACAATATCACACATGTAATGGACACATAAGCAAACAAAGAAAGAGTTTACCACTGCTATGCATGCAACAGGTACCGTCTTGTTGCCATCCAAAACATTTATTATCAAATCTGAGTTGACAGTGGCTCCAATATTACCAATCCCTATCATGACTGAAGGTGATGAAGTCACTGAAATATTGAGTGTCATGTTTTCATTCGGATATTTTTTGTATAACTTTGGGAATGAGAAACCGCCATGTCTTCGTATTGAGGAAGAACTGTTCTGGTACTTCATTCACCACCCAATTCATCAAACCAGCCTAAAGAGAAACAATTTGTTAAGTATATACCCCTCAAATTTTCGGACTTACATGCAAGCAAAGAAGTTTGAAAATCCAACAATAAACCATACTTCTGATAAGAGTCAAAACAAGCACGCTTTACATTACTACTTTATAGGCAGGCTTAATGTAAAAGTTCGAATTTTTGTATGCATCAATCGGAGAACATTGTAGAACCAGCCTTTGGTCTAGTGGCTAAAGGCAATGCTCTCTGTGTAGGAGATCACAGATTAGAAACCCGAATTAGGGGTCCTTTATGGATATTTAAAGGTGGGGTTCTTGCCCCCGTCTTTATCTTAAAAAATAGTTGGACGACCGTGCACAAATCTCTACCTGAAAGATAAAGGCTCAACCCCCAACTTCCCTCAAAAAAAAAAAAGATCTAAGAACGTTGTAAGCATGAGTATCATTATTGCATAGACTACATAATTTTTTTTATGGTTAGTGGAAAATTTCCAACTAACAGATATATTAATAAAGAAAAATATTTACAAAGATATAGACTACATAATTATTCCAGTTTTTAGTATCTGAATGCATCTGTCCTTGTAATAAAACTAAACTATGAAACCTACATGGGGGCAAATTTGTAAAAAATAAATACCTGAAACAACACATCTGATGCAGAATTAAACACAGCCTCATCTAATGAAATCCACAGCATTTTTGAAGCATCAGAAAGAAAAACTGAATCTTCAGCCGAAACCTGGCAAGCTTTGTTCACATGAGCTCTCTCTGATGAGACAAACAGCCCATTTATATAAAAATCCACGGACGAGCTTTTAAACAGGGGGTCCTTCATAAAAGTGACATTCATAAAAGCGACATCATCCAAATTTACTTCCTTCGGAAGACTTTGGAGTAAAGAGTCAAGCTTTTCAGCTCCTTCGGTGATTTTTTGAGTGATTGCACTTTCTACTGATGATGTAATGTGGTCCTGGAACCCATCCACAAATCTACAAAAGTATGTAATAAGGTGTCAGCATGGTTTAAAGCATTAATATGATTAATATGATTAATAGGATCATCTTTGCTAGAGTTCATACATTTGATAGAACCAAGAAGCATCACCATCCATGGTGATGGCCAGATCTGTAATGTAGCAGCCACACTCAGTAACAAATGTCTTGAGAGCACCATTTTCATTCTTCATACTGATAGTAAACCCGATCTCCATTCCTTCAACCTAATTAGTATCATGAATCAAACCCTTCTATTAAAGTAGATCTATGTACTGGCAACCCAAAATTATAAAGATGGCCATAACCTTGCTTAATAGCTCGCAAAGGCCAGTAATTGACCAAACTATGCTCTAGCACAAGTTATTATGATTTCAATCAACATATGTCTCGTCCTTGCTTTTAATTTCTCCCTTTCGAGAAGTGAGAACTCGTAATTATCACTACCACAAAATTGTGAAAGCTGAGGTTCAAATCAGCTTCAGTTGTCACCATATAGCTAGTAATAAAAAAAGAAAAATCTACCTGAACAGAAGCAAGTCCCTCATCAGAGACGGTCACAAACCAACTATCATACCAATAGCTCCACTTCAAGTTTAATTTTGCTCTGGCACCAGAAGCCACAACCACAATCCCCGACTCACCTGCCGCGGCTCTAGAATCCGAAGCCGACACATTAACTGCCTCTATTGTAACGTTAGAAACCTTCATGTGAACTTCTCCCACGAAAGGGATCCTAACTGATTTCTCTATGACAGGGAGGCGGATTGGGACGAACGAATCAACCGCCTGAGAAATGAGGAGATCTTTGGCGAAGGAGAGGCCTTTGGTCGTGATCGTGGAGGATATGTAGCTGTCCGATTCGGAGATCGATCGATGGGGGAGGAGAGAGACGGAGACGAGCAGAAAGAGGAGCAGGGGCGCCATGAGATGACAAGAGGAGCGAGAGAGACATGAGAGAAGGCGGAAGCACGGATAACTCTAGTTCTTTGTCCGGTTCGTATTATTGCGTCTTTTTTCGATAACAAAAATTCTCTGTTAAACCAGGTAGTTTATTGGGACCTACTACTCAGTGGGTCTGTACAAAATATACCATGTCCAGATAGTAATAATAAGCTATTGGATTACATACAATCTGTTGGGCCTAACGGAGCTGAATCCGATTATCATACAATCGGACGGCTCTGGTTGTTTCCAACCCGTTCAACCTTCCAGAGGTAGCTGATCAAAGAAAGACAGCCTAAACAGGTGGCGTACAAACAGCAACGACGAGTCGAAGACAAGTGAATTGAATTGACGGCGCCCCTCTTTCGTTTCTCGTCGGACTCTCTCCATCTGTCCGACCCGTTTATCTGTACGGAGACGATCATCGGAGAATGGCGATGCATAGCGGAGCTGCCACCTCCAAAGTATTAATTGCTCTGGGAACTGCTGGTAATGTTAATCCAGCTTGATTTTGTTTTTCTTCTACTTTATCGACTTCTTGATCTCGAGCTTTGATCAAGTTGTAAATTCGCTTCACTTTTGTTTTATTAGGTCTTGCTGGTTCAATCGTGCTGAGGAACGGCCAATTGTCTGATGTTTTGGCGCAGATCCTGGTAAATTTATAAGAATTTCTAAGTTTGGAACTGAAGTCTATTTTTAGTTTTCTACTATAATTAGAGGCTAAGAGCTATTATCATTTAAATATTCCAGTTCAGTCATTTAGTAAATACCAGAGTTGAATTTGGTATAAATATCTACTAGAAACATCTGGAGGTAATATTCGCACCTCAATGTAGAAAATTGACATTTTGTTCCCTATAAGAAATCAACATGAAATGGGACAGATGACAGGGAAGATGCATGATCAAGTTGCTTTAGATTTTATAGGAGATAAATAGGATGTAGTTTTTGCAAGCTTTTTTGACTATGTGAACCTGTCAGGTTAATTGTGTGATGTTTTGGTTTGTTTCATGTATGCACTATTGTTCTATAGTGATGGCATGAGATGAACTAGTAATAACTTTAGGTATGTACCTGTACATTTGCCAGGAACCAGGTACCAGTGGTTTGGTACTGGTATCCTGTTTGAATGGTTTCATATTAATGAAATCGGTGGGTTTCACCCACTACTTTAAAAAAAAAAAAAATCAACATGAAGGTTAATGCTTAAATTGTTGCTAGTTTGCTTTATTCTTTATGGCAAAACCTCTACTCGGTTTTATTTTGAGATCTGATCTGATATGCAGTTTAGTTTTTTTTTTTTTTTTTTTTTTTTGCATCTATAACACAGAAAAATTAATCCTTAGAACTCCTTAGTCGTGTATCTAACTTGTTTGCCACTCTGTTGAGAGAAAGGTATATGGTATTCTCTCCTAAGTTCACATGTATTGATTTTAATAACAGGACCTTTCAAAAGGTGTAAATGAGGGGGAAGTATCTCCTGGCCATATTGACATGGCTCTTCTTGCTGCTCAGGTACTATTGTTAATGTTCTGGCAGTCAGGTTTATTTGATCTTCTTCTTTAATATGCTCATTCCCACTGTATGTTATTGTTTCATTCTACTAATTAGTAGATAAGGCATCTGGCTCAAGAAGTTAGGGATCTTACAGCATCTAGACCTGTGACCATATTGACTGGTGATTCCGATTCAAGAGGTACTCATTTGTTTGTTGGAATCAGATCTAGCTAATTCAACTAAAGTCTACATTGTTAAATATCTTTGCATCTCTTTCTCTCTGCAGGCAAACTAGCATCTTATCTTTTACCGGCTGCTGCAATTGGTGCTGTGGGTTATTGCTATATGAAGTTGAAGGTAATCTCTTAAGTGTTATGTATAGTAAGATTTTCCTCTTGTCAGTTTGGTTCCAAACAATAAATTTTTCTTTTTGTCTGCAATTGGTTATTTTTTGCCAGTTTGGTTCCAAATAATAATTTTTTGTTCTATCTTGACATAATGATATATGCTGCTAAATTGTCTGGGTCAGGTTTGTCCAAAGTTCTTACCTGCGCCATACTGTAAGTTGTGATGTGACTTGATAAAGCAGTTAACCTAAAACCAAAGAAATTCCAGATTGAGCACTTTCAGGTTTAATGGTCTTGTTTATAGGTTCTTTTCAATTTGCATTGTGTCATACTGTCATCTAAAACTTCCTAGTATCTCATACTTCCAAAGAGTATAGCTGTATTGGTTGCTCTTTAAATTTTGAGTGCTGTGAATCAATGGATTCTCGTATTTTGGTTGGAAATATGGTGGGTTACTTTTTTAGCGAGTCATTGTAATTTAATTCATATTTCCGTTTTGAGAGCTCAAATTTGAATTTCTTATACCTGTTACCCAGCTCAATATATTGTGGGTTGGCAATGTCAGTAATGGGTAGCTGACACTAGCTGTCCATGTCAACCCGAACAAGTCTCATGAAAAAATTAGTTAGGTCATTTGATTTGCTGTTGATATATTTTTTTTTTTGTTATGCAGGGATTATCCTTTTCTGATGTGATGTTTGTTACAAAACAACACATGGCGAATGCTGTTGCTAGTGTATCAAAACAACTTGAACAAGTTTCAGATGCTCTAGCTGTATGTTTTATACAAGATTCTTCCCTTACCAAGCAAAAAAAAAGTGACATTTGAAATATGTAATCATATGTCTCTATTTCTCAGGCAACAAAAAGACACCTCACCCAGAGACTCGAAAACTTAGATGGAAAGATTGATGAACAACATGAAGTTTCCAAAGCTATAATGCATGAGGTTTGCTTAATATACAAAGAATTTAAATGTCTTCTGTCTATTTTTTTCTTGAAAGAAAAATATCTCCTATCTTTTAAAATAAATGAATGTTGGGCAAATGGCACTGAAAGAATAGCTATTTTTCTCCTTCTTTCACTGTCCAAGTCATTATTTAGCATCTTATTTAATATCTTGATTTGGTTGTTCTTTAGATTATTTTTATATTTGTGCCATACAGTAAAATTTCTAATCTGTTTGAATGTTGTATACTTTTTCTATTAATTCCAACTTAATTGTTTTGATGTCATTTATTCTTCTCTGTTGGCATGCAGGTGAATGATGTAAAAACAGATCTCTCTCAGATTGGATTCGATATTGAATCCATCCAACAGATGGTAGCAGCATTGGTGAGTTTGTAAATTTTTTTAATTATGTTCATGGTTTTTATTTGTGAATAATGTAGATACTAATAGTCATCTCTTACATTTTAAATAGGAAGGAAAAGTTGGCTCACTTGAAAAGAAGCAGGTTAGTGAAAGTACTATATTTCATGCATTGATATCACCTGGCAAATCAATTCTTATCTGAATTTCTTGTTGGTATCTTATGAATATCTCAGGACATGGCTAATGCTGGAATTTGGTACCTCTGCCAAGTTGCTGGTGGTATAAAGGATGGAATACATGCCAAATTCTTCCAGGTAAAGGGCTTCTCCCAAAACTATCTTGCCACACACTCATGTCAATCATGCCCAGTACAAATCTGACAGTTTTGCAGTACATAATAACCAACTTGTATGAGTAGGTTGCTCTTTAACATCATTTTCTTTACAACAGGAAGCAAGTGAAAAGCTGAAGCCTTCACATGCATTAACATTTTCTGAAGCGTCTGAGAAGCTTAAGGTATCTCCCCCCCCCCTCCTCCCACCTCGCCCTTTGAGGTGTCGTCGATACTTTCTAATTGTTTTAAATGGCAAACTCTCCTTCTTTTCTTCAGGGGCTTCATATTCTTTCTGAAGACATGAAGCCTGAAGATAGCATTGATCTAGATTTAAAGAAAGGTATTGTTGAAGAAAAAGACAGTGAAAAACCTATTGCCAAAGGTAATTTTCCTACTGGCAGAGCAATACACAGGACATACACCAGCAACTTAACTTCAATAAAGCGAGGATTTGTTTTGTGATGGCAAACTTACTGTACACTAGCTATTCATTCTTTGTCATTTATATTTAAAGTGATGTATTGCCCTGTTTATCAGGGTTTTTGTAAATTTATATACCTGGGGTATTGCCATTGGTTGAAAAAAGGAGCAGCAGGATTTGTACGGGTGGTTGGAGTAAACCAACCCTGTTTTTTCATTCTTTAAAGTTTTGCTATAACACGGGATCAGTTTGAAAATTCCATAGTTAATGGCTCTTGAGTTTTTTCTTTTTATATTTTTTTTTACAATAAAGATAAGTGTGCAGTATGTATTGTGTACACTTCGAGTGATCACAACAAATAAATTTATGTTTTGTACTCTTTTATTGTTTTTTTAGATGGCTGATGAATAATATAATCTCCATCTGTACCGATGAATCACTCTATATATCTCTCATAAATTTCTTGGAAGAGCTAACTATCATGCTTTGATAATCGGTGGCAACAATTAGCTATCTTTCCTCATGCCTCTATATTGTGCCTTGAGTGAGGCTACGGTACTATGCATAGCACGGTTTGGTCCGTGCTACGGTTCAATATTTGAGTTTTCAAAATTCTAACGGTTGATCCGAACCGTTCAACATGATTATAAAATGAATATGTACGTGCAAACCAAATTTTACATTTTTTTCGCATTTATTTACTATTTTTTTAGATAGGTAGAAAATCACTTGATCTGAAAATTCTGGACCATCCAAAAACAGTGATTTTCTACCTATCTCAAAAAATAGTAAAAAAAAATCGAAAAAATGTAAAATTTGGTTTGTAAGTACATATTCATTTTATAATCATGTTGAATGGTTTGAATCGACCGTTAGGATTTTGATAACTCAAATATTGAGCCGTAGCACAGACCAATCTGTGCTATGCATAGTACCGTAGCCTCAGTCTTGTGGCTTTATAGCCTTGTACACCCTCTGTATCCGAATCCATATCCTTCCAGGTACTTCCAGGTACCTGACTGAGTTCAATGAGCTCCTAGCCGAGCGATTGAAATTCAGTGCCTATGCAGATATAAAGGGTACGTTTTAAGATTTGTGTCAACTTAAAACTGATGACTCAATCTAGTTGTACTCGGCTATTGCACTGGATCTGAATTGCTCTGTACCACGGACAATCCTTCACTAGGGGTGTAAAGGGAGCGGATTCGGAGCGGATAATGCTAATATCAAATCCGTATCTGTCTTTCAATGAGCGGATACGGATACGGATACGGATAATAAACGGATATCAAAATTTAAAACCATATCTGCCTTAAACGGATACGGAGCGGATAATCTACGGATTCGGATTCGAATACGAATACAGAACGGATAATTGTCGGATAATTGAACTTTAAGATAGATTAACAAAATTCAAATATGAAAATGAATAATTTATGTTAGTTTATTTAAGTTTATAATTTAAATCTATGGAAAAAATCAAATTAAAACAAAAAACATAATTAGATAGTTTATGTTAGTTTATTTAAGTTTCTTCATTTCTTTATTCAATCGGCGGTCCAGATTTAAACTCTCAATTGCATTATAATATTGGTGAATATATTTGGGCCAAGCATCATTGATTGGTCTCACAAAATATAGGAGCGAATGTAATGGTCATATGAATGTCAAGAATCTCAATTGCATTATAATATTAGTTAATATATTTGGGCCAAACAGTAGCCCAATGCCCAGCGGGTTCATTAGTCGGCGGTCCAGATCTAAACTCTCAGCGGTCGCCAATACAATTCCGGTTTGTACATTTGTCCTACAACTTCTAAAGAGAAGCTAGAATGCGCTGGAACCTCTACAAAAGAAGCTGGGGAGGGCTGATCTTTTAACGGGACAAGTCCGGAACCCTCATATAATGGGTTCTGAATTCGGGTCTGACTCAGATAATGTGGGTTATGAATTCCGATCCGGAATGAGTTTTGAATATTTTTTATTTTTAAAATTTTAAAATATTGATCCGGATATATGCGGATATCCGCTCCGTTTATGGGTCTGCCGTATTATCCGTATCCGTTTCCGGGTAATTTTTTGGTAGCCCGTAATTATCCGGATCCGTTTCCGGTATTATCCGTATCCGTTTGAGAAGCGGATTCGGAGCGGATATCCGTCTGATAATCCGGATCCGTTTACGGACCTTCACCCATGTTTTAAATTTTTTTTCTTTTTCAAGAAATATATCTTTTTCCAAAGGATAATCCAAGAAATAACTCTAACAATTATAAATTAATTTCGGATATAGTAACGGAAGTAATATCTCAAAACTAAATGATAATTACTAATGTTGTCATCGTAGTCTCTAATAAAATGATTAAATTAACTTGTACATTTTGTTTATTTTATTAGTGATAAGTTCTTTGATCTCAAGCATCAACTAATTAATTTAACAGCTAAAAGAGAATAATTTAGATATAATACAACTTAATATTTTTATATTAAAAAATAGGAGCATGATAGTTGCCCCCCAAATAAATCCCAGAGCGAGCCCCTCAAGTATTTAATATCTAATTTTCATTTCCGGCGCTCATATCTAAGTATTTAAAGATTTACTAGTATCATGCCCGTGCGTTGCAACGGAAACATATTATAATAGAAAAAAAAAATTCTACAAAATGACACACTTTTACCAACAAAAAAATAGATCAATGGATTCGAATAATAATTCAACATTTGAAATCAAACTATTGGAATAATCTCACTTCGCAATACTGCACTGATACAAGTATCAATATGCAAAAATAGAAGAGAGACATGTATAACAGTGCAAGTGTTTTTTTTTTTGGAGAAACAAAAAAAAAGTTTCTACGACAGTTGAAAATTATTTGGAGTTTGATCGGATCATACCACACAATAGAGTTCATGTGATTTCAATTCAAAAGAATTCATAGAGATGAGTTCCAATTGACTTTGTTGATCGGAATCACAATGAAAACAAATTGTACATAGATAAATTATTTAGGGTCCTGCACAGTGCAAGTGTTTTTTTATTGGAAACTCTATCTAGTACAAGATAAATTATTTCGTTTGAATTAAAATGATATTTGTGTCCATAAGTTGATGATTGGAAAGCACACATAATACGTACATCTGATGATTTCTTCCATATCATCACAAAAGGATATTAATTAGGTACTAATCAAACTATACATATTTTCCTTCATTATTTAAAATCCTGAGTAGCATACAAGTGAGAGAAACATTGTCTATTTCATACACAAACTTTTGTATTAGTAACAATATATAAAAAAAAAAAAGGAATCTACCAAAACCAATAAACCAGAAAGAAACAAGAAAATGTGATTGCACACATCGCACATGTGAACAACAATTATGTAGTCCAAATATTAAGCATACCATAACGTTAAAAAGAAAAATACCATAATGAAATAACAAAAAAAATGCCCAAACATTCATAGTTCCGGGTACTATTTTCATAGAAAACCTACTACGTAAAAACATAATTTCATTATAAATAAGAAATTTGATTCACTAATTACACTTTAATTCTTAACATTCATGTCATTTTTTTGCCGCAGTTATGAAATAAAAGACAAATTAGAAAATAACCAAAGAGAAAAATACCAAATAGCATGCATCAAAGTTCCCCTTTAGATGGACTTTCCCGCTTGAAACCAAACAAGTTTAAACTTCTACAATAATCTATATTAAAATATTGAAATTCATCATGTTAACAAACTATATTAAGATGAGATGGACCAGATCAATAACTGAACCTAAATTAAAGTACACAGCCTACTTGGGTATATTCAAGTGTATTTACCCAATTTTTCTAACAAAAAATGGGTATATTCAACACAAATACACGAAATCCTAAGATGAATTGATACATGGCCATTCGTAAAAGTTAGATCCATCAATTTGTTAGAAAGGTACCAAAACCACAAATCATAAAATGCAAAAAGTCTGTTTTTTATTTATATTTCAAAGATTAAAATTTAAATTTGAATCCAAATAGTTGATTGTTTATTTTATTGAGAGATACAATCCATATAAGATTTTATGATTTTTGAATCTTGTATTATACCGTAAATGATAAAAAAAAATGAACAACTCTAATTAAACTATGATTGGTTAATTTTGGTGTGTTTATTTTTGGAACGTTTGATCTATTAAACTCGAAAAGTAAAAAAAAAAAAAAAAAAAAGATTGCGTGCCCCCATTTCTAAATAAAATGAATGAAGAAGATCAAGAGTTTGATTTACAATTTGAATTTCAAACTTTGATGCAAGTAAAGAGACTTGATAAAAAAGACAAATGACTTGTAGAAATATATACATCCCATATGGAAAAGCCAAAAGGACAAAAAAATATTTAGTGAAAGTAAAATTTGTATTAATAAATTAGGGCTCTGTTTTGTGACACTAATTATAAATAATGTTACTCAAATCTCTCCTAAATATATATTCTCCAGATAATTAACAACTGAAATTAAGAACGAACCTAAACATACTAATAAAAAAGAATATTTTATCTTATCAAAATTGAAGAAGTAAAATTGTAAAAAGATTCACCATAGCTTAAATTGAGTAGTGTATTAAATTTGAAGATATCAAATGCGGACAAGATATTCTTAAAAGATGTCGGCATTTGATATTCTTAACAATAAATTGATCATCCATCATGATTCTTAAATAAGGAAATGATAGTTGGGGAGGAGAAATAAGGAAATGAATAAATTGATTTTTTCTCCAATTTTGTTCTCTATTCAATTTTAATTGTAACGTATCGTGTGGCAGTATGTGTGGCGAGTATATTTCTAACTAAATTTAGACTTTTACATGTAAAAAAGATGCATTTAATCAAAAGAAGACAGATTATTTGATTGAAGGGCTGATATTAAATCCAAAATTTCATCTTTCAATCATAGCCATTGGTGGATCAGGACATCGACGTACATAATATAAGAATGGAGATTTATAACCTTTTACAATACTACTCGTAAGCACTTAAACTCCTATATGTAAACATTTAAATTTTAAATCTGGGTGGTTTTAACTTCTAACTACTTTTGTCTTCAAGTCAAGAAAGGAAAAATTCCTTTCACCACTTTTGTTTTCCTCTGATTATTCATGTCCATTTTCCCGGCGATCCGTGATGAATTTTACGAATATAAAAATACAAATAGTTTTTACTATATTTTCTCTTTCAAATGACATCCATGAAAAAATACTTTTGAGTTTTTTTTAAGTCGTTGTTTTTATTTATTTTTTAAGTAAAGCCCATGAGTATTTTAAATTCTCAAGCTTCTAAACCTCAGTCTACGACCTTTTAAACCTGACATTGAAACTATTTAAAAGTTTGACACAACTACTTTTAACGGTTGTATACATAAGTTTAAATGCATGATACTAGGGCTGTCAACGAGCTGGCTCGGGCCGAGCTAGGCTCTAGCTCAGCTCGTTAATTCTGGACCGAGCTCTTACCGAGCGAGCTGGACCTTTGGCACCCGAGCTGAAAGTCCAGCTTGAAATCGTGACGAGCCAGTCCGAGCTGGCTCGCTGGGATTTGGTTGGATCTTTTTTTAAGAAGAAAATAAATTCTACACACTTTTTGGATCGAATTGAACCGAGCTGGACCGAGCTAGATAGTATAAAATGCACACAAATTCACAAACTGATGCTAGCCGAGCTAGCTCGCGAGTTGACGAGCAAGCTAGGCCCTAGCTTGAACTCGTTAATTCTGGACCGAGCTAATGACGAGCTGGCTCGTTAATAGCTCGGTCCAATAACGAACGAGCTGTTAGCGAGCGAGTCACGATCGAGCCACGAGCTTTTTTGCCTCCCCTACATGATACTATATGATCAACATTAGAGGTTTAAACGCTTGAACATAGTAGTTTAAATGTTGACATCAGAGGTTTAAATGATTGTAGATTGATGTTTAAAAGTTTGAAAATTTAAAGTGCTCATGAGCTTTACTTTTAAAAAAATGACTTCAAAATAATTCAAAAGTATTTCTTCATGGATCTCATTTGAAAGAGAAAATCAAGTAGAAAACGTTCGTATTTTTAGATTCGTAAAATTCATCACGGATCGTCGGAAAAATGGACGAAAATGCTCAGAGAAAAATAAAAAAAGTAAAATGAATCTTTTCTTTTTTCGCTTGAAGACAAAAGTATTAGAAATTAAAACTATACAAATTTAGAATTTAAATCATTGCAGATAGAGGTTTAAATGTTTGTGAGTAACATTGTAAATTGTTACAAACAAAACTTTAAAAGTTTGAATATAAGCGTTGAAAATGAAAATTAGACAAAATTAGAAGGTTTTTTCGATTAAACTAGTTGAGGGGACGCGCTCGGATATGATGGCTTGGGAGGTCAGAACATTTCTCTAAAAAATAATTTCGTTCTAAATTGAATAATTCGTTATGGGTAATTTGGTCTTACTATCATGATTCGGATTTAATCGTTAACTTGAAGAAACGATGTATTTTTCTTCTTGTGCTCCTCGTATGCGGAACTGCGGATTCCCACTAGGTTATCTACATCAAATTAATATCAAATAAAAGTGGAATTAATAAAACTGTAAAAAGCGAAAAGAAAACTCATCTTAATACTAATTTCCTTCCTATTTGAAACAAAACATATTTTCTATGAAATATAGTATATTCAATTTCCCTCTTTTATTATTTTATACTTGTTGAATACGAATTAAAATAATATGAAATAAATGACACATTTTTCAATGGTCCGGCCGGCTTAAACAAATCCGCATTTGTTCCGTAATAATATTAAGTGAATAAGAGCATATACGGCAGTGATTTCTTTTAAATTGCTAATTTGACGTGTTAATTGCTAATATAATTGCTGGGATGTACCACAGTTTTTAAATTAGCAAGTTTGTTTTAAAAGCAACTCTTTAGAGCATCTACAACAGTGATTTCTTTTAAATTGCTAATTTGCTATGTTTATTGCTAATATAATTGCTGGAATGTACTATAATTTTTAAATTAGCAAGTTTGTTTTAAAAGTAACTCTAATTAAATTTCTGAGATGGAGTGACTTAAAAATTATGAATTCCTTTAATTGCTAAACTCAGTGACGTGGTTCAAATTAATTGTTAAATATTTGCAGGAATGAAAATGCTCTAAGATTTTGAGATGGACTGAAAAGGCCCAGAAAAGTCAAACGGGCGACCTTTCCAAGCCCCCTTTCAAATGCGCAATGCGAGCCGCAAAGTTTTGCATGAAGACATCCAAGTTAATAAAATAATTCAAGTGACACACTCTACCACACCAGACTAAGGCCGTAATTGTTAAAGCAAAAAATAAGTTCCAAATTAATTAAAAATCCGATCGCCAATTCATTAGGAAACTAAACCCTAACTCTGGCTTTCATTTTCAAACACTAGGTCACCAATTCTCAAGGCAGATTATACGCAATCTTCTGTGGCTTCCAAAAGTCAAAACTACCAGCTCAAGAACATTGATCTATTAATATATATCTCTTACACTAATAAGGCCTCTTATTTTATTATTTAGTACGAATCTTATATAGCTGCCGTAGCGACTTTTAGAACCACATTAGCTAGAAACAGTAGGTCAGAGCCTCAGACCCAAGTTTAGAGTGGGAAAAATGGCACGGTGGAGCCGGCTCCGTCACGGAACGGCACGGTTACGGTACGGAACAGCACGGCATGCGTGTCAGTTACGTGCCGTGACTCGCGTGTTCCGTGCCGTGACCATTCGCGTGCTGTGCTCATCTTTTGAAACTTTGGCACGGCACGGCACGACACGTGAAATATTTAGTCACGGCACGTCACGTAGTCACGCGAGTCACGTGTAATTAGAATCATAAATATTAATTTAATGGTGAATCTTGAATAAACTAACATAAATTACGATTAAATGGTCACGCGAGTCACGTATGGTCACGGTACGTTAGGCACAGCGTGCCGTGACCACCCCTTGACATTTTGGTCACGGCACGGCACGGCACGGCACGGCACGGCACGGCACGGCACGTCATGTTTTTTCCACTCTAGCCAAGTTCTTAGCTTTGTTATTTTTCATATTTCGCATGACATCAGATGTGAATATATAATTCTGGGTCTATATTCTACAGCTCTTAATAGTTTTTTTTTTCTTTTTATTTGTTTAAACAGAGTATGATGTGACTGGTGCACCACATGGAAAACCTAGTCTATTTTCCGACATTATTGATTAAATAAGACAAATTTCATAAATTAGGAAAAAAGTCCAAACTATTGATACAGAAATAGCAAATGATCATAGGATGCTTTGCTTGTTAGGGAACAATAGCACAAAGCACACTCAAACAGCACATTATCTTAGATTTAGAAAATAAGAAAATGAAACAAGAAGAAACATATATAATGTCAGGTAGGTATTCAACAACCATCTATTGGATGAATTAAACTAGAGGAGGGATCTGATTACCACGTTTTTTGTTACTACAAAAGTTACCACAACTATTTTTTACATTTTCAAAGTTCAAATCGTCGATCCAAACCGTTCAACATGATCTCTACAATAAAATGTGCTTGCAGATCAAATTTTACATTTTTTTAATTTTTTTACTATTTATTAAGTATTTTACAAAAACTAGTCAAATTCAGACCATTGAATTTTGTACCCATCTTAATAAATAGTAAATAAATTCAAAAAAATGTAAAATTTGATCTGCAAGCACATTTTATTGTGGAAATCATGTTGAACGGTTTGGATCGACGATTTGGACTTTAAAAATGTAGAAAATAGTTGTGGTAACAAAAAACGTGGTAATCAGATCCTCATTAAACTATGACACAACTAACTCAATACGAAATATATTTCAAAAGAAATCGATGTTTCTAGAGAGTTGATAGGAGAACAGAGGAGAGAGATTTGGGATCATTACAATTTTATCAATTTGGCGCAAATGTGTTGTATGTATGTATCCACCATTTAAGACTCATCTAATCAAAACATTATATAATTTGTAAGACTTGGCTCATGTCACATCAACACTATGACATTTATTCTTTTTGCTGATTATACAGGAACAGCTAATCAACTATGCATCAAAATTTAATGTGCAACTCATATATATATTTAGGCATCCCGGTTACATCTTAAATAAATTTTGATGAATGATGGCAACTCAGATATCATGGCAAATTTGCAGAAGTTAGCAACTACGGACTGACTTATGTTTTTTTTTTTTTTTTTTCCTTTTTTTACATTTATTTTTTCAAAAAAAAATCTTGCTAATAAAGCAGGCAAACTTTATTTTGGGCAAAAATAATAAAGAAAGAACCAAACATTGTTACAAAAGAGAAACTAAGACTGTAAGAAGAAAAAACAATTAGAAAAAAAAAAATATAGTAAAGCAGACATAGGGACATCAAGATTAATACACAGCATTGTTACAAAAAACAAAATCAACCTCTAATTAAATCTTTAAAAGAGAGGCAACATGTTTGTTTTGCATGATATATTTCTGCCTAAACTCCTTTGTCTCTTCACAAAAAATGAATGCATTTTTCCTACAACCGCTTAACAAGGAAAGTAATATAATAGAAATTGAGAAAATGCCTGACTTTCCCATGTATGCCTTCAATCTTTCAGCGAATTCTTCGCCAAAGCCCCCTTTATTTTTCAATAATTTCCACTTACCACCCGCTATGAAGAACGACGGCGATGACGACGGAATGGTAGGGTGGGACCCACATGTAACTGCACGGAGCTACGTGGCACCTCAAGCGGAAGCTTTACGGAACAATTGGCTGAATCAACCTTCTTCTCCATCCTTGTTAGTGTTTGAGAAATGTTAGAGAGACAGAGGAGTCCCCTGTTCCGCTTGTTATAAACAAGGAAGATTATTTGTGAGCGATATTTGATTTTTTTTTTTTTTTTTAGTACAACTAGTGCCTGTGGATGTGAATTTAAATAATTACAAAAGAAAGGATCGTTTGTGGATATGTATCATGCAACCCTTTCTGTAGCTAGTTTGGTACAGATTTAGTACAACACAATGAGATATCGTACTTGAAACATAATTAATTAATGGACCTATTTTAGAGCATTGACACTACCAACTAGGATAATGTCAAAAAAATTAAAGTCTTAGGAGGAATCATTATATAATTGGACAAAATCTTTTGAAGAATATCCATTATTTAAATCATTAAATGTCAAATTAGGGTGTAAGGAGAGGGCTAAATCAATTTTAATTTGCATTGGCTATATAAGTATTTTAGAGTTCTTCAGGTATATGTTATATGAGGAGGGTTCAAATGCCTTCATTTTTTGTGCCTCCACCATGCTTTCATTTTTAAAAACTTTAATAACTCAAAATTTAAAACTTAAAGTCAAATAAAATCTTTGGATATGATCTACATCATTTTATTTATGTGCTCATAAAAAATTATCACATTTTGATTTTGTTTTTATGTGAATCAATAAGTTGAAAAATCAACGTCTATAAATTATCCACATTGGTACATTTTTTACAAGCTCTTGATGACAACCAAAACAAAATTGAAATGACATAATTTTTTACACGTGCATAGATAAAATGATATGTAGATCATATTCAACGGTTTTATTTGACTTTTAAGTTTTAAATTTTGAGTTATTAAAGTTTTTAAAAATGGAGGCATAGTGGAGGCATGAAAAATGAAGGCATTTGAACCCACCTCATGTTATATATATGTAAGGCTTAGAAAGTGATAAAGAATAACAAAATAACAAATATATTTAAATTTAAATATATCTCTAGCTACATCTAATAATAATGAACTCTTGTTTGTCTCAAAAGTTTTGCAACGAAAATTAGGGGAATTTTTTTTTATAATATTATATATAAAAATAAAAACAAACACAAACATTTAACAATAGAAATTATATGGAGAGTTCGCAATATATATCATATATAAGAGGAGATATCACTTGACCGTTATTTGTCTTGACAATTTTAACAATCACAGAGATCAAGATTAAATATAAAATCCAATATTATAGGCATGATCTGTTATGTTGCAAATATCATATCTATAAAAAAAAATGATGAAATTTGATGCATGTTTAATGTTCATCAAGTGATATGGATTTTTCAACAATTTGACATTAACGGTTCTTGATGCACCATTAAATAATATTCAAATTACATGTAATTTTATGGGTAATACATTTATACATGCAGTGACAAATCTATAAAATTAATTTTCTTTATTTTTAACTTAGTTGAGTTTATTAGAAAATTTATTGCCAGCATAAGTGATTGTTAAGTGATCTCCTCTATAATATAGGTTGAGATTCCTTGACAATCTTGATAATATCTTTTTCAAATCAAATTAGAAAATTTGCAAAAACCTTTTTAAACATATTGTTGGTGTAATGTGTTGATTGGTATAATTTTCATGCTATTTGAGTTTTATTTGATAGTCCATCAAAAACTATTAAATATAAATCATTGTAAATTTTAAGTCGTCTAATGAACAATAAAACATGCACCAAATTCTATCGTTTTTTTTTGTTTGAGGAAAAATAGGAGTCTAGCCCATATTTAATTGATAATTGCGGTTACAAGAGTTTGTAGTTACAATCGAAAATAAACATAAGTTGCTCAAATAAGTTTGAGCAAAATAAAAGAAAGCGAAGTAAATAAGAAATGTAAAGCAAAAAATCTAAGAATACAACAAAAGTAAACAAAATGTTATTCCATAGTCAGACTTCTCGCATGATATAAATAATAGTATGGAACATTTCAAAAAGTCTTTGGACTTTAAATTTACAAGTTATTTTCTTCTTATTATTAAAATTGTAAATAAATTCCAATTCATATAATATAATAATTGCTCCAAATCCTAATTGAACACACACTTTTATAGTTTTTCTTTATATTGATTGAATTTGCGCATGGTTGTTGACAAGAAAACCAGCCGTAGAAGATCCCAACTTAAACTTGCTAACTGTAGCAAAGCAAGAAATGTTCCCAAGAAACAAGTGAGAAAATACAATGGGCATTTGTTTTGTGACAACGGGACATTTTTGGAGGGGCCCGAAACGAAAATGACTCGTTGCTTTTCAAGGTTGCGCGTTCTTTCCGAGTTCCTTGTCCGTTCTTCCCGGCCACCAAAATTAAATTTCCTTGTCAATCTCGAATAAACATTGAACCGTTCAATGAGGAGTTTGCTTAAGAAAAAAGGTTACCTCACTCGTGTGCAAAAGTAAACTAATAATTATGTATATATCGGTTGATGAGAATATAAAAGTAAACTAATGATGCATTTAATAATATAATTTTAACAAAATTTTATTTCTGAGGTTCTGAATCTGTCTGAACAGCAGAAAGTTACTGCTCCACTAATTTTGACCTCCCAATGGCGCACAATGCAGAAAAAGTCCAGCAAACTCCTGAGTGCGGATCCGCCTCTGCTCCTTTTCTTGGAGAAAAGGAGGGCCCTGCTTTTCCGATCCGAACCATTCAAATTCGTTCATTCACGTATCTCGATAATACAACTTTTTCATACACAATCTTAACGAATTTGAATGGTTCGGATCGGAAAAGCAGGGCCCTCCTTTTCTCTAAGAAAAGGAGCAGAGGCGGATCCCCTGAGTGCACGCTTCCTCTCATGTTATTACAGATGAAATCATGTTATTACGGATGAAATCATGTTATTACAGATGAACTCATGCAGAGTCCGGCTACTATAACATCAGTGTCATTTCAGCCTATATAACACCAACTCCAAAAACCTATCAAATCGGCTTCAAAACGGTGAATCCAACCCGTTCAAACCGATTTACTTCATTAGTTGTGCGTTTACATGCAAAATTTATAATTTTTCGAATTTATTTAGTATCAAGTCAAGCGGTCAAATGTGTGAGTTTTTAAGTTAATTTTAATGCATTCATTTTTCAATATTTTTTACCACTTGATTATATTTGATACTAAAATAACTCGAAAATATAAAAAATTTGCATGTAAACGCATTACTCATAAAGTAAATCGGTTTGAACGGTTTAAATTAGTCGTTTAAAGTCTATTCAATCAATTATAAAGTTAGTGTCATATGACACCGATATTATCCTAGCCGGACTCATGAATGCATATGCATATATTGTAGTTAAAAAAAAAGGGTACATTACATAACTATAAGTACATTCTAGTTATTCAGTGGGAATGTGGGGACAGTGGGGTACAGGTACTATTGGAATTATCATATTTGAAATGGACGATTCGAATCAATTTGAACCATTCAGCAAATGCGTACGCTGGCTGTCTAACCAATGAATTTGTGCAGAGGAATCGAAAGTGGTTCCAGCAAGCAATTGTGTACACTTTTGCTATTGTCTCCTATGAAAAAGTACTGGAACGCTTCTGTTCCTTTGACCTTTGTGTGATTACATTGCTTCTAGAATATTTCATGTACTCTTCCTGTCTTCCTTGAGATATGAATTGTTGAGGATACTTCAGAATAGTGGGTTTAGTTGAGAGGAATAGTTCAACATGAGCTATTTTATGGTACATTCTTTAATTTTTTGACATTTACCAGTATCCTACTTGCCCAAATAAGAAAACTGTATTATGAATGTGTCAATCTATATCACTCATCATTTACATATATTGTGTACTCAATTTTCTTTCAATTTAAAATTTATTTGGTACTCAACTTTTTACTAATTGTTTAGAATTGTTTAGAGAGATACAAAATCACTATTTTTGAATGGTCCAGAATCTTCTAAAAACAGTTATTTTGTATCTATCTTAAAAAATAGCAAAAAAAAGTTTCAAAAAATATAAAATTTTGTATCCAAGCACATTTTAATATGAAGATCACATTGAGCGGTTCGGATCGTCTGTTTAAAATTTGAAAATAGAGATAACGATGTTGGAGCATGATGAGGCACAAAACCAATAGAGTATTTTAACCCTACTCTTATTTTATACTTAAACTAGTATTTTGTCCGTACTTTGCTACGGGTTCAAAATTCAAAAAGAAAATACAAAAAATAGAAGCAAATCAGATCAATTATTTTCATCTTTAACATTATTTGTCTTTTTATAATTTCTCTTTATTTAACAATGAAATGAACTATTTTGTCTTTACATTTCCGTTAAATAGGAAGATAATCAATATTTAGTGGGCAAACATGTTAATTACTTTCTTATTTTTTTGTAATCAGTAACATAAAAAGAAAGAAAGAAATGTTGTCAATTAATTGCTTTTATGGCAACATTCATATAAAGAAATTGTAAGAAAAATATCAGTGTAACAAGTGATAAGAGAACAAAATACATACTTCAACACAATAAATGTCAATACATTGTCACATAAAATCACAATTGTAGAATTTTTTTATCTTAATCGTTTAAAATTCACCCAATTAAATTACAGCTGTTAGCGGATCAGAACATCTACATGCTTAATATAAGTGGTGATCAAATTTGCATTGTAGAATTTTATAGAAAATTGAGTGAGAATGTTTAGGACATGTTCGGCTGCCAGACGGGAACGGGAATGGGCTTGGATTCGGATCCAATTTGAATGGCCGAAACACTGTGCGCGTGGGAAAAAAAAATTCACCCTGAGTGAATTTTTTTTTTCCCACGGGAACAATGGCAGCCAAACAAGCCCTTAAGGCGCGAGATTATCATACTTGAAAATTTAACTACCCAGTAGTTGTCTGTAAATTAGTAGGAATCATTTTTAATCTTTGTATGCACCAGATCCGAGAAGGGTATTAAACCTAATAATCAGATTGAGATTTTGACTCATTTTGTTTAAACTATTGAATTAGCACTGTAGCAGATTCCTCTGCTAATTTGCACCATGTGAAATGAAGCAATAATTCAAAAGGTTGAAACTGTGATGTCCCCATCATATTTACAATTACATCCCCCAGAGTACCAAGTATTTTTCATTTGACATTAATATTTGAATATGTATATAAGTATATTACAAATGACAAGTCTGATCATATTACATCGCATTGATTTTCACCTCTCAATCATGTGATTTTATCAACTAAACTTTTATTATAGGGAGAATTTCGTATATACCACTCAAAAATTTTGAAATTACGTATTTACCATCTGAAAATCTAATAACTCACATATTTATCCAATCAATTAAAAAATGAGATTAATTAAGTTTAATATCACATAAAATATAATTAATAAGTTATTTAGTCTCTTCTCCTTCTTTGCCCCTTCCTCTTCTGCACACAGAGTTTCCTCTCGTCTTTTTTGGCATAACTTTTCCCTTCTTGCTAAAACTCTCTCATCATCTAATCTCTCCTGCTGAAACTCAGAGAGAAGGGGGTAGCAGACTCGGAGATTAGAATTTCAACTCCAGCTTGATTGTCTAAAACAAGATAACCACTCCACATTTTTCAACATAACAACTCGTACTGAATACGACGCTAATATCATAAATTCATAACCCATTATCAAAGTAGTAACTGAGTTTGAGAATCTACGTTTTGTTACTGACTTAGTTTCGAATATATGTTTTTAATTTCTTATATTGAGTATAAAGGACAACGGATTTAAAGAAAGAAAGAGAGTGTGCTAAGTTAATCCTTGATTAATTATAGTTTAAAGAATATTGTACATAATTAATCCGAATTTTGAGTATATTTGATATATACTAAAGTTATATTGGGTAAATATGTTAGTTATTAGATTTTTAAATGGTAAATACGTAATACAAAAATTTGGATGGTAAATATGTAATTTCACAGTTTTTGAGTAGTATATATGAAATTCCCCCTTTATAATATTCAGCAATACTGAATTATTCATTAAAACTGTACAAGAAATTGCTAAGTCATTTAGAACACCGAATTATAAAATATGGTTATGTGATCTCATCTCTCTAGACAGTCCTGATTCATGAAGTCCAACAAGAGAAGCACCAAAATAAAAATTAGTCTTTGCAAACAGGACCGCCAAAATTAACGCAGCCCAACCTCATAGATATTCATGGAACAGAACTAGCTCAGACTTGTTATTATAAAACCGGGCCTTATATGGGCCGGACTCAAATCATATTTCAAACCCATCTTCACAGTAGTTAATGTTTAATTCCTCTTCCTCGTCAAACAATTAGTTTTCAAGCCCATTTTGGGCCCAGTCCCAGGGACTCCAGAGATACTTCTATAGTTTTATTGCTTCATGCAATTGATCAGGTACCATATTATTACTTTTATTATTAGCAAAAAATTATTGCAAAGGGAAATAATCTTGGTTGATCCAAATATCAAATTGTTATAAAACTACTCGAGAAAAGCGCCTTCCCTAAATGGAATAGGTTGGGCCCATATGGAGCCCAAGCTAAGAATTGGTGAAATATAGGCCGGAACAAGTTAGACCTAAAGAAAATAAAATTTTGTTTTTCATGTTATATTACTTTTCTGGAAAAAATTTATTTATAGAAAATAATCAAAATATTAAATAAAGTGTAATTTTGAGACTACTAAAATCATTTAATGCATTCATATGTTAAATTTTGATTTTTTAAAATAGAGATGTAACAAATTGACGACCAATAGTTGAGTGGCCAACGTTTTTCACGAAATTTGCAAAGAGATATGTTACATGGATTGATTAAATAGTTTTATTTACTTGAATATTATAGATGAAATAATTATACATAGCATACTCAATAAAATTATAACACCATACTATATTTTTTTTCTATTTAATTTGAAATATAAACAAGATAGTTTGAAAATTGGTTTAGTCTAGTCTAGGTACCAAAATGTTATTTAATCTTGTAAAAATCATTAATAATTCATTTCTTTAAATTTTCTTACAAAATTTACATACTAAATTACAGAGAATGTAAATTATGATAAGTTCAATTTCCCTATTTTTGTATAAAACTTAAAGAGTAATAATGCGATTAATCCATACCTAAAAATTAAATAAAAAAAATCAGTTTCATCTTTATAAGTAAGAATTATGTGATTTTCTCTAATATCTAACATGAAAAAAAAAAATCATGTTATGCTTCATTTCTTAATTTATAACATTATATTTTTTTTATCTAATTTTAAAAATGTAGAAATGAATATTTCTAGCTTAACAATAGAAATAAGTCATTTTTATAAGCATGTAATGTGTCATGCCAAAAGCAACGGAAAGCATCTTTATAAATATGAAATATGTGAATTTAAATATTAAAATGTAGAACAGATATACGTGTCCAATGATCATACCAAAAGTATCGAAAAGAATCTCTAGAAATAAGAAACTTGTGAATTTAAGGAGAAAATTGAAATTAAAAAAAAAATACTAGAGCAGACTTGTTATTCTCTAACCGGGCCTTAGATGGGCCGGGCTTAATCCAGCTGTAAACCCATCTTCACAGCAGTTAAAAGTTTAATTCCTCGTAAAACAAATAGTTTTCTCAGTAGAGGTGGCCTTGTTTGCCGGCTGTTTCTCCGAACAATGGGACCCAGTCCCAGCGACTCCAGAGATACAACTGGAGGCGGCTTCAGGTTCCATACTTTTATTGCTTCATGCAGTTTTGTCCATCTTGTAGCGATCCAACCAGTAGTAGGTAAAATGATTGCAAAGGGAAATAATCTTGTAGTTGATCAGGTATCAAATTATTATAAAACTACTCAACAAAAGCGCCTGGCGTAAATGGGCTATTTTGGTCCAATATAGAGCCCAAGCTAGATTTTGTGAAATGTAGGCCGGAACTAGTTAGACCTAAGACTTTGTTAGGTTATGGAGTAAGAGGTGAAATAAATTTTTTACTTCAAGCTTAAATAGTCAAATGTGAAGTAAAAAAAAAAGTAATAAGGTGAAATAAGATGTGACTTAATCTGGAGTAAGTTACTTCATCTCTTCAAATGGATTAACTTACTCGTCACTTACTCCACATGTAGAGCTCACTGTTATAGGCAGAGGTTCATTTTCCAACACCTAGACGGATTAATAAATCACAAGTTAAACTACCAAATGAGATATAAAATATGTAAAATAACATAGAATAAACCATTTAAACATCATTAAACAACCAAACATGAACAAAGGGATTCAAAATATTGTTTTTGATATTATATTACCTTTGTCGAAAGAAAGGAAGAATCATTTCGGACTAAGGTCGTACCAATTTTCATACTACGAAGAAGGAACTAATCATAAAAGAGGGATGCTTCTATGGACATAAGGACCTATTTGTAAAATGAACATATTTTGAATTTCAAAGTTCAAACAGTCGATCCGACCTTTCAACATTATTTCCATATTAAAATGTACTTGGAGGTCAAATTTTACATTTTTTTGAATTTTTTTACTATTTATTAAGTATTTTACAAAACTAGTCAAATTCAGACCATTGAATTTTGTACCCATCATAATAAATAGTAAAAACATTCATAAAAATGTAAAATTTGACCTCCAAGTACATTTTAATATGGATATAATGTTGAACGGTCGGATCGACTGTTTGAACTTTGAAAATGAAAATATGCTCATTTTACAAATAGGTCCTTATGTCCATAGAAGAATTTGCCATCATAAAAATAGAATATTATTCTCATGATTTTGCCGACTAAGCTCAACACAACACAACTTTTAAAGGAAATTCCTTTATCTGCATTGCCGATTGCCGAACAAATGTAAAGCAATATGAATAATATTTAAATTTTAATGCATTTATTACTTCCAAATTATAGTCCATTTTTGAATTTTTTTTTTTAATAAAGAACATATAAAAGAGGCGAACATGAGGTGATAGATCATAAATTGAATTAACGGTTTGAAATAATCAAAAGGATAGACAAAATAATTGAAAAAAAAAAAATTTGGCAAATATATTTGTAAGCTAGTAGAAAAAAAATGTTACTTAATCAATTGCAAAATTATATCAGTCAAAGAAAAATAGAAAAATGTATCACTTCTGGTGGAGCTTATCGGTAGTAGTTACACGGTAGCGTCCATGCATGTCAAGGTGTCAGTGTTGTAAAAAACGGTCTTAACGGCCGATTAAACGTCCATTTAATCGTTAACGGCGATCAAATCGTTACGAATACACTAATTGGAGGTCTGTTAACGGATTTTTTCGATTAATCGGTCGATTATTTCCGATTATTCCGTTTATTTCCGCTTAATTGTCCGTTTATTCCCGTTTATTCTCATTTATTTCTGTTTATTTTAGTGAATATTTATTTTCACATTGTTTTTTTTCTGTGACTGTGTGATAATAAGTTTCATAAATCCTATATTGTAGTTTTATTTTTGCTTTGATATACATTCAATATTTTTTATATATGTTTTTTCTTCTTATTTACTTTGAAATTGATTAATTCTTCTATTATTTATATAGCATATATTTTTCTTACTTACTATGTAATTTTCAATTAATATGACATGTTCATATATGAAATTTAGTGATTTTATGTTGGACTGTCTGATTTCTTTCAAATAATATGTTATTAGTATTTGACAAAGCTTAATTTGTGAATTCATTTTTGCATTAAATAAATGTGTTACTTATACATGTTAAGTACGTATGTGTTGTTAAGAAGAAATAAGCGTAGTGTCATGTTATAATGCGTATGTGTTGTTAAGAAGCAATAAGCGTAGTGTCATGTTATAATAATAGAACTAAGTTATTAAGTTTATTTGATAAATTTGATGAGTTAAATAAATTATGAATATATACACATAATTTTAATTTTAATGAAAACAATTAATCAGCCGTATAATTTCGATTAATTGACCGCATACCGATTAATCACTCGGCAGTATCCAGTCCGTCCGACGAGCCCATACCGTTATTTACAACAGTGGTGTGTGCATAACTTCACATAAAAAATCTTGTTTCTTTTTTATGCTAGGCGCACATGAAATCTTAGTTGTTAGGATTCCTCTCAAATCATGATGGAGAAACAAACAGAAAACTTGCTACACTTTTCTTTTAATAATTACCCTAGCTAGTTGTACCTAGAGTGAAAGGTTCTGCGACAAAGCGATTGCATGTGACTATGTGAAACAAAATGGAAGCGTTTAAATAATTAATCAAATAAATTGTAAATTCCGGTTACTTCACATGCAAGCGTTCACTTCTTCCATAAAATGGCAATTAACTTTTTCATTTTCAGCAGTCGAGGTCTAAACAAGTTAACATGATTAGGGAAATGACTGAATTTTTTTTAGACATATTCACATATTAGAATCGACAACAACATGATTATTGATATAACAATCCATTTATGACATCATATATTGCTACATCTCTCTGTCCAAAAGAATGATTACAAATTTACCTTGAACCAATATATGAAAAATAGAACAAAAAATAAAAATAGTGAAACAAAATGGAAGCAATTATCCCTCTCATAACATAAGCATAATCCCACCTAACAGAGACCATGAAAACAAGTAACTGGTGCTAACAACATGTGCTGAACTTTCTGAATCAGTGGATTTAGGGTTCGAGCCAGTCGAACTCGCCTTTGGTGCCAGATCCGATGGCTTAGACGATTCAGGTGCAGGTGCCGGTGCAGGAGCAAGTGGTGGGTCAGTACTAAAGATTTGCAGTGGAAGTAGAACCTTATTCACCTCATAAACAGCAACCGGTCGGGTAGAATAAACACTACTTGTAACATTCGGGTTCGACCACATTGAGGCAACTTTAACGGTACCCATGTCGTAGGTCAAGTTCACGGTATATGCACCACCGGCAAAGGTGCTAACCGGGTTCAGAGCACTCAAATTTTTGAACTCTGCCAAGGAATAATACTTTGGGAAACCATGGTACAGAAGAAGGGATTTGAGCTGGTCTTCGGTGAGATTCGAAAATGTGGTTTGTTTGAGCGAGTTAAATGCCGAGTTTTTAGGAACAAAAAGAGTGACACCTTCATCGGTATTATTTGCTTGGTTCTGAAATGTGTCGATTACTTTTGTTTTAACAACATAGTCAAGGAAGATTGAAAATGGGCCTGCGACCGACAAGAGGTCGGTTAAGTTGACATAATGTGGGGCTGGTGCGGGAGCCGGTGTTGGCGGCAAGAACGTAGGTGCCGGTGCTTGAGCAAGTGTAGGGGTGGAAATGAAAAGGGTCAGAATTATAGGGGTCAGAATGGAAACACTGAGCTTCATTGTCAGTTAATGTTAATTACCTTTCCCTCTGGTCTTGGGTTCTTTTTGGAACCTGGCAAAAATGAAAGATTTGTTAATAATCATGTGGGACAAATTGAAGATGAGCATTGCATAATACTGATCAAGTTTAAGTACTTTGTACCGATTTATAGATCTTTCAAATAATTAATTTAAGCTAAGAACACTAGCTAGAAAGTGTACTTCAACTATTGATTTGAACTATTAATTATTAAAGAAAGATGGCCAATTAGTATTAGTGGGTGAAAGGGAGATCACCAGCTAGCCAACCATGGTGTATTTTTATTTTTCCTACGTAGACCAAAATAGAATCTACAACGAGTTCTTTAATTTTACTAAGAACCGACAATGCATAAATTTCATATTACAATAAGATCAAAAAGAGATCTTACCTTAATTAGACATAACACAAGATCCCAACAGCAAAACACATTGACTGAATTCCCAAGATCCAAATTTTAAAGTGTATGAAGTTTATAGCAAACCATTATAAAAAGTTGGAACCACCAAACTGATGTAGGTTCATGTTTAAAAAATAAATAAAGATCTTAATTATATATCCTTTAACTTGAAGAAAAAGCAATAATTAAGAATTACCAACCAGCAGAATACACTCAACTACAAAAATGTGTGTAAGTTATCAGCATGAGTTTGCTTATGATACAAGTAAAACAAGAGAGAGAGAGAAGCCAGAGTGGATAAACAGACCTGACACCAGAAGAGAAAGGAAGAGTAGAACAGAGAGAAACTTGAACAAGTATGTCTTTGGGACAAAATTTTTGAATGGGTAGGAGTGAGAAGTATGTGTTATATATTTAAAAAGTGGCGTGAGGTGAGAGCTAGCTAATAATGTGAGTCTGTGACCATATGGGTGGCAGCTGTTGGGGGCAATATTTGGTACTCTTTTTTCTTTTTCTTTTTTATTTGGTACACTTTTTCTGGCCAAATACAAAGAGAAAACTTCTAGATTTTCTGTGCTCTCAGAATGATTCCACTGGTACAGCACTTCTCCAATAGGAGAGCACCGCAATACCGCATCCTGGCATTGGCAGCCTCCTAGAACCAGAAGTATCATAAAATATACCTCTGCCAGTGAACTACTACACAGTATTGTATATAAGTGTGGGGCCGTTTGGCAACAAGAGATTAAGCCTCTTTAAAACTTAATTCGCTTAATTTTATCAAATATCGGTTTCTTAGCACTGATTAAGATCACCTCCTTTAGTCTCCTTTTGTCCGGATCTTAAGGCATCTATATCCCTTTCTTTAGCTTCTCTTAGCTTTCATTCACGGATTAAGACAACTGAACATCGATTCCTTAGCGCTCCTTAAGCTCTTAATCTCTTGTTGCCAAACGGTCCCATATGATTAATATTGTTTTAATTTGTTTGATTGTTTCCACCAAATCAAAAAAATATTAGTTGTAACAAAAGATGGTCTACAACTACAATACATAGCCGATTTCTGTATTATGTCAAAATGACCAGACAAAATAACAAGCCGATTTATATATTCGACATATTTAAACACGGTACACGTCTAAATACGGACAAAACACATATACCACACGTCTAATTTTTCTATTTTTTAGATACTTTTTAGAATATTTTTTTTTCAATTTTTTAACCACTTACAAATATTTTCTCAAATTACATCAAAACAACAGAAATACTACATAATATTTTGAAAAAAAAAAAGCCTGAAACTTACATAAATACAGTTTAAGTTATTTTCAATTTTCTAAATTTTTTGGTCATTTTATATATTTTTAAAATAACAGATTATCAAAATTTAATAGAAAAACCAGCACGGCACATCGAAACATGCATTATCAAGTCATGTTGTGCCGTGTCGTACTGTTAAACGTGCGGCGTACATTACTGATATTGTGTGATACGACACGTCTAAAAATTTCAACGTATTAACATGGTACGTATTTTGAGCACGTATAAATACGGCAAGGTTTCAATACACTGGTCAGAGATCTGCAAAAGGAGAACGGAGTAGGTCTGATGCCCATCGGACCTACTTTTAGGTTCAACGAGCATGATGACCGTCCGATCTAATTTAATATTTGTGCACACGAAAATTGAAATAGACACGCACGAAGTTTAAAGCATTCCGCACGATTCTTAAAGCAAATCGACGGTGATTAGACCCATCAAACCAAAGTAGATCCGATGCCCATCGGACCTACTCTCAATGCTGCAAAAGAGCCTTCCGTGCTTGTGCGCTTGAAGCCTGCTGAGGAGGTATGAATTGACCTCGCAGCTAATTTTACTTCCTTTTTCCTAAAGAAAATAGACCTTACCGCTTACCAGAAAAATTATATTTTTCAATTATTGCACGCCATGGACAGGATTTTCTGGAGCCTGCCTCCTCTGTTTTTTTTCTTTACAAGTAAGAAATATTTCATTAAATTGTGCTGGCATTTCAATTTGTATCGTAGGCTTTCGGTTTTCTTGATTATTGATCCACCCTGAATCTTTGCATTCAGTAATAGTCCTACTAAAATTTCTGAAACTGTCTGGACCAAAAATAGTTGATCATTTAAAAAATATCAAGCAAACATGTGACAAGTTCTAAGGTTCAACATATACATATGATTTTTTTTTTTTTATTCTCTGTGATAATCTGGGGCGGACCCAGAGTGTTCACTGCCCCCCTGAATTTTTAGTTTTAGTGGAGATTTATCGGTTCCGACTGACTTAGCCCCCCTGAAATGTTTTTTGCCCCCTCTGGACTTTTAATTTGTAATTCGAGTTAAATTTAGGGTTTAAATTGAAATAAATTTGTTGAATTTTGATTGGCAATTAGAATTATAAGTCAAAGCATTAAAAAGTATAAGTTAAAGTATTATTTTTTATCGAGTATTCAATTAAATAATATATTTAAATCCGATTAGATATTTAAACCCGATTCAATATTGTTTTGCCTCCAGACAAAAATCATGTATCCGCCCCGGTGATAATGACATAAGATGTATCATTGTATATTTGAGATATTTAGGAATAGTGTGGGAGGATGCATCTAATTAGCAGAGCATGATCCCTCCTTTGAATGGTGTTGACTTAAGACCCAAAAAGAAATAAATTAATTTTGAAATGACCCATTAAATATGCATAGCGACTTCATATTATTTTAAGTGCCAGCATAAATATACAAAGCCGTCAACCAAATATATTATTATTAAACTGAAAAAATTGATGCGTCAACCTAAATTATTTAAATTTGTGTCTCACAATTATCAAGGATCTGCTAATTATGCTAGTCACGGAAAATGAAAAGAAAAGCTAATTATGCTAGTCACAATTATCAAGGATCTGCTAATCTGCTAATTTTGCACCATGGTTTTGTGCTCCAATTATGCTCAATATCCTTTATCTCCGTTTTTAAAATCCGAACAATTGATCCGAACCGCTTAGCATGATCTTCATAATAAAATACGCTTGGAGACCAAATTTAATATTTTTTTAAAAAAAATTACTATTTTTTTAAGATAGATACAAAATCACTGTTTTAAGGAGATTGTAGACCATCCAAAAAGTGATATTGCACCTATCTAAAAATATAGTAAAAAGATTCTAAAAAATATTAAATTTGGTCTCCAAGTATAGTTAGCATAGTTTATTATGAAGATAATGTTGAGCAGTTCAATTGACTATTCGGACTTTAAAATGGAGATACATAATGTGGAGCATAATTGAAACAGAAAATCATAATGCATTTGAATCCTCTCCTAATTATTTGTTAATACCGGCATGGCATTGAACGCTAATTATTATGATTACAAGATGATGCATGTGGCATGTGTTTTGGACTTGGAATATTAATCAAATTAGAAAAAAAAAAAATGGACCGGATGAGCATTTGTAACTTTGTAATTGGACCAGATGTATGCACCTTTTAAGTAAGAGAGCAGCTTGGGTCCGATGGGCTCTATGACCATCTGATCTGCTTTAAGATTCGTGCACATGAATATTAAAGAGGACTCGGATGTGAATCTTAAAACAGATCGGACGGTTTTGGAGCCCATCGAACCCACTTTGGATCCGATGGGCATCGGACCCAAGCTGCTCTCCGTAAGTAAACCATAGGACAGAAACATAATGTATGCACTTTTCTGTAAACTGCATTGATGGTTCTTTTTTCTTCCTGGATTCCTAAGCAAAATCAATTAAAGGCATATATCATTAAAGTATTTTCCATTCATTCATTGAGAAAACTTTTTAAAGTTGCTCAAATGATAAACTAGAATTCCTAAATATATTATATGATAATGAATTTTACATCCAAAAAATTCTTTCTACTGTAAAAAAAAAAGATAATGAATCTACAAAAAGAGTGTCATAAAGATGCATATCATTATGAGGAGGATTCAAATGCCTCCACCATGCCTTTATTTTTAAAAACTTTAATAACTCAAAATTTAAAACTTAAAAGTCAAAATAAAACCGTTAGTTAGATATGATCTACATCATTTTATCTATGCACATGTAAAAAATTATAACATTTCAATTTTGTTTTGGTTGTCATCAAGAGCTTGCAAAAAACATAATAATGTGAATAATTTCTAGACGTTAATTTTTCAACTTATTGATTCACATAAAAATAAAATTAAAATGTAATAATTTTTTATGAGCACGTAGAGAAAATAACATAGATCACATCTAACGGTTTTTATTTTGACTTTTAAGTTATAAATTTCAAGTTATTAAAGTTTTTAAAAATTAAAAAGCATGGTGGAGGCACAAAAAATGAAGGCATTTGAACCCTCCTCTATTATTATATGCAATAATCGTTGATATTATTTTTTTTTTCAAAAAAGAACAATTTATTATTATCAATTTCAGCAAACTTAAATGAAAAGTTAGCACATGATGTTGACGAATTTCAGGTATGGGATCAAAACAGGAATTTTATTGTAACTTTCTAAGCAAACGGAAGATATTTTACGAGAGTCAGGCATAAATAATTGTTGAAATTCTGAAAATACAAAAGGCTCTTTCGAAAATTGAGATGGATGGAGCTGAAAAATCTAGTGAAGTGTAATATTATCCGATAAAGGGGTTGAATTATGTTGTTGCATACAAAAAAAAAAAAAAATTTATGTAATTTTTTAATTTATTGGGGGAAGGATACAAACTGAATTCGTATCACCTAAGGCAACAACATATTTCTGTTTGAATCTGGACTGTCCAATTAGAATCCGCACGATTATTAAAGCGGCCCCTGCGTTCCATCTCGGATGAGTTCTCCCAGATTCTGATTGGATGTCCGTGATCCAAACAGAAATATTCTGCTACCTCAGAGAACATAGATTCATACCAACTTACAGAAGAAAGGGTGACTATCATGAGTTTGTGTCTTTGGGACCATTCAAACCGAGACCTTTTTTGTAAAGTAAAAAATATGAGCTTCAAAATTTAAGAAATTACAAGCTGATTAGTCACTGTGTTAGAAACAGTATTCTAAAATTCGGTTATATTTGGTGAATATACGGCCGTATATTCCTATTCAGTGTCTGGCCGAATAGAAAATAGCTATTCGGACCGAATATTGAATCTATGCTTTAAAAAAGTTAAAAAACATTCAAAACCAATTAAAAGAGTTCCGAATCTGAATTCATAACCAATTAAATGAGTTCTAGACCCGCCAAGTAGGTGTTCTCTTCAAGCGTCCCACTCAGAAGTCTTTTATAACCTCTCTATATGCTGCCTTATTATATTTAAGTACTGTGAGATTAAATATTTAATAAAAAAATCTGCATATATAAATCCGAATAAGAATTCACATATTCGGCCGCATACCGTATATGCAATATGCGGTGGCTTTCCGAGTGCCCCGTGATAACCGAATATTAAATCACTGGCTAGAAACAAGTTAACAACAAGTTTGATGGCTAGTTTTCAAAGCAAACAGAGGAACTCCAAAGGTCAATTATTACAGAGTAGGTGACACCAAACCAGTAAAAGAACAGCAAAAAGATAGAATTTATCGGGTTGTCATGCACTGGCACTCTGGCATCACAGACAGGAAAAAGTAAAAAAAAAAAATGCTTGACTGTACGACATACGTCAGAACTTTGAAACCTGCTCTGGCAGACTGGCAGCAGCTTCTCTGATTTTTCTTTCTTTTTTAGTACAAACCTCTCTGATACACTATTTCATTGCTACAGAGTCCTTCTGAGTCAGTTAGTAGCCCATGTGCTTTGATATATTAAAATAGAAAGGTGATTGATCTTAATTAACAACTTCTTTAACAACATTATTCTGCTTAATTTTTTGGAGAAGGCCTAAAATTTCGTCCAAATACGCCAAAGAGCATGGAGTTGATTCTATATCCCAAATGATTCCTTCAAGTTTTCACTATTTCTTACAAAAATAATTTCTCTTTCTTTAGGAAATGTGATGCACGCTCAAACTGATAGTCTTGCATATGCTCAAATTGAATCAACACAAAAAAAAAAAAAATCATATCTCAAATTGAAGGAAAATAAAAGAAAGAATAAAAAAAGAATCTCAAACTATAGTTTCGTCATCGTACCGCAACTGTAAGGTTTCAAATCTCATAAATTTTTAATATGAATTTATATTCAATCAATTTAAAATTCATGGTCGGGAGTTGGCGGGGTGTAAACGGGTTGGATATTATTCAACCGTATCCGGATCTATATCCAAAAATTAAATACGGATATTCGATATCCGAATATTTGTGCGGATATAGATACAGATATATATGGTTTTGAATTTTAATTATCCGTATCCGTCGAATAATAGATATATATCATATAGTTTAATATATATTATGAAAATATTTATATATATATATCTACAGATATCTGATCCGTATCCGTATGTATCCATCTAATATCCAATCCGTATCTGTATCCGAAAAATAAAAGCAGATACAGATATAGTTTTATCACTATCCGATCCGTTTGCACCAGGGGCGGATCTACTGTAGCACAGGGTAGGGCAACTGCCCTACCCTGAAAATCCAAAACTAATTTACAAAGACTGGATTTTGGGCCTTTGCCCTATCCTGAAAATTGATATTGTCCTACCCTGCAGCTCAATTAAAATAACTGGCCCATTGTATATTAAATTTGGTAAATTATATAAGATACGGTCCAATTAAATTCAATATGAAACTCGATTCAATAATTTCTTGCCCTACCCTGATCAAAATCCTGCATCCGCCCCTGGTTTGCACCCCAAGTTAGCAGTGCATTAGTGCAATGGTGCTTCACAGCAGAATTTCGCCTGTGACTTATTATCAGTAAAGCACATCACATTTTCCTTAAGCACCAACTCTTCTTCCATCAAATAAAAAATTGACATGTTTAAATTTATACAAAATTATCCCTTATAAATATTTGCGCAACAACATGACATGCTTTGCTTAATGAAAGAGTTAGAAATGAAACTTTTTAACGCAAGCCAAAGTATTTTTCAAAAATCAGTATTTATTTATTTATTTGGGTAATTCTAGCATATATTTAAATTTAAAAATTAAAATTTTAGACGTCTTTTCAATTATCTAGATATGATGTATATCAAATTTGGATCGATTTAAAAGACAATTAGCTTCCTATTAAAATTTTAAAAAAAATAATAGTGAATTTTTAATAATTTATGACAGATGACCAATCAAATTTCAAATGAAATTTAATTTGATACATGTTATATCTAAATAATTAAGAATAAATCTATAATTTTATTATTTTTAAATATACGTAGCAAAAGAATTGGATGTAATATATATAAGTTAAATACTAGTATCGTGCTCATGCGTTGCAACGAGTACATATTATAAGCGAAAAAAATTCTCATACAAAATCAGATAAGCCGAAATCAATAGCCTTCAATGTAGAATCATCATAACCATTTAAGGTTATTTCAAGGTTACGAAAATTTATACCAAACCGTAGATGGATGTGTTATTTCAAGGTTTCGTGGATGTGTTATTTCCTCTCTTTTTTTTTTCGACAAAAATACATTTTAGCCTGAACGAGAAATCCTGTCCCTTTCAGTCCATGACTGGATGTTTGCGATTCGCTCTCGACCGACAAATCTATAGATTTGCTCAGAGTTCCAGTTTAGATGTGTTCTATCATTACGTTGAAATGATTTGATCATATTAAGTATTAAATATTATCACAGCAGCACAGTGACGCTTAAACTACCAAGAGAGTGTACATGAGTAGAAAAGTAGGAATAAATTAATTAGATGGCATAGCATTTGTTCCCGAAATTTTTTTAGTTTGACACCCTAAAAAATCAAATTAAATGAATACCACTCTTGGGGTCTGATTTTCAATTCTACCACCCACGCTAACTCAGTTCACGCACCAAATTAGCTGGTGCGCCAACCCAGTCTGCGCACCTGGACCTGATGAACCTGGTGGGCCAACCCAGTCCGCGCACCTGTCAATTTGGTGCGCGAACTGAGTTAGCGTGGGTGGTAGAATTGAAAATCTAGCTCTAGAGATGGTATTCATTTAATTTGATTTTTGAGGAGTGTCAACTCAAAAAATTTCGGCATTTGTTCTTCTTTTCAGGTCCTCTCCTCTCCTGCAGATGCATTGTAGAACCATTATCGCATGTCAAAGTCTTAGGGTCCTGTTCTCCTAAAGTAACCCAACTTTTGGGTTTTCGATCGGGACCGTCCGATTCAATTCTGTCGCTCGAGATTGTCTCGGGATTCGAATCCTTCGTAGGAATGTGTGCGCTCCACTTCGGAATGGATGGTCTCGGATCCGAATCGGACGGTTCCGATTTAAAATCCAAAAATTGAGTTACTTCACTGGATCCAAATTCAAAGTCTTATGAACGCATATACAATTTTTTTTTATTATTATTATTTGAGAAAATAACGCACAAATTGTGTCGATTTAACAAAGGGTTTCTAAATATTTCCAGAATTAAAGGTTGGGAGCTTCAAACAAGAAACTAGTTGTGGATATACTAGTGCATGCAGTTTAGATCCGATGTCCATCAGAAACAAATTTAGATCTAATGAGCAACAGAGCCATCCGATCCGTTTTAATTTTCTTGCACGCAATCATAACGCGGATCCGTATCCTCCCAGGTACCTGACTGAACCTGACCAAAACGGACGGCCCAGATTTAGTCTCAGCCGGTGATTACTCGGGATGGAGCAGGGGGGTATTATTTGTGCTTTGAGATTCGTGCCAATTTAAAAATCTGGACTGAGAGTAAATCTGGGCCATCCGTTTCGGTCAGGTTCAGTCAGGTACCTGGGAGGATACGAATTCATCATAACGCGGTTGCGTACAAATTTTAAAACGATTCAGACGGCTCCTATGTCCATTGAACCCATATTTTCTTTTGATGGACATCAGATCCAAACTTTATTCCGGATTTACTAGCTTGTTCGTTTTTAGTTGATAGATCATATATTTTTTTTTTCATTGTGATGTTTGTTATCTCTTTTTACAACATATGTAATGCAACGGTAAAACACATTACATATTCTAATTTGTTACTTTTTTTTTTTAATATAATCATCAGATGGTAATTCTCAGTTGTAAGGGTGAAAACAAAGTATTCGAAAAATTAGATATGGATATTCGTATCTGAATATTCGTGTGGATATAGATACGGATATGGTTTTAAATTTTAATTATACGTATTTGGATAATTGATATATACAATATAGTTTAATGAAGAGGATTCCAATACCTCATGTTTTGCATACCTCATCATACCTCATATTTTATATATTCTTTTTTAAGCTCTAGATTACTAATCTGAACTGCTCAACATGACATCCATACTAAAATGTCTGGGGATGAAATTTTATAATTTTCGGAATTTTTTTACTATTTTTTAGAGAGGTACAAAATCACTGTTTTTGAACGGTCTAGAAATAGTGATTTTGTACATATCTTAAAAAATAGTAAAAAATTTTCAAAAATTATAAAATTTCATCCTTAGCCATTTTTTAGTATGGATATCATGTTGAACGGTTCGGATCGACAATTTGGACTTTGAAAACCAAAATATAAAGTATGAGGTACGAAAGACATGAGGTATTAGAACCTTCCTCTAGTTTAATATATATTATAAAAAAATTATGTTATTCACCATTATAATTAGATAAATATTATGAACTTTAGTATTTTTTAATAATATTTATATATATTTTGTAATAAATATCCGATATGATCTATATTCGTATTTGAAAAATAAAAACGAATACGGATATGATTTGACCACTATCCATTATGTATTTGATCCGTTTTCATCCCTACTAGTCAGTTGGCATTCCAAAAATACTAAACTCATGTATTTTCTTTTTGTCTCCAACTTAGATTTCCTTTCGTGAAGAATTAAAACTTTTCATTAAAACAATGCATCTTAGTTTGAAAGGTTCTTTATCTTCTTGTTTAACTTCCTTCTTCAGTCTTAATTTTAAGAAAGTGCCTCTTTTTCTATTCAAGTAACCACATGAATATAAATATAATAACTTCTCGTTCTCTGTTATTGCCGTTGGAAGCAATGACTGTGTACAACTATACTTTTATTCTCTGCTTTCCACCGGACTTGCCGACATTTTTATTAATATCCAAAATTAATTATAAAATATTAAATATACTCAGCTTAGCTGGGTATTTTTAAAAATGCTCAAATCGGCCAAAAAATGGCCGGTTGAGATTTAATTTAGGACCGGCCATTTTTTGGCCGGTCAGGATGGTTTTTTTTTTTTTAAATATTTGTTAGATTACTTCTTTTGATGTATAATTAGCATAATTATACTAAAATACTCTAAATTACTTGAAATTACGCTAAATTATGCTAAATTACGTTAAGAGAGACGATATTTTCACTGAGAAGGCGAAAAACGACGATGAAATTTCAAACGGCCATAAAACGGCGCTCGAGTGTCCGATTTCGACAAATGATCACTTTTCGGAAAGCTTGTGAAAATATGCATGCGTTGGTGACTGGTTTACCATTTTTTGAAATTCAGAATTGCCAAAAAAACAAAGGAAAGAGCCTCAAAACTTGAGTTGAAGTTTCCAATTAATATTTTCATTTTATTTTTCGATCTAAGTAGCTCAGTAAATTGGTTATATAATGAACTTGTAGAATACCAATTTTTACTATTTTTGAAATTTTTTTACTATTTTTCATGATTTATGAAAGATGACACTAAATCGGTCTAATTTAACATAATTAGCATAATTAGCGTAATTTAGCGTATGTCAGTATAATTAGCGTAATTAGCATGATTAGCGTAATTTAGCGTAATATAGTGTAATTTAGCGTAATCTAGCGTATTTTAGTATAATTATGCTAATTATACATTAAAAGAAGTAATCTAACAAATATTTTTTTAAAAAAACCCTTCTGACCATCCAAAAAATGACCAGTCCGAAATTTTAATCCAACCGGCAAAAAATAGCCGGTTTGGGCATTTTTAAAAATACCCAGGGGGTATAATTAATAATTTGTATTTAATTTTGGATATTAATAAAAATGTGGGCCGGACTTGTAATATTCTTATGATAAGGAACAGACTATAATAAAAACTTACCATTTATATATTCCTATTTTTGTAATTATTCAGTTTGAGTTTCATATATCCAAAATTTACAATCAATTTGAAATAGAAAATCATGAACCTTTTCTATCCATTTTTTATTTGTTAAATACATTTATCTACTTGTTAAATAAAATACATAATTGTTAACTACTAAAAATTAATCTTTTCATATATTTTTGTATAGATTTATATATGAAGTGACTAAATTTTATAATTAATATATAATTATGTTTTTTTCACTTAATATATAGATAATTACAGTTAATAAATAAATATAGACAGTTAGGTGAGCTATTAAATAGTCAACAAATCAAATTAAAAGATTTGTGGTATCAGCCAATCAGCTAATTAAAGCAATGTGAATCTAATTGCAAGCTATCTTATGGATTATTAAATGATTAATTATGAGAAGATAGGATCTCTTATAAGCTTTGCTGTTGTGGCATCAATATCCTCATGAATTGTACATAATGCATTCTTTGACTATCTAGGTGTCATGAGGGTTACATGTTAATTGCATGATATGAGATTTTTATGGGGCCATTCTACGCCTTAACAGTAGAAAAAAAAATGCAAATTTCTTGATTTAGTATATTTTAAAAAAAATTAGTTGCAAACTATTTGGAAATAACTAGAATATATTTACATAGTTGTAAATTGTAATCCAAATTCAACCATCAAGGATTATTAAAAAAAATGTTAACCTAATAGTGTGTCCATTTATAGTATGTTCAATTATTTATATATTTTTATTTAAATATTTTGTATATTTCTTGTAGATTTATTATGCATTTTAATATGTTATTTACAGAAACAAAATTTAGTGTTTGATCCCTTATTAGTTGATTAACCGTCTTCAACATTGATGTATCTTTATTTTAAATAATTGGATCGTCTTGTATGTATACATGCAATCATTGTGAAAAATAATTAAAAAATAGGTTTATAAAATTAAATTGTCAATAATTCAATTATTATGAAAATATTTTTTTGTTTATTTAAAAGATTCTAAACGACTAAGGGCAGCATCATGCCAAGTTAGAATTTATTGGAATATAATAAAACTATGTATTAGTATTATATCCGTGTGTTAGGACGTATTATAAGAGAATGTAAAAAATTTCATACAAAATAATATATTTTATAAAAAAAAAAATTAATGAAAATAATATTTTTCAATAATAAAAACTAGACTAACATATTCTCATACAAATGTAAAACTTATTCTTTAATAACATATATACGGGCTTTCTTTAATAACATATGTTGGAATTTATATCCATTTGCGCATTAAAATAGAGAATAGAATCATTTTTACTTGAATGAGATCATTAAATGACAAATATTATTTAAATAATATAATAAAATAAAAAGAAATAAAGACTTGATCAATCAATCTAAAAAAATTCATGATCAAAGGAAAATCGAGTATGTGAAAATTAAATAAGAGGATTTAGGAAAGTTTTCGAAAAAAAATAGAGAAAGAGAAGGAAGCGTAGATTTTGTGAAATAGAGAGCACTGGAGAGACGACGGTGAGTACACGTCTCGATAAATTTAGACTTCTATATATAAAAAAACATAAAAAATATTCATATAATCAAAAGAAGACAAACTATTCAATCGGAGGGCTGATATTTAATAAAAAAATTTATCTTTTAATCACAGTCGATTGCAGATCATAACATCTACGTATTTAATACAAGAAAAAAATTTGTTTTTTCTTCTTTAAAATTAATATTCCGCGTCTCAATTTTTGGCAAGATGGAGAGGGGAAACTTTAATTCCTGTACATGTCTCATTCACCAAGTTTTGCAGAGGCCCTTGATAATATGTTTAAAATAGCTATTACAGAATCTCCTGAAATCTTATAGAGCTCTGCAAAAACAGTCCCTGTTTTGTAATTTAACTTAGATTTTTTAATGAAGCTTGGCCTTGGCCTTTTTTTTATCAATAAAAAAAATCTCCTAAAAGTAAAAAAAAAGTTTGGTTATTTATAAAAGGACGAATTGCCTTAATTATGAATTTGAAATGTAAAAAGGCAGTAGTTATTTAAAAACATATTAAATATTGAAAAAGCAGGCCAACAAAAAGTAAAAAAATGTAATGGTAATATAATTAAAATTAGGATAATTTAAAATAAAGGAGGGTTTCAATACCTCATGTTTTTCATACCTCATCATACCTCATATTTTATATCTTCTTTTCCAAAGTCTGAATTATCGATCCGAATAGCTCAACGTGATATTAATACTAAAGTGTGCCTGGAAATGAAATTTTATAATTTTTGGAAATATTTTGCTATTTTTTAAGATAGGTACAAAATCACTGTTTCTGAACCGTTCAAAAACAGTGATTTTCTAATCATCTTAAAAAAATAGTAAAAAGATTTCAAAAATTATTAAATTTCATCACCAAGCATATTTTAGTATGAATATCATGTTGAGCAGTTTGAATCAGCAATTTGAACTATGAAACGAAGATATAAAATATGAGTTATGATGAAGTATTCTCCTATTTAAAATATTATTTAAGTTGAGAAATAAGTAAATTACTAAGGAATTATTCTCATTGGACCCAATACCAAGCGAACTCATCCTTGCGGCTCCTTGGCGACCGTTTTCTATTACACTCACCGACTTCGGGTCCACTTCGCCGAATAATGATATCCGACTCTTTTAGGCCCTTTTTTTTAGTTCGCAAAAGCCCACATTAGGCCCATACGAAGCCCAACGTGTCTTTCTTCCTCTTCTCTCGATTTGACCAAGTCAAATTGAGCCTCCGTACTACGTAATGGCCACTCACAACTTGCCCAGTTTCACACCTTTTTTATCTCATTTTGCAATCCAAATTATTTGAACAGGAAGCGATCTTTTAGGGTTTAGGGTTTACTTGAATTAATGTAATTTCTTTTCTCATGGGTTTGAACGCTTTAGGGTCCAACTGGTCCAACTGGTTGGTTTATTTATTTTATTTATATCCCTACATTATCCATCTAATATGATGAATTTCCCAATTTTGCAATCAAACCTCAATTAAACACTATGTGGACACATAATCATGGTTGTCTAGCATGATTGTGTGAATATCAAGTTTTTTGTTTTCTTCAAATAAGGTGCAAGAAGTGCTAGGTATTTTGGAACAAACTGAAATGATGATGAATCTGACGACAGAGGTACATATAGGAGCCTCTAGAATTCAGATCAGCTGAAATTCCGAAACCAATGAACAGTAATCTTGAAATCCCGGCAATCCGAATCTAGCCATCGAATTTTTTCTGAGAACGCATTTCGAAACAGCTAATTTTTTCTTGCACGTATTGGAACAGTTCGACGGTTGAATTCGGATTGCAGAGATTTCAGGATTACTGTTACCGGTCTCGGATTTCAGCAGATGCGCTTCCGAGCCTCTGATGGAGATACCGAGTTCATATATACTGAGTTCTCGGATGGAGATAGCAAGTAGCAATGCAACTGGTATGTTCCTGAGTAATCTATATGCCAACGTGCATCTGTAATGTATGTCTACTGTATATAGTAACATATTTTTAATGGAATAGATTAAAGCTGTTGAAATGTTGCCCATAGATATGTCCATTGAGCTAATTGAAATTGGATGGTTTGGATTTGTCGGTACTTGATTGGGGACCAAAGTGTCTTCAAATTGTACAAAATTTGAGAGAGTATGTAGGCATGATGGGCCCCACTCCGAGTCTCCGACACGTCCAGCAACAGATTATCTCTGTACAGCAGCTTATATGAGGGCTCTTCGAGCACAAAGTATGGAAAGCTCAACCAGTGTCAAGGGCATGCCAAATTCATGTGTTCTGGATGTGTTTGTGCGTTGTGATGTTGGCTCTGTAACTATGATTTTATTCATTTTTTGCTTTTTGGGCATGAAGAACTTCTTTGGTATTGGGGTATGATCCTGAGAAAAGGGAACAAAACAGAGAAATGAAAACGAGGAGAGGCGATAAGTTGGTTACCCTCCAAATTGGGAGGAAACAACTCTTTAAAATAATTAATAGAATGAGTTTCCCCATTGTCCACCATTTACCTCCATTTATATTCCTAAATTAAAACTCGGCAACAAGGTTAATATTGCTCTCTTCTGTCCTTCTATTTCCTCTTCATTTACAACATTTTCAAACTCGGAAGCAAACCCTAAATGATGTGTTTCTTACTTTTGTACAGCTGATTCATTTATTTGATCTTTAAATTATTCCTTGATAGCAGAAATCTTTATTTCTTTGATAAAGTTATTTTGTTGGCTGAATACTTGTCTGGTTTTGGATGTAAACTGTATGTGTAGTTTTATTTTGTTGGCTGAATACTGGTCTGTCTATGGATGTATATTGTATGCAGTGGCGGATTCAGGATTTTCTTAGGGGGGTAAAAAAATATCGAATTGGATTTAAATTCATTAACTAATTGGGTACTCGATAAAAAATAATGTTTTAACTTATACTTTCAATGCTTTGAATTATAATTTATGATACTCTAACTTATAATTCTAATTATCAATCAAAATTCAACAAATTTATTTCAATTTTAACCTAAATTTAATCCGAATTACAAATCAAACATCCATAGGAGGGCAAAAAAAATTTCAGAGGGGGGCAAAGTCGGTCAGAACCGATAGATTTCCACCCCCCCACCTCGAGACTACCTGAGTCCGCCCCTGATTGTATGTGTAGTTTTGTCTGTTAATAAATAAAGCTTGTCTACCTAAGCGTATGGGTATGTTTGGTACATTCTCTTTAGAGCTTCTTAAGAGACTAAGGAGTTAAAGTTGCGAAACACTTCTTTCTTAAATCTCTTTTTGCCTATTTTCTTAAGCTTGCTCTAATTTTTAAGCCACCATCCTACATGACTTATTATAAGCATTTGAGTCTCCTTAAGAAAATTAAAGATTCAGTTTCTTAAATTCCTCTTGTCAAACACCTCTTCTTTATCAGAGCTTAAAATTTAAACCTACTTAACTTGCCAAATAGAAACAGGTGGTATCGTTCTACTACTATTTTCAAAAAGAATATATTTGATAAGAGTCACCATGTTACACCCAGGGGCGGACCCAAAGTGTTCCAGGAGGGCAGCTGCCCCCCCCCCCCCGAAATTTTTTTTGCCCACCTCTGGATGTTTAATTTGTAATTCAGGTTAAATTTAGGATTAAAATTGAAATAAATATGTTGAATTTTGATTGGTAATTAGAATTATAAGTCAAAGAATAAGAAATTACAAGTCAAAGCATTGGAAATTATAAGTTAAAACATTGTTTTTTATCGAGTACCCAATTGGTTAATGGATTTAAACTCGATTAGGTATTTAAATCCGATTCGATATTTTTTATATTTTTCTAAAAACCAACTAATAGCATTCATATTTATTAACTGCTCTGAAATATTTGTAAAGCTGCAAAATACATACTACCGTTGGGGCTGATAACGAGCCGGTTCGGTCCGAGCTATATCAAACTCATAGCTTGCTCGTTTTGGCAATAAGCGAGTCATGAGCGAACTAACATTAGAGCTCGAGCTGAAAAAGTGACTCGTGGCTTGCTCGTTTTGGCAACGAGCGAGCCGAGCCAGCTCATAAAAGTTCGTGAGCCAAAAGTCAAAATATATTAGATAATGTATTATAAAGTCATACATATCAAATTCATAAATTAAATTTGCAACTATATTTATATATATCAAAATATCAAATCTCCAAATTCATACAAACATAGTTCACAAAATAAATTCACACATATTCATACAAATTCACAAATTCAAACTTGAACCGAGCTAGCTCGCCAGCTTGCGAGCGAACTAGGTCCCAGCTCAAACTTGTTAATTTTGGATCGAGCTAGTGACGAACTGGCTCGTTAACAGTCTGATCCACTAACGAACGAGCTATTAGCAAGCGAGTCAGATGCGAGTCATAATCGACCCACGAGCTTTTTTTACCACCCCTAACTACCGTGCACTTAGACGTTTGACTTGGGAGGCACGCTATTGTTCTCTATGCACATTCTCCGCGTATTCTCATTTCTGATAGCGATTTGCTCCAATTATGTGCCACATATTCCAACTACTCTGAAAAGTTAACCATAAAAAAAAACTACTCTGAAAAGTCGAACATGACTCAAACTCCCTTTGCTTGATTTCCAATCGAGAACAGCTCTAGTTCAAGCTCCACCAACCGTTGGATCGTCCATCAATTGGTTAAAACCATCTACCTAAATTTGATTTTTTATGCAAACAACCAAAATTAAAAGCACCCAATTCCGAACAATATCCCAACTCCTTGTTGCGCTTCCTTTCTAGTTTCATTCCTAAAACGGGTCATTGTTATACTACTCTTTCAAGATAGAACAACTCACCTTTTAATTTGCTTCAGGAAAATTTTCCACAGACAACAATATAATGCAATAAAATACCAACGAACTTCACCAAACCCACAGGAACCAACGTTCAAACCTACTACCAAGTACCAAGGTCTACTTAATTCCATTGCGCCTATAAATGTCATTCATCACACAGTGTCTTCTCCAAACCAAAGAGTAGTACAAATAAGTAGAAGAGAAGTAGAGAATTGAAACAACTTGAACATGAGTGTGGAACTACTAGATGGCTCAATGGTTCTTGGCTTCATCGAGGATGAGCAGGCGTTCAACACATCCATCGAGGATCGATTTGCCAGCCTGGATTCCGACTCCGACGGCAGGCTGACATATGATGAAATAGCAAAAGAGTTGATGAGTCTAAGCGTTCTCGGTTCACATTTTGGGGGAATGGATGAGCCTAACGTAAGCCACGAAGAGGTTGTACAAATGTACCAGGGTTTGTTTGAGCAATTTGACAAGGATGGTGATGGTACGGTGGATTTGGAGGAGTTCAGAGGGGAGATGAAGGAGGTCATGTTGGCGGTGGCGAACGGATTGGGTTTTGTACCGGTACAGATGGTGCTTGAGGAAGGAAGCTTTTTGAAAAGGGCGGTAGAGAGAGAGCTTGCAAAAAATGCTGCAGATTTTTCTAACTGAATCATACAGTCAGATCACTTGTCGATTGAAGTTTGAAACACCAACGGCTTGATGTAGTACCAATTTTGATTTGTGCTATGTTTTTTTTTTTTTTTTCCTTCTGTTTTTTGTAAGACGCAGAATTAGTATGCATGTATAAAAACCTGTGCCTATACTTAGAAATAAATAGACATCTTTTAAGATCATGAAGGGTATGTTTAGTTGGATTGAAAATAGGCTATTTTTTAAAACAAGCTATTTGGTGTTTGATTCGGTTAAAATAGCTAAAATAGAAAATCAAATTTGTTTGTCTTATTAGAACAAGCTATTCTAATAAGACAAATGTCAATTTTGTTATTCTAACTATTCTAAGATTGTAACCAAACATACTCCAAAGGCCCAAATGGATATTTTAAGTTGTTTGAGATTTTAAATTTGCTTAGATTTGTCCGGCCATGTTTTTTTTTTTTTTTTTTGCATTATATTGGATCTAATACTAAATTTCTGGATAGATGATAATTTCTCAGCTCGCACATCTAATCATCTAAAAGAATCCTATAAATCACGACGACTGGCTTAGAAGCTACAATCACTTTCTTCTCTTTTTTTCATTATGTACGGGCCTGATCCATATCGCTCTCTTTCTATTTCAATCGCTTTTTTAATAGCAACATTTGATTAATTAATTTGAAGCTAAAAAGTTACACTTGCTTTTTTTTTTTTTTCCGGATAGAATGACTGAGTTCAACAACGTGTCGGGTTTGCTATTTGTTACAGTTGGTTTCAGATTTGATTTTGTGAAATCCTTTTTGGTTTAAATGTTCTCTCGAATTTGTTGAGCTTTATACATTTTTTAAAAACTATGGCTTGGTCAAAAGTTTGGATTTTTAAGAAAAATGAATATCAAATATGCATGGACAATGAAGTTTTCTATTACATGCATGTGAACTGATACTCTTAAGTCTAGTTACTATGTATTTTTCTCCAACTTATTTTATGAAAAACAATAATTTTGTATCTACCTTTAAAAAAAATTCAAAAAATTCAAAAAATATAAAATTTAATCTACAAGTACATTTTAACGTGGATATCATGTTGAGCAGTTCAGATCGTCTGTTTGGACTTTGAAATTGAAGAAAAAAATGAAGAATATGATTGAAACATGAAAGCAATATATAGAGCATTTGAGCCCTCCTCTTTAAGAAATATGTTAATATTAGGGTTAAATGTACTTTGATTCGAGATATCTTAACAAGTCATAATTTAAAAGATGGAGCAATGTAATTTGGGGCAATAAGTTTAATTGCTTTTGATAGAGTATAAAACGACGACATTGGAGCTATTAGAAACGGAAATTGTACACTTTATTCTCACTGGTGGATTTACTAAGGGTGTGCTCTAGTTGGGGTACATTAACACCTTGTTTGAATGGAGAGTAGAGAAAGGGAAGGAATGAAAAGAAAAGAAATGTTTTTTTTCGAATTGTGTTTGATTGAAAAAATTATGTCGGAGGTGAATGATACATGAGGGAAAAAAAGTTTGATCTTGCATTATTGTAATCAATAGAATCGATTAATCTTCCGATTTAGAACCTGACCTCTTGGCTTTACGCCTCGCATTCCCTCCCCTCCTCCCCTCCGAAGTGGTCCCCTACGCACGCTCCCTTCCCTCCGTCTATAGACCCTACAAACATATATATATATATATAGAGAGAGAGATGGGCTATCATGTTTTGGGGAGTAAAGAGGGTGTTTACTTTCCGCTCATATCTTTTTTTTGAGTAAAAATAGAGGTCAAAGCCTCTATTTGATTTTATTGAATCGTTACAATAGATTTGTAACCGAAAACATAAACACAAGTTCAACTCATGAGTGTTGAGTTGTCAAAAGAAAAAGAAAAGAAATACGAGCTAAAAAAGGAAAGGAGAAATTAAAATGAAAGAAACTAAAAATAAAAATAAAAAATTAATATGAACGGTTATGTATCCCTCTGTCTTGTCAGTGTCACTGGTACCGGTCCTTGTACCAGTAACTGAATCATCTTCATAACTATCATTTCTCGTACTAGTAGTCAAGTGCCCAACTGCTTTTGGTCGTTGGTATCGGATCCCTTACCAGTAGGTTATCATTTCTCATATCTTCATTTTCAAAGTTTAAACAGTCGATTCAAACTTCTCAACAACATGATCTTCATATTGATATGTGTTTGAAGACCAAATTTTTTATTTTTTTTTAGAATTTTTTAAAATCACAATTTTTCTAAAATACGAATGGAAATAAAAAGCTAATGATGCTTGCATGTGTAATACATGATATAGAAGTCATCATGTCAGTGCCACTGTATCTTAGTGGAAGTACCACTAAGATATATTGAGATAAAAAAATATGCACAGAGATGTTACCCGGACCAACTGATCCATGAAACTATTAGAAAAATTACAATGTAACTCAGATATTAAAAACCTCAGCTAATAAAACTAAGAAAGCCCCCATTATGTCTAGGCCACCCCTTTCGCTATTGCATCTAACTAACTAGCAACCAGTTATGTACATCAATTGCTGCTTCATTAATTAGGATATGCTCTAATTTTCTCTTCTGGGTGAAGGTCTTTCTATTCCTTTCCTTCCACTTTCAATAAGATTTAAGAAGAAAAAAAATCGAAGGATTATCAAAATGATCCCAGTGAGAAGGAGAGAGAGCTTGAATTTCCTTCTTTAGACGAGAATGCTTAGTTTTGCATGAATACGATGAATTACGAGTGGGGGAGAGTGAGGGAAATAATAGGGGGAAGGAAGGATAAATAATAGGAGCCAATGAGGCAGGGCTGTCAGGTAACGAGGCTATAAGGTCCCACGATGATGCCATGTGGGAAATAAAGGTACACACCAACATCTCGATCGTGAGGTTTGGGAGCTTGGAAAGTAACTCAATCAAGTACTTCCATTCGACCCCTCCTATTCTATTGCTCCCGAAGCCAACCACACTACCCATATCTTAGGAAGTATTCAAAACCTTTGTGGCGAATACATACAGGTTCTTTCGTGTGGCATCTCATTACATTTAGTTCTCGAATCCACCATACTAAATAATGGTGAGGTTTCTGCTCAGAGTATCCATGTTCAGGGGTGGATCCACGTTCATCTCCGGAGGACGTTGCCCCCCTTAGATTCCGATTCTTTAAATTTTAGCAGAAAATTTTCAAAATTTTTGACATTTGTGCCCCTCCTGAAATGAATTTGTCTTTCCCTGCCTCCCAATAGAAATCTGGCGTCCGCCCCTACCACGTTCCAGAGAGGTCCTTTTCGAATTCGCACCTCTGAGATATCTCATATTTTGTGTGACTCTTTAAAAAATCTCAACCGTACACCGGTCAGGCAAAATATGAGATATCTCATAGGATACGCACTCGGTCCTTCTCTCCCCGTCTTTCTTTATTTTATTTTAAGTGGGATAGCTGAGGACTGAGATTAAAAATAAAGCTGCTAAGGAATCTGATACGCAGTTCGTATCCGAACTAGAGTAACCAGTCAAGTAACATGTGATTTTAGGTTCGATCTTTAGTCTATGTTAATCTAAACTGTTATAATTAGAGCATTATTTTATTTTACCTACCCGATCTAACTCATATCCAATCACATATATAAATTTTCAATATAATATAAATATGATAAATATTATGAAAGTAAATAAATGCTTATGGTAAATAATGATATCGAAATCAACTATAAAATGATCTAAGGTCATATTTAAATGTGGGTTAAAGTTATAATGATATAAGTTACTTATTTTAAGTTATGACGGCATAAGATATTCTTGTTTAGTTGTGTGTTAAAATTAAGTCATGGGTTTAAACTTAAATAGGTGGGTTAATTTTTGATAATAAGTGATTTCTTATGCTATACTATTCTATTACGCTTTATCTATGTTTGACAGCATACGTGCAGAATAAGATACTTATTCGATGACTTATGTCACAACCAAATATGACCTAAATGTGTTAATACATTACTTTTTCATCCATCATGTCATCCTTCTTTAATCCAAAAATAATTCTTTCAAAAGGTTTATTTAATTTCTAATCTTAATACTTTTTTTCTTTTGAGCGACTGACAAAAGCTACACAATGTTAATTTTAAATAAATTGTTTGCTAGTATTTAATTCGTATTGAAAAATATTTAAATTTAAATAGATTACAATTTGATTTGGAGTTGCTATTTTAATTTCAGTGTGGATGTTTAGCTGCAAGGCTTTAGCCTCCTTAGTTGCTTAAGCTGATCGAACAGTTGTGTCTTAGACAGGCTTAGAGCACATTTCTTAAGCTTTCTTAGAGGAAATTCTTAAGCTGATAAAAACTCAGGCTTACGGCACAGTGCCTCCTTAGAGCTCCTCTTTAGCACCTTTATACACTCTAAGCTTCATTGCTCTAAGCCAAGGGCAGCCGAACAACAACTCCTTAGCACAGCTTAAACTCTTTAGCTGCAACATGCTAAGCCTCATTGCCGACCACCCTCAGTAAGCTTAGTGAGCATACTTCAAAATCTATCAGATTGACTTCAAATAACGAATTCTACAGTTGAAACCGATTTATTTTACAAGTAATGCATGTAAAAGAAAAAGAAAATTGAAATTTTTGAATTTATTTGTTACAAAGTCAAGTGGTAAAAAAAATGAAGTTGTATAAGTTATTTTAATGAATTCATTTTTTATTATTTTTTTACTGCTTGACTTTGTATTAAATAGATTTTAAATTTCAAAATTTGCACGTACATGCATCAATTAACAGTTTGGATTTCTTATTTGAAATCAATCTGATAGAATTTTAAAGTTATGCTTGTCAATTTTTTTGAAAAACAGGATACGGCTTTGTTCTTTAAATTTAATTATATGTTTTATTATATTATTATGATCAATAAAAAGTTTTGATTTAGGCAAAAAAAAATTAAATAAATTACAACAGAATAAATTTTATTAGAGATGTTAAAAAAATAGGAAATTTTGTGATTTGAACTCACTCCAGAGTCCAGACTTGAACTATTATATATGAATCCGAATCCATCCGATTTGAAATTAGAGAAACGCTTCGCAACTCCATTCTCAATTTGCCCTACAAACTAAAAGGGAAACATTTGTTTCATCCACTTTTTTTTTCGTTCATCTCGCATATTTTTCCGATGATTTTTGAAGAATTGTTTAAAATTAAAATTACGAATGTCTTGCACTCAATTTTCTTGTGAGATTTATAATGAAATATTTTTGAGTTATATTCACTTCTATGTTTTTCTTCTTCTTGATATGCTATGTATAAAAAGTTGACATGTTAGATATAAATACTTCATATGCTATATATAAAGACTTAATATGTTATGTATAAAGACTGTAATTTGAACCTTTTACAGATTTGTACTTTGAACTTTTAAAATACTTGACATGTTATGTATAAATACTTGACATAGTAGGTATAAGAACTTGATATGCTATATATACAATATTATTGTCATTAAAAAGTTTAAAATCAATGAATTTTTTAATATTTTATACTAGCGAGTCCTATTTTAGTACGTATTATTTATGGAAGATTCCAACTCAAATTAAAGCCCAACTAGAGCTAGCTGTCCCGTCTTCATAAAGAGTTGTATATCCAGCATTTAAAGACTTGATATGTTAAATATAAAAACTTTATATTTTATGTATAAAGATTTGCATCTGTCTGTATAAACACTTGCTCACGCTAACTAGCGCTAGCTGTAAATGCACTAGCGACCTTCTAAAAATTATCCTGATCAAAAGTCACTAGTTAAAAGATTTAACCAAAATATAATCTGGAGTGCAGTTACCACCTTGATTGAAATTGAAATGTATATAAATTATGAGAACGGAGTAGGTTGATGCCCATTGGATCTACTTTTAGGTTCAATGAGCACGATGACCGTCCGATCTAATTTAAGATTTGTGAGCACGAAAATTGAAACAGATACGCACGAAGTTTAAAGCGTTCCGCTTGAAGCAAATCAACAATGATTAAACCCATCGAACCAAAGTAGATCCGATGCCCATCGGACCTACTCTCAAGTGATAAATTATAACCAAGCACTTTTAGCACAAGGGATGATATAATAGGACTCAGACTATTCGCGTTGGTAGCATTTTTTTTAAAAAGAAATTACTGTATGCTGATAAATTATAGCTCGCAAACAGCTAGATCAATATAATTGTGATATTATTTTCGTATTCATGTTTCAATGTTTATTGTACGAATTATCTGGAAACTCGAAATTTTAGATTGGAGGGCTAAAACTTAAAATGCATAATTTGTGGTTAGTGAAATTTGAACGCAAGACTTTACAATTACTTTATCAAAAAAGACTTTACAATAAAATAAAGTTCTAACCACTAGAATACAAGCACGCATCTAACATTTTATGAGGAGAGTTGAACTATATGAAAAAATTCAAAAAAAAAAAATGCAATTAAATTCAAAATACATTATTGAGAAAATTAAAATTATGAGAGTGACTTGGTTATTGAGAAAATTAACATTTTAAGCTGTCACTAGTCCGCACCCGTTCAGCACTAAAGTTGAAAAATAATTTTTTTAAGAAAAACTTAAACTTGACAAAAATACTTAAACCATGTGAAATGAATAAATTTTTGAACATTCAGAACAAAGCCAATTTTATTATATGTTATTATTGATAACCAAATGTTTATTTTTTCTTTAAAAGTGTACTGCACCGTATCGTGTAATATTTGACTACTAAATTATTATTTTGATAGAAATGACGCTAACATAATTTCTTAGGATGAAAAAATGTACAATCATAATTTCTTAATAGCAACAAGACTTCTCGTAATCTTCGTTGAATAATTTAAAAAACAGTAAAACGGTGAGACTGTTCAGCGACCCATCAGACAGAAGGATGGACCGGTGGTCTAACAGATCGTTGTGCCCTTTCCTCACCAAAAATGTTTACAAAATTTTAGTTTGTTTGACGTGGCGTGTTGTTATTGGTACACTTGTCCAGTGACAATGGTATAAAAGACGTGAAATATCAAATTTGAGTAATTTTCTGGACCCGTGTTTGGCACCGAGAATATCGTAATCCCAACAAAACCCCTCGATTTGTTGATCTTTGCCTTGACTTGGACCACAAATTTTATTGTTGCTGAACTTATTGACTTTTAAACAATTGAATCACTACATGTGGGTCCTACGAGAGCAGAAATTGCAGAAAAGAGCTCTTAACTCATACACTGGGTGCAAACAAAAAATACTTTTAGAGGGCCCAAAGCGGTGCATTGCTTTGGAGCCTGACTTATACTTTCATCCTTGTAAATCTCAGTATTCTTATCACATAACAAAAATAAAATGATACTTGCTTAATGCCTACTACTACATAACATATAGTCATATAGAGAGGAAAAATCATGACAGAATATTAAAGAAGTATAATAACAATATTAATGAAGTATAATAGCAATAATTATTGCTTGATTATATTTTTAAAAATTTATGTACACATACATTTAACGTTTGTATTACTATTTGTTTTTAGTTTTGATGCCTGAGGCAGAAATTCAATTTGAAGCCCATAGTTGGGAATTATATACATGCAAGGTTGCTTTAGCAAAAAATTAGATATTTATCGCAAATACAAAGGATATCCGCTTGCTTTCCAGTGGCACACTGGTAAATACCAGAAGAAATAAGCCCCATTTACGTCATTCTACAAATAATTAATGAGTTCCCGAGGAGAGAGATAGACACATCCCATTCCCATGCTAGAGGAGGGAGAGAAAATACAATACCTATAGAGCGACGCGAGAGAGAGACCCGCCTGAACACTTCGATTTCTTTTTTCCCCTCCAAAATTTTGAACCTCCCCTGTCCCATCACGTTAATTTCGCTCTAATTACAATTCAAATCGACCTCTGAAACTCGACACATTCCAATGATCACCGACCAAGAGCTGGCGAGCTGCGTGGAGACGCTGCTCCGACAGGCGGGGCCCGCTGTCAGTGCGTTCAACATATCCGTCCCGAATCTGGTACGCCACCTTGAGGCCCAGCTCGGCCTCGACCTCTCCCACAAGGAATCCTTCATACGCAACCAGGTCGCACTTTTACTCGCCCCTCAGATTCAAAAGGACCGTTTTGCCCCTACATTTCAGCAATTTCAGTACCACCACCACTCCAACCTGGCAATTGCCGCGGCCGCAGCTGCCGCCGCCGCCGCTTCGGGTTCGCCCTACCAGGGTCAGCAAGAGTTCTCCTTCAAGTACCAGGGTGCACCAGAGATGGTGGGGGCCACTGCCACGCCTAGTGCTACATCTGTCAAGGCCACAGCGGAGCCGTTGAGGGAAGATGCAAAGCCTGCTGCTGTTTTCGTAGCAGGTACTAAGGAAAGGTTAGTTCTTTGCTCTTTGGTTTGCTTGGAATTAGGGTTTTGGTTTCGATTTTGCGGGTCCTGTAATTGAATTAAGTGGTTCTGGTAAATGCCTGGAGGAGTGTATATGGAAAAGTGAAGGAGATAGCTTGGTTGATGCATAGTATTTGAATTGAAAGGATAATGGTGGTCGATTTTCGGCTACTTTACCACCACTTCATTTTCTAAGAGCTGAAATGGTGAAGTTATGTGATTTTCCTCGCTTGCTCCTAACAATATGAATGTGGGAATCATTGTTAGTGCAGCATTATGTTAGTTGATAAATTGCGTACTTTTTTATCTTTTTTCCAAATTTAGATTCGACTCTCTAGTATTGTAGTACTTTTGCCAAATTTAAAATTCAACTGGATTAGTGAGGCCATAGAGAGGAAGTGTTAAGATGATGTATCACATCATGCATTAAGGTGCCACCTATTTTTACAATTTCATTTGCATACTGATTTGACAGCAAGCTTTTGGGAAATTGTTTGAATCTTTTCAATGGTCTTTTCCACATTAATTTATACACTGTTATACAATTTAGGTTTTAGGGCTTCAGGTCTTCATATTTGGAGGTGCTTATGGCAATATATTCAGACTGAAATTGTATATTGGTGTAATTCTGCTTATAGAGGAGCAAGCCCATTGAAGTTATTTGTTTCTAGGAGGTTCTATTTACAGTTCATAAACTCAAAATCTGAGGATTGCATAGTTATAATTGAACAAGCTCAAATTCACTTGTGTTGCTCAACAACCTAATTTTCTGACATCATGTATTACATGAGAGTGAGAGAGTCAGGAGGGGGGATGGGGTTAGTTTGAGTACTATTTGAAGTACTTCAGAATAATCGGGAAAGTTGGACAGCATGCAGTATATTCTCATGTTTGGGGATTTTTAAACCTTCAATATTTTGTTTTTACATGCCCTCTTGATATTTCCCAATAACTTCTATGCTGATCTGCATATCCTATACATATTATAAAGACTAGTGCAGTCTATACATTCTATTGTGACCGCAAATTTAGTAAGTCAATTATTCTTCTCTTTTCAGTGCTCCGACTCCTACAAAAAGGAAAGGTGGTCCTGGGGGCTTAAATAAAGCGTGTGGTGTGTCACCTTTACTGCAAGCGGTTGTTGGTCAACCCACCATGGCTCGAACAGAGGTACCTTATCCACCATTTCACCGAGTACAGTACCTGTGCCATACCTCAATGTACCAGTGTAGTACCACAATAATTATAACATTGTACCAGAACGTTTCCTTTTGTTTTTATTTGTTTGGTATGGTACTGTGGATGTTAGATCCATGCTCAGTATACACCAACTGGACTACTGCTGGTTCATTCCGTTAAAAGTCCTATATGATGCTGTTTTATTTTAAGTGTGTATATTTTCACACAGAGTCGTTGTCATTCATTTATTTATTTATTTTCCATTTTTTTTTTAACTTTTGGTTCAGATAGTGAAGCAGCTTTGGGCATACATTCGCAAAAACAACCTTCAAGATCCAAATAACAAGAGAAAGATAATCTGCAATGACGAGCTTCGCCTTCTTTTTGAGACTGACTGCACTGACATGTTCAAAATGAATAAGCTTCTAACCAAGCACATTATCTCCTTAAACGAGCCTTCAAGTAAACACACGCCCTCCCTGTTCTATAATTGCCAAAAACAAGAGCACATGCTGACATAGTGCATTTATTTAATTTGCTGCAGGAGAAGTGGGACCAGAAGCGAAAAAGCTGAAGGCAACTCTTTCAGCTGATGTGGTTTCATTTGACAGTACTGGAATTGATAAGTGTCCAATCATGATATCAGATGCTCTTGCTCAATTTCTTGGCACAGGAGAGAAAAAGATGCTTCATGCTGAGGCCTTGGGTCGTGTCTGGGACCACATCAAATCCAACCATCTTGAGGTCAATTCCTTGTTGTGTTTCCTTATTTATTATTATCTATGCTGTTTGAATCATGTCATAGGATCAAATAATTTGTGTCTGTAAATATTAAACATGATTATATACAATTTCCTCCCTGAAGTAATTGGTTTATTGCATACTTGTGGAGATTTTTGGCTTCATATCCCGGGTATTGTGATGGGGGTATTGGACTATTTCATACTTGTTGAGATTTTTAGCTACTATTCTGGGTATTGTGCTGATTATTATCTAGGAAGGTTATCTTTGTAATTGTTGCATTTTAATAGGACTATTCTGTAAAAAAGATCATGGTTAATTTGGGTGAACTTTTGTTGGTTGGTGGTAGGTTAGGGGAACTCATGATGCAACTATCAATTACAAAATGATTGTTGTAGTTTTTGCATATTATTAGGTTTAGGGAAATTTTATTAAAACTAGTATTTGATGTATGAGACTTGTGGTTGTGGGTAGTTAAGAGTATGTTGCACTTAATGTGGTAGATGGATTTTGCTATAGGCTGGTGAGCTTCCTGCTCTACCTCTATAATTCATTTAATACTAATTTAAACAATATTTTGGGGTTGAACAAAAATTTAGGATCCACGAAATGCTATGGTGATATTATGCGACTCAAAACTGAAGCAACTGTTTGGATGTGAGAGTGTATCTGCTTTGGGCATATCTGAATTGTTATCTCGGCATTGCTTTGCCCTATCCTAACCTTCTTTTCTAATCTGTAAGTTTGTTTTATTTCTCTTTCTAATATTATTTTGTGAGGCTCCACTACATTTGACAACTGAGTTTTTGCATATTTGAGTAGATGAAAGAACTCCCAGAGGCATCTAGTTGTTCTAACAGCACAGATGACACTGCTGATGTAACAAAAAGATATATGTTATTTTCTTTTTTGTTTATTTCTTGTCGGCTGTATCTTAGCTTACTCATCCAACTTATGCGGATTAGTCATGTTGTAGCTTGATCTAATATGATGTTGCTAATGAAATACCAATAGTTTCTTACCATTATATTTTTCGTCGAGTGTTGTTGCTTGTTGTTGTTGTTGTGTGTGTGTGTGTGTGAGAGAGAGAGAGAGGGCTTGCTTTCATAACATATGCATTAAGGCGTAGTATAACAACACACTGCTAGTTAAGTGTTGCATAAAACATAGTTGTGTTGTGTTGTGTTACTTCCAGGCAAGGAACTATAAAACTAACTTCTGCATTAAGGCGTAGTATAACAACATAACTACTAGACTCATTAAGATATACATGAAAGCCTCTCTTCTCTTTCCTTCTAGCTTATCTTTTGGCACAATCTTGTCCAGCAGAAGCACGACTTTCTCCTCTACTTTCTGTGACAGCAAAATGTTACAAGTTAAAAAGCGGTATTTTTATTTTGTTTTTATACTAGAATACTAGAAGGGCCTCATAGCAATTTTATTATTTTTTATTTTTCTCTATGCAAGTCTTGGTCGCGTTGCGAAATTAAAGTTTTTGTTTGGATTTTTAATTTATACCTTGAAAATGTTGCCAATCTTCAACAGGTACTCCAGGATGTGGTTTGCTTTCCTGTACAATATTTGTTACCAGTTACTGCTAAAATATCGAAGTATATATATATATATATATATATATGAGTAGAATTAAAATGCTTCATTTGGTTTTGTGCCCCATCATGTTCCAATATCATTATCTCTATTTTTAAAGTCTAAATAATCGATCTGAACCGTTTAATATGAAATTCATACTAAAATGTGCTTGGATAACAAATTTTAGAATTTTTAGAATTTTTTTACTAATTGTTAAAAGAGGTACAAAATCACTATTTTTGGAAGGTCCAGAATTTTCTAAAAACAGTGATTTTGTATATATCTTAAAAAATAGCAAAAGAATTTCAAAACATATAAAATTTTGTATCCAAGTACATTTTAATATGAAGATCATATTGAGCGGGTCAGATGAATTATTTAAACTTTAAAAATAGAGATAACAATGTTGGGGCACAAAACCAAATAGGGATCCACTTACAACATTTGTAAGTTACAACATCTTACAACGATTCGGTTTTGTGATTTTCAAAGTCCAAACTATTCAACATGGTATCTATATTAAAATGTGCTTGGAGATCAAATTTTTTATTTTTTTTTGAATTTTTTTACTATATATTAAGTATTTTACAAAACTGTTGTTTTTCAGTGGTTTAGAATTGTCTAAAAACATTACCTTTGTAAAATACTTAATAAATAGTAAAATATTAAAAAAAAATAAAAAATTTGATCTCCAAGCACATTTTAATATAGAGATCATGTTGAACGGTTTGGATCGACTGTTTGAACTTTGAAAATTACAAAACCGAATTATTGTAAGTTGTTGTAACTTACAAATGTTGTAAGTGGATCTCTCCTATATATATATATATATAAAGAGAGAGAAGGGTCAAAATGCTAAAAAAAATTCTAAAAAAAGTTTCAGATCTTTTTATTTATTTTTTAGAATTTTTTGTCATATTAAAATATTGTTTGAAAAATTCTAAAAGAAATAGTAAAAAATGTTCAAAAAATGTACTATTTGGTCTCCACGCACATTCTAATATGGAAAACATGTTGAACGCTTCAGATCGACTATTTGGACTTCGAAACACAAAAATGACTTATAAATATATGTTCTCATATGCGTATGTAAGTAGAGTAGCCAACCCCCTCTATATATATATATATATAGTGCTTATAAGTCATTTTTGCGTTTTCAATGTCCAAATGGTTGATCTAAAGTGCTCAACATGTTCTCCATATTAATAAATGTTTGGAAAAGAAATTTTACATTTTTTGAAATTTTTTTACTATTTTTCTAAAAAATTTCAAAACAGTGGTTTAATATGTAAAAATAATAATAAAAAAATCTGAAAAATACTATTTTGAAAAATTCTAAACAAATAGTAATAAAATTCAAAAAAATGTAAAATTTGGTTTCCAAACACTTATTAATATGGAGAACATGTTGAGCGCTTTAGATCGACCATTTGGATATTGAAAATGTAAAAATGACTTATAAGCATATGCCCTCATATGCTTATGTAAGTAGAGTAGCCACTCACTATATATATATAGAATCTGGCTAATATGCTATGCATATATAAGGGCCCCTCCGTGCTACGGCTCACTTTTTGAGTTTTCAAAATCCTAACGGTCGATCCGAACCGTTCAACATGATCTCCATATCAATATGTACTTGCAAACCAAATTTTACATTTTTTAGAATTTTTTTACTATTTATTAAGCCACTTTGAAAATCGCTGATCCAATGGTCCAGAAAAGTTTACTGTTGTGTACAAATTAGTGTTTTTTCAAAGTGGCTTAATAAATAGTACAAAAATTCTAAAAAATGTAAAATTTGGTTTGCAAGTACATATTGATATGGAGATCATGTTGAACGGTTCGGATCGACCGTTAGGATTTTGAAACTCAAAAAGTGAGCCGTAGCACGGAGGGCCCTTATATATGCATAGCACCGTAGCACTGTCATATATATATATATATATATATATATATATATATATATATATATATATATATGAGTAAGGCTACGGTGCTTTGCAAAGTAAACCACCCCGTTTACTTCGGGTTACCTTTTGGATTTTGAAAATCCAAACAACCGATCCGAACCGTTCAACATGTTTTAAACATTGAAATGTGCTTGGAGACCAAATTTTACATTTTTTGGAATTTTTTTACTATTTATTAAGCCACTTTGAAAGTCTCTGATCCGGTGGTCCAGAAAATTTTACTGTTTTTTACTGTTTGCCGTTGGATCAGCGATTTTCAAAGTGGCTTAATAAATAGTAAAAAAATTAAAAAAAATGTAAAATTTGGTCTCCAAGCACATTTCAATGTTTAGAACATGTTGAACGGTTTGGATCGGTTGTTTGGATTTTCAAAATCCAAAAAGTAGCCCGAAGTAAACGGGGTGGTTTACTTTGCAAAGCACCGTAGCCTTACTCTATATATATATATATATACAAACGCGAAAGGGAGAAAAATGTTATTGCTTGCAATCTAGAAATAATACTCTCTGCGCTGATTATCAAAAACAAGTTACAAAAACCATATATGATAATCATTATGATGTTATTTTACTAGTTCTACTAGGTTAGTGATATTTTGATGATTTTGTCTGGTATCTAAGATATTTCATGCTTTGTATGATAGACATGATATTTTGATTATTAAAGGGGCAAATGTGAAAGTCTGCCTTTGAAATGCTGTCATATTATTATCTGCTAGTCCTCAATTTTACATTCCATATCTTGTATCATACTAATGAATAGACAATTTTATCCTTCAATTAGATTTTCTATAAAGTTGTCATTTATTTCTTTTTTTAATTAACAATCTTCTTAAATATCGGTTTCCATATTTACTGCCCTCCTTTCACGTTCTATTGATAAAAAAAATAGCTTAATATTAAAGGAAAGAAAGAAAATTATTTAGCTTGTTATGATCTAATTTTGAAATAATATGCTTCAATTACCACTTAAGACTATAATTTTTTTGTAGATGTAATTAATTCCTACTTCTAGTCATGTTACTCAATTGATTGAAAATTTATGTTGACAATATTTTTTGTTAATTGTAATTACATAATTTAACTAAGTACTTAGACCAATATATCTTTAAATCTCACAAATTTTTAATCAATTAAATCTACTATTTTTGTTTCCTATTTCGATTTATTGGCTACAAGTATAGAAAAAATCTACTACAAGTAGCAAACGTACCAGAGATTTATTTATTTTGTTAGATTGGAATTTAAGGAAGTTAATATTGTGTATTAATTGTTCAAATAGATCAAGCTGTTGAAGAGGAAATTAGGGGCAAAGTTGTAATTTTACAATGTTGTGTCAATAACAAATAAGATTGTGTAAAGTACAGGCTTTCCAAAAAGAGTAAGAAATGTGAGATATCTTACTGAATCATCAGATGACCCTTGTAGACATGAGAAGTATGGATATTGCAACCAAGCGCCAAGGGCACATTATGATCTTTGGACGCTGGAAAAAAAAAAAAAATCAATTTTGAGGTATAAAATATTTTTAATAAAATGTTATCTGGAATTGGCTACGATGTTACGCGTAGCATAGAGGGCTTCTGTGCTACGGCTCAATATTTGAGTTTTCAAAATTCTAACAGTCAATCCGAACAGTTCAATATGATCTCCATATAAATATGTACTTGCAAACCAAATTTTACATTTTTTAGAATTTTTTTACTTTTTTTTTTTATAGGTAGAAAATCACTTTGATTTAAATGGTACAAAATTTTCAAATCAAGTGATTTTCTACCTATCTAAAAAAATAGTAAAAAAATTCTTAAAAATATAAAATTTGGTTTGTAAGTACATATTCATATGGAGATCATGTTCTTAAAAATATAAAATTGAGCTTTATTCATTGAACAAACCTAGTGTCCATCGGACGCCAATATCAAATCCTTCATCTGCTGTTGGTTTAACCACAAAGGTGACATTGTTATGTAACATGAGAGCATGTAGCAGGTCGAACACTCCCTGCAACATAAATGCTTAAAATTAATTACTGATATCTAGTAATATTATTAATCATAATTTCTTATCAGTACTGTCACTATACCTTACTAAGAGAGAAGGGATTGAAAGGGGGAAGAGAACCAAACAAGAATTTGCATTCATCGCACGCCAAGTCGAAGAACTCTTTGACACTACGATTCTGAATTGCTGAGTTCAATCTTATAATCCTCTTCAATGTGTGGAAATCGTCTCCACCCGTTTCAAACATCGCCTTTGTGCATGTTTGCGCACGTTTCCTTTTATTGAATTGTCGGCGGCATTGCATTAAACAGATGGCTTTTGCCTGATGTTTTGTGTGAGTTGTTAGATTCGAGTAAGAACACCAATTTTTCAAGGTCAGAGACATTTTTGGCAAGTTTAATTTTACCGTGTTAAGATGACAACGATTAGCTTAAAGAGATATATAGTATATGGAAGTTTAAGCTACAGAGCAGAGAATTTGATGTTATCAGGTCTCTATAACAGAAGAAAAGTATTGTGCAATGGGAAAGCAATGATTCATGCAAGCTAAGGATCCTCTCCCATTCCTCTTCAAACAAATTAAGTACCTTCTATAGACTATTGGTAGCTACTAGCTAGGTCCTTTTGTCTAAGGAGAGCAGGTTGGGTCCGATGGGTTTCGGGACCGTCCGATATGCTTTAAGATTTGTGCACACGAATTTAAAGCAGACACAAAAATTATGGGTGTGAATCTTAAAGCAGATCGAACGATCATCGAACTCACTTTGAGTCCGATGGGCATCGGACCCAAATTAACCTCTTGTCTAAGAGGTTAAACATTTTTCACCGATCAAATTCCTTTGCAACAGAGTTGGCTTATGCTGTTATGCAACTAAGACCTTCCTCTAATCCCTGCCTTAAGGACCACTATTAGTCCAAATTTGGGGCTGATGAGTTGGAAAGCTATCTGTGTACAATCTGATCATTTTAGTGCATGCAGTAGGAAAAATTTCCAATTTAGTTTCCTACCCAAGATAACAGGGAAATCATTTTAGCAGAAAAAAGAAGAAAATAAATTAAAATCAAGATTGTAGCCCTATACTTTTTATCTATAATTAATGAAGTGATATAATGACAATCAATATAACCTATAAATAATTATCAAATAAAAATAATTAAAATTGCATAAATATTATTATTGTTTGGTTATGGTGTGTATCAAGCTTGGTATATTATACATATGTGTAATTTTATTTGGATAATTATTTGATGGGTTGTCATGTTTGTCAAATAAGTACATCATCAATTAATATAACATATTCCATTTTTGAAATGTCTCTGTCTATTATGATTGCCGAGTAATGCATCATTAGCAGCCTTCTTGAAGTTAATGTTACAAGCAAAGAAAAGAATAGCCCAAGTTAGGCAAGGAGAGCCACTTTATGAGGTGATCCCTTGTGTGAGTGACTAGGACACGTCAGCATCCTCCAAGGATTAATTATAATCACGCTTTGAAACCTAACACTGACAGTGACCGGACAAATTGTGGGGGCCCAATTAGAGTGTTTAGCGAGACCCGGACTCTGCATCTCCATACTTGGTGCTGGATCTAACATGTCCCGGAATTATATGCTACGCCATATGCGTCATTTTGATTTTTTCAATGTATACAGCTCTTCTCTCTTCAGTCTTTACTAACTTGTGTTTATCTGCTTGCTTTATAATTATTTTTTTGCTATGGAGTTATCAGGGGCGGACCTAGAGTGTTCTAGGAGGGGTAGTTGTTTTTCTCTGAATTTTGAGTTTTAGCGAAGATTTATCGGTTCCAACCGACTTTATCTTCTATGAAATTTTTTTTGTCCTCCTCTGAACATTTTAATTTGTAATATTTGGGTTAAATTTATGATTAAAATTAAAATAAATCTGTTAAATTTTGATTGGTAATTAGAATATAAGTCAAAGCATTGGAAAATATAAGTTAAAGCATTGTGTTTTATCGAGTACCCAATTGGTTAACGCATTTAAACCTAATTAGGTATTTAAATCCAATTCGATATTTTTTTGCCCCATCAAACGAAAATCTTGGATCCGCCCTTGAGAGTTATGAGCATCAAGTTGTTTCTCGCATAGAAAAGTGAGAAAATCTTGAAAACGGTGTCAACATATTTAGTAAAATAGATAATTTTAGAATGAGACTTAACTTTATAATTATTTTGAATCTTGTTTTATATTTTAATATTTTGGAAAAAAAAAATAGAAATTTATTTTTGAAATTTATTTAAATCAAGAGGTTTCCCTTTTGATCACATGTGGCTCGACCTAGAGCAGGGGCAGACTCACATGTAACTACTCTGAATTTTGAAAACAAACTTTCCGATATATATTGTTGGGCTCTTGCTCTACTCGGAAAATAACTTTGCCCTATCCATCAAGTCCAAAATCCCTTGTTGAATCCATAATAAATTTTTTTGTTGTGCAACCCACAATAGTACATGATTAGTTAATAGATTTGAACTCGATTATTCTTGATCTCTTGCCCTATACATATAGAAATTCTGAGTCCGTCCCTGCCAGTGAGGCTCACACAGCCGGAAAAAAAATCAAGAGATGGACCTATCACTGTATCAATAATTGAAACTCTTTGGACTTGAGCTCTCACATTTTCTTCTATAATGGTCTACACATTAAATTTTCACCAGGTTTCTTCTTTTAGCATTCACGATTTTTCGTATTATCAAGTGTCAAGTGTCAAGTGACAGCCTGGTACTGTAAGGCTCTCACTATAGATTAATTTGAGATGGCTTTGGGTGTATAAACAGTGACATCATTTTCATGATTTCGAATAGGAAATTAAGCTAATGGCCTGTGGTTGCAAATTGCAATTGTGGACAGTAATTCATCGATCTCTTGCTACTTAAAATTTTCAGCAATTAAGTACTCCTCTAACATTCTCTGATCCAACCGATGCCAAAAACTGGTAATTGTGCATGGAATTCATAGAAGGATCCCACAAAATCGCAAGGGAACATGCATGAACAATGAATTGTTACCTACAAGCCCTACATGCACAAAGCACAACAGATATATATATATATATATATAGACTCAAGAAACAATGCTTTTGAAATTAATTAAATTAGTGATATATATAGAATGGTGATAATTGATCTGGATGGTGGTGTGTGAACTGTGAACTGTGAACTGTGAGATTTGGCTTCTATTTGCTTGGCCATTTGCCATGCCCATATGGCCATATCATGTCATATCGTCTAGCAATAATCTACATAATCCTCCACCTCCCCCATTCCCTTTTTTTTCACTATTTGACATGAGATCTCACCAAATTTCGAGATTCTTAATCAACCCACCACCTCACATCCCTCGAAACAATATTTCATTTTACTATTTTAAATAGTAATCCACGATCAGTCCCACCGAATATTAAAAATATATATATGAGGAGGGTTAAAATGCACCCTCTTTTTGTGCTCCTAACGTGCACTCTCCCCTCATATTTTCATTTTCAAAGTTCAAATAGTCAATTCGAACCTTCCAACGTGTTCTTCATATTAAAATGTGCTTGGAAACCAAATTTTACATTTTTTTAAATTTTTTTACTATTTTTTCAGAATTTTTGAAAATCATCACTTTGCTGAATTTTTTTATTATTGTTTAGTTTAATCAAAAATTCTGAAAAAATAGTAAAAAATTTCTAAAAAATGTAAAATTTGGTCTCCAAGCACATTTTAATATGAAGAACACGTTGGAAGGTTCGAATCGACTATTTGAACTTTGAAAATGAAAATATGAGGGGAGGGTGCACGTTAGGAGCACAAAAGGGAGGGTGCATTTTAACCCTCCTCTATATATATATATATATATATATATGAGGAGGGTTCCAATGCCACCATTTTTCATGCCTCCACCATGCCTCCATTTTTAAAACTTTAATAACTCAAAATTTATAACTTAAAAGTCAAAATAAAACCGTTGGATATGATCTACATCATTTTATCTATGTGCTCATAAAATATTATCACATTTTGATTTTGTTTTTATGTGAATCAATAAGTTGAAAAATCAACGTCTAGAAATTATCCACATTAGTGCGTTTTTTACAAGTTCTTGATGACAACCAAAACAAAATTGAAATGTCATAATTTTTTACACGTGCATAGATAAAATGATTTAGATCATATCCAACGGTTTTATTTTAATTTTTAAGTTTTAAATTTTGAGTTATTAAAGTTTTTAAAAATGGAGGCATGGTGGAGGCATTTGAACCCTCCTCTCTCTCTCTCTCTATATATATATATATATATATACATATATATAGGATAACAACCGCAACTGAAATGTATATGTTATAATTCTTACCAATTTATACTGCATTTATTATAGAAAATAATAAAAATATAATACAATTTGAGCACCAAGATAAGTATTATTATTTTCCCTCATTAAATTTACTTCTATTTTCCTGGCATCTAAACAATTTAAACTGAAAATAATTGAAAACAAAAACTGTATGTTGTTATAATTTTTTTTTTTTTTTTTAGTAAAGGTTGGAGGTCAAGCCACTCAACTATTTAATACTCTTGTTATTACAACAATTGATTGAGACATTTGAGTTTCAAACTCATGATCCTCCACATCAGAGACCATGTGCTTAATTTTGTCACTAGATCAAAAACTAGTTCTTTATATGTTGTTATAGTTAATAGTTGTTAATTTGTAGCTCATTATTTGATCCTAATTCTCACATATTATATTCATCCCTTTGATTTGGAAATTAGCTTTCTACCATAAAAAGAGGAAATGTACTAATTCTTATAATACATGCAATGATTACGAGAATAAATCATGCAAGAGGCAAAGCGAAAAAATATATAACTAGAAAAAATATCCCAAGATGCATATATACATTAGAAAATGCCAATCCATTTACTAATTAATTACTTGTTATATGTTATATAGACGTTACAAGTAATTGTTATTTTATTTTTTGGTAATTTTATGCATTCCGTAGCCAATTCTAGGCTAAGAATAAATGAAGAAATAATAATAAGTCGCATGAGGAGTTTCATTTAAGACTATTTTGTGGCTCATATATATTAATATATCTATTTGGCATTGATGTCCTGTTATTATATATCCATAAAACTGAGTAATTTTTTATTAAAAAATATACATAATACTTGAAGCGCCTTATTTGCTATTGAAGTAAATTTGAATGTAAAAAGTAAAATAAAAATAACAACGAAAGATATTCAGTTGCAAAATTGTATGTTTTTGTGATAAAACTCGTCGAATCATATGCTGTCTGGGTCATCGCGTTTCGGCAATTTTCATTGATGAAAAAAAATATTAGTACATTAATACTTTTGCTTACTTTCAAATGAATATCAAAATTATGTTAGGAATATTAATATTTATTGAGTGAGGCTATGGTTAGAGTGGGAAAAATGGCACGGCGGAGCCGGCTCCTTCACGGACGGTACGGTTACGGCACGGAACGGCACGGCACGCGTGTCAATTACGTACCGTGATCATTCGCGTGCCGTGTCCATCTTATAAAACTTTGGTACGGCACGGCACGGCACGTAAAAGATTTAGTCACGGCACGACACGTAGTCACACGCGTCACGTGTAATTAGGACCATTAGATATTGATTTAATGGTGAATTTTGAATAAACTAACCTAAATTATGATTAAATGGTCACGTGAGTCACGCGAGTCACGTATAGTCACAGCACGTTTAGGCACGGTGTGACTCACGTGGCATGACCATTCGCGTGCCGTGACCACCTCTTGACATTTTGGTCACGGCACGGCACGGCACGTGAAAAATTAACATGGTCACGGCATGAGACCAAAGTCACGGCACGGCACGGCACATTTTTTCCACTCTAGCTATGGGACTATGCATATAGTGTGGATTGGTCCGTACTATACATCAATATTTTAGTTTTCAAAGTTCAAATAGTCCATCTGAACCATTGAATATGATTTTTATATGAAAATGTATTTGCATACTAAATTTTATATAGATAGGTAGAAAATCACTATTTTTTAATGGTCGAGAATTTTGAGATCAAGTAATTTTCTACCCGTGCAACTGTCCAAGTAAAAGAAAATTTAAAAAATATAAAATTTAGTCTACAATTACATTTTCATATGAAAATCACATTGAAAATTGAATGATTTAGATCAACTACTCAAACTTTGAAAATGAAAATATTAATCCGTATTACGGACCAATTCGCGCTATGCATAGTACCATAGCCTCGCTCGTATTTATTTTAACACATTGATAAAATTTTGAAGTTCAAATATTATCTTCTTACTTTGCTGACCACACCGAAAGTTCGGTATATATATATATATATATATATATATATATATATATATGTGGTAGCTCTAGTTTATCATTTAGTCATTTATTAATTCATCATTCTTTTCCTCATTATATTCCCATTTTACCCCTTAGATCTCCTATAAGTAGCACCATTTGCCCCCGTGTTGCTTCAACCCCACTACTGGTGCTCTTATCAAGTGTTAAGCTCACAACCTAATACCCCACACAAAATTCAGTGTAGCTAATTCCCCCAAGTAATCATCCCCATGGCAACAGTTGAGGTAGTTTAATCATTCTTTTATATCTTTATTGGCACTTTTCTTGAACTTCATTAGTAGTTCTATAGAGCTTTGACAGGCTATATATACCAGTGAACTTAAAAATAATGTTATTCAGTAACATATTTCCAGTGAAATTATCAATTATCAAATGCATGAACCAAAACTTTATCTGCAGGTCCAATCAGCAACTCCGGCTTTGTCCGAGGAGAACATCAATAAGCCGATTGTTTCTGAGACTGTTGAAGCACCAAAAGAGGAACCAGTACCAGCACCAGCAACAGCTATAGAGGCCATAGCACATGAACCAAAAGAAGAGGCAACCAACGTGGTGGCTGACGAGGTCGAGGTGCCAAAGGAAGAAACCCCAACTGTGGAAGATGAGAATCAGGAAACCCCAGATGAAGTTGCAACAGAGGAGGTCACCGCTGACACAAAAAACCAGGTAACAACAGATGCTGTGTCTTCAGAGACTGAGGCGCCAGATTCTGTGCTGACTGAGGTTACAACTTATGTTGTTACTTCTGAGACGGCCGTCAAAGTCGTCACGGCAGAAGTTCCAGCAAATGAGCCTGAAAATGCAGAGGAGAAAGCACCAGAACAAGAAACTGAGACACCGGTTGAAGCTACAGTTACACCTACACCTACTGGGGATACTGAGGCAGTACAGGCGGAGACTGTGGAAGCGAGCAAGGAGGAAGAGAAGAGTGAATAGAGAGAGAGAGAGAGAGAGAGAGAGAGAGAGAGAGAGAGAGTCTTGAGAAAGGAAAAACTACGCATGGTTTTGGGAGGTTTGATGTTAGTTTATATTAGAAAATAAAGGTGGGCTTGTGAGCCCACTTGGTTGTTTGTTTGTTTGGGTCACTGTGTTTTGGAGGTATCTGTCTGTGTTGTGTTTTGTTTATGTATAATAATAATAATAATAATAATAATAATAGCAATCGTGCTACTATTATGATGTTCGCATGTTCAATTAATGGGCTGGTTTGAACATGACCGAAAAATCGTGAACACAGGTCTATGATGTTCAGTTGTTCACAGCATCAGATGAGTTGAGACACCAAATTAAACGAAATAATAATACTTTAACAGAAAATTATAAATTCGTGTCCGATAACAGAGGAGGAGCCAGAAAATAGAATATAATGTAGTAAAATGTTCAAAGACATAGTTGTATAATTATTTTAAGTACAAATATATTTTCGTAATTTTTTATGTAAAATGAAAGAAAAACATGACCCAAAAAAAATTAGAAAAATGCAGATGTCTCCACTTAATCTCATGCGACTCCGTCACCACTTAATCTCATGATCCAACGGTGTAGACACCCATCGGACCAAACTTTGTCCAATGGGGCATCAGAACGCCCCCGCTTTCCACTAAAGAGAACAGCTTGGTCCGATGGGTTTTGGGACCATCAGATTCACTTTAAGATTCGTGCGCATGAATCTTAAAGCAGATGCGAAAGTTGCGGGCGCAAATCTTAAAGCAGATCGGACGGTCATCGAACTTACTTTGAGTCTAATGGGTATCGGACCCAAATTGGTTCCTCCACTAAAACATAATCGATATACGAGAGTTGCTTTAAGATTTTTTTACCATATGATAAAAAACTGGAGCTGATATACGAGTTATTAAGATTTAATAATCTATGCTATAAGTATTCAACGGCGTAAAAATTGTGCTGCGACGTTTACAGGGGTATTCATGGTTTGGTTCGGTTAAAACCGAAATAAAATAGGCAAACTAAATTTTTATTTGTTTTTCAAAAAATACAACCGAATCGTACAAACCGAATTAAATTTCGGTTTGTTCGGTTGAACTAAAATAAGAAGATTAATAATAAAAATAAATATTATTTGTTAAAGTTTTTTTATTTTTCTAAGATGTATTTAAAAAAAAATTTCGGTTTGGTCTAACCGGTTTTAAACCAAATCAAGCAATATATATTATGTAGTAAATTTTGAATTTTTTTAAATCGTTGGTTCGGATGGAGGACAGGTTTAACAATTTCGGTCGGTTTGTTCTAGCCGATTTTAAAATTTCTAAACCGAACTGAACTATTAAATTGGTTTTAAAAAGAGAACCAAACCAATCCATTTAACTGAAAAATTGAACCGTTTAAACCGAACTCTCTCAGTTCGGTTTAAAACTGATTATACCGGACCCGATGAACACCTAAGGGTGCAAACGGGTCGGATATTGTTTGTCCGTATCCAGATCTGTATCCTAAAATTAGATACTGATATCCGGTATTCAAATATCCGTGCGGGAATACGAATATGGTTTTAAATTTTAATTATTCTTATCCGAACAGTAGATATATACCATATAGATAATATATATTATGAAAAAAATTATGTAATTCATCATTATAAAAATCAAATATTAATATCCATATTCGTTTAATATCCAATTCATATTACAATAAAAACAGATACGGATATGATTTTACTTTTACCACTGTCCGCTCCTTTTGCACCCCTATGAACACCGCTAATGTGTACCTCTGCAAAGAATTCTGACAAATTTAAATCTAACCCCTAAAAACAAGCCAACCGCATGACCAATATGTTCAAGTTGAAAATTCTAAGCATCAAATGAAGAAAAATTGGTGCCCGAATAGATCTAATTTGTACAGTACCGGAGTATAGTATATGTCTTTAATACAGTATATTTATTTTTTTTCTGAATGACCAATATACTCTTAACTCTCAGACATATCATATTTAAACGATGAAGAAAACATTTTCACAAAAAAAAAAAATAGGTATATGTTAGAATTTTTTTTTTTTGACTGGATATATTTTAGACTTGTCAAAAACTTAGAATTCCATTCAGGACTACAACTGATCATACAGGTTGCCTTTATCAATGCCTAATAGTTTAGGGGTGAAATCGGTATGAATAATATCCGATCCGTATTTGATCCGTATTCGAAAAATTAGATGTAGATATCCGATATCCGAATATCCGTGTGGATATGGATACTGATATGGTTTTACGTTTCAATTATCCGTATCCGAAAAGTAGATATATATCATATATTTTAATATATATTATGAAAAAAATTGTTATTCACCATTAAAATTAGATAAATATTATGAACTTTGGTATTTTTTAATATTATTTTAATAAATATCCGACCCGATCCGTATCCGTATCTGTATCCAGCTGATATCCGATCCGTATCCGTATCCGGAAAATTAAAAAGGATATAGATATGGTTTTACCACTATCCGCTCCGTTTTCACCCCTAGCCACTATTGATGGTTGAAGTTAAAAAGAGTTCCTGTCTTCCTGATATTATGTTGTTCTTACATAAAATCTGTATATATATATATATATCACTGTCGCTATAATTAATGAGAAACTGAGAATCATGTTTTTTTCACCACGCTTTGGTATCAGAATTAGTGACCGTATTCCTGTGATATCATAATACAGGCTTATTACTGGTTCAAGTGCCTTTTCCCAACTTGGCGAAACTTGGGCTTATTTATTCTTCCTATGAGGCCACTTTTGGGCTTTGAATTAGTGGGCTTCTTCCTATGAGGCCACTGTATGAGTTGATTTGTCAAAGAATTATCTACTTCACAACTATTTTATGTTTGATTTCAACATCTTAAGATGTGTCATGTGTCACATCCAGTATTGTTTTCTTGCATTTCAATAAGATCACTATTTCTCTATGGATCGATCATACAGATATTTTGTTATTAATTTTGAATATTCTTGAATTGGCGCTTTAGATGACCTCGAGTCAACCCCAAGTAACCAGTCCACTTGTGACCTCTGAAATCTCTGTGAAAACAATAGGCGAGCAGTTATTTCCACTGGTTCTCTTCATAGCTCGCACCTTTCCAATTTTCCATGTCATTTTTCAGAAGAAAAGTCTAAAAGAAAAGTCTTTTTAATTATTATTATTATTATGGTTGGCGGCAAATATATTGATAAAAAAAAAGATTTATTTAAAGGTTTGAAATCCGTTATGCACATCATTGAATTTTCATTTTCAAGATTTTTTTTGTCACCACGAATTATCTATCCAAAAGTATATTTTGTTGTGACGTGTTATTTTATTTTCGTTATCAATTAAAAAATACAAGAAGAATTATTCATATAACTAAAATTAATAGCGAGAATCAGCTTTTGATTTAGTAGTACTTTCTGTGTAAGAAGTCGCAGGTTTGAAATCTCATCTCTTGTAAATTATTCATGATAATAAAGGTTCGTTGTTAATTTTTAAATATTGTAGTTATTTTATGACGATTATTTTCTCTACGGTAATAAACCCTCTCCCTCCTCTATAAATTGAAAATTTATAATTTTCCTTGCATCAATGTTTTTAACCCCTCTTATAAAATCAAATTAAAATAGACTCGTTAGATATTTCAGCTCCCAATTTTAATTTTATATTTACTTCTCTATTTGGCACAACGTGTTATTTTCAGTTTCTTATCTTTGAGTATGTTTGTATAAAAAGTTATGAATTTGTAACTCGTTCGGTAATTGATCACTTTAACTAATTCATTTACAACTTAAATCAGATCCAATTCGAATTGGCTGATTCGTTTAACTCGTGAGCTGAATTCAAATTGTATTCCGTAAGATGGTAAAAAGAGGGTCTATAATGGGAATAAGACCCTATTTATTCATGCTCCAATTATTTTTTAATATAATTTTGTAATAGGCCAACAATTTAAAACCATAATCCACCGCACTATGAACCGAGAATGACAATAACTAGGAAGATTGACTAGGCCAAACAAGTTATGAGCCAACTCGATTTGGTGATGAGCTGAACTCGACTTACGTTTTCATCTCGTTATTGTCTTTTCAACTCGAGTTGACTCGCTCACCAACTTAATAAGTTGATCATGAGTCTGGAGTAACTTGCTCATGTACAGCTCATTTAGAACCCTATTTATAAGTTTGGTTCTACACGATACCTAAATTTAGGATCTGCTCCAGAAAGGGGTATGCAAAGGGAGAAAAAGAGAGAAACACTATGCATAGAGGGTCTCACTCCAGACCGAACCTGATCGGCAACTTGAGAGAAGAATAAGAGAGGGAGCGAAGGTGAACGAATGTTGTGTATAGCTGTGTTGATTTTTGACAAAAACATTCAAACCCTGAATCGGAACATAAGAATACTGTGCAGAGGAGAGTCTCATCCCCGTCTTCCTTCACTTGTTCTTCTGTTAATGTAGTTTGATCTGGATTCGAATCTGCTAAAATCCTAGGTCGGTACTGTTCACCTGAAATCTCTGCAATCTGAATCCAGCCGTTGAACTATTCTGAGATGCGTGCAAGAAAAAACCAGCTGTTTCGAGATGCGTTCCCGAAAAAAATTTGATAGCTGGATTACGAATTGCCAGAATTTCAAAGTCAACAGTACCCGATCTCGGAATTTCAGCTGATTTATTTCCGTTTTATCTCCTGATTGTGATTTCCGAGGCTAGATCCCTGCGGAGTCCAATCATTCTTGGAAAATTAGTGCCAGACTGCCAGTCAATTGTGTACATCAAGATTCGCTTATATGATCTCGATAAAGACCAAACGGCACAGATTTATCGTAAGAGATCTTATTGGTGCGGTTCGGATTCGCCATTGACTTGATCATGACTCGCTGAGTCTGAGTCGCCGGTTGTGGGGTAACTAAATAAATAAGAATATTATTATATTAATACATATCTGATATCTCAATCATTTATTATTATTCAAGGGAAAAAGGGTTACAAAATTCCATTTCTCTGTTCAAAGTTTCGAGTCGTTTTCACGGGAATTGGGCCTGTGCTTCTCCTGCTACTTAGAATGTGTGAAGAAGGAATAATAAGAGAAAAACAAAATTCAAACTTTTTTAGTTGCCGTTGCCCGTTGGTCCGTGGGAGTCGTTTTCTTGGGCCTTCCAATTTGGACCAGTTCTCGATGGCATATGAGTGGTTGAGAACAATAAAATAATAATAAATTGCTCTATAGCCTTTTAAGTCGCCAAATCCGGATCCTTTGTAGCTCCATCTGTAGGAACACGCATGTGGTATGACTGTAGGAGCACTGCCAGAATTAGGGGCGTAAACGGTCGGCTACGGATTGGATAGTTATCAAACGTATTCTTATCCGTTATAATTTTTCAGATACGAATACGAATATAGATAGTCTCGGATACGGATACAAATACGGATATGAATATAATTCGGATAACTAAAAATAAATTACTAAATGTACATTCTAATAAAAATAAAGAATAACATCTAACTATAATTTTTTTATTCATAAATTATATCTAATATTTTTCATAATAAGTTTGTTGGTTACTAATTATACCAAAACAATAGTTACTAATTATATCATAGTGTTTAATTAAGTGAACTTTATTAATGTTTTTTGTAATATTTTTAATTTATTTTTTAGATCTTTAGGAAAAAAACTATTCAGCACGCGCAACAATAAATCAATATATGTTCTATTGAGAGTAGAATTGTCAAACACTTTGTTGTTCAATATTATAACATTGGAAGTAGAATTATCAGACCTTCAAACAGGGGCGGATTCAGGGAGGGGCAAAAAAATATCGAATCGGGTTTAAATAGCTAATTGGATTTAAATTCATTAACTAATTAGGTACTCGATAAAAAATAATGATTTAACTTATACTTTTCAATGCTTTGAATTGTAATTTCTGATATTCTAACTTATAATTCTAATTATCAATCAAAATTCAACAAATTTATTTCAATTTTAACTCTAAATTTAATCCGAATTACAAATCAAACATTCAGAGGAGGCAAGAAAAATTTCAGAGAGGACAAAGTCAGGTCAGGACCGATAGATTTCTACTAAAACTCAAAATTCAGAGGGGTCCGCCCCTGCCTTCAAATGTCTTTGTGGAATAAAAAAAGGAACATATAGGTGGCAAAATCTACTATAACATATTTAAAATGTGAATAATTCTTAAGCATGACAAGATGAAATTATAAATCATGCACTAATAACCACAACACACGCAAACGTGTGTTCCCTACCAAGAAACGCATTTTCATTTAATCAAAGGATAAAAGTCTGCTAACTGAAACGCGGCATGGGTTGTTGCATTGCAAATTTGCAATACAACTTCGTATGCGCTGGAAAGAAAGCACAACACTTCTTGTTCCACGTGGGTCCCACTATCAACTGGATAAATCCTACGTGGCACACCGGTGAGGGACAGCCGTTCTCTCCTTCCTTTCTTGCGCAATCCATGCCACAAAATTCTGTTATATTCTGTTACAAAATTCTGTTTTATTCTTTAATTATATTCTGTTATATTCTCTTTCTTAACCGTAGTACATGCGCATGAATGCATACTGAAATAACCATAGTCCATAGATTGATTAAAAAAAAGACTGAGGCTAATGGTAACATGATCAAAAGATTATTGAATGACACTGAAACCTATCTAGTATCTACAATTCCTGCAACTCAATTATTTGATCAAAAGATTCAAAACTACAAGAAAGAATTGTCTTCTTCTTAGTCTGCTAATCCATTTATTTTGTCTGAACATATGTTTCAAGCTGGCCCAACAAAATGGGTGGGCCCACTGGCAGAGAGAGCATTAATTGTTGGTTTCCCAGAGAAGAGCCCCCATGTCCATGTGACCCTGGCATTTGTTGGAGCCAGGCTGTCATTGGCTAAAAGAGGCGGTATTGCCTTTTAACGACAATGGCGATTGGTCGTTACTCGTCGCGTATCGGTCGATTTCGGGTCAAATATTTCTGTTCTCATTTATTTGGGTAAATTTAGCTTGAGGTTATACTTTATCTTTTATCACATCGTTATTCAAATTTGATTTGTTCTAATTAAGTCACTAAAATTTTTTATTTGTTTCAATTAAATTATTTTAAAACTTTTCCGTTCAAAATGCTAACGGAATATTCTCATTTTATTAGTATTTTGAATGGAATATACTCATTCCGTTAGTATTTTGAACGGAATGAGTATATTTTGTTAGCATTTTGAACATAATGGACATATTCTGTTAGTATTTTTTACGAAAAAGTTATGGAGTGACTTGATTGGAACAAATCAAACTTGAGCAACCAATTCATGACGAAGAACAAAGTTTAGTGACTTCCAGCGAAATTTTCCCCATTTATTTGGTAAAAGTGTATCTAATATTCTAATGTTTACCAAAGAAAGATAGTGTTATTTCCAGGTAGAACAGAACCAAGGTGTTTTTAAGTTCATTAACTTTTTTTGGTGAACTTAATATCAAAATTTATTGAATTGTTTTCAAACTATTGTTAAAACTGATCAATTTGCATGCAGAGTTATTCAATTTGCAAATTAATTTAGTATAAAATCAAGCGATTAAAATTAAAAAGTTTATAAATTAATTTTAATACATTTATTTTTTGAACTTTTTTTACCGCTTAATTTTATACTAAATTAATTTAATTTTTTTTTAAAATTTGGATGCAAACTCATCCGCGTGAAATAGATCAATTTCAACAGTTTGAATTCGTAGTTTAAAATCAATTTAATAGATTTTAAAACTAAGCTCACCAAAAAAAAATTTGGTAAGCTTAAAAACATCCTAGTTCTACTCCTATTTCTAATTCAATATCTAACTTACTTAGATTTGTTAAATCGACCCCAACAAAGCTCTACTTCTGTCTCAAGAGGTATTTATATTCTCACACACAATGCACTAGTAAAGTACATCTAATTCAATATTTCTCTAATTTGTTTGCTAAAACTGTTTCGTGTAATTGACACGGGCTCGAAACCAGCTAATTGGTTTCAATTGAATTTTAAGAAATTAGTATTAGCTCTTTTTAAATTTAAGGATCTGTTCAATAATATGGAAATTTCGTGAGAATGAGAATTTTTAATATGAGAATGGAAATTTCAATTTGTCAAAATCAAAGGTATTTAACACATGAAAATTTTTAGAATATAGATGTTTGACAGTAGTGCTTGATTAAAATTCTCACCCAGATTTAATAAAGATAACAAAGCACTGACTTAGCGAAAGTTGCCAAGTTGGTACAAAGGCACTCAATTATAAGATCCACCAAAATTTACATAATTAACTCGAGCAATTATATAACACATTCATGTCAGGTACATTTTTATTTAGAGAAAGCAAAGACACGGCCGACATATTTATTAATATCCAAATTTTAATAGAAATTAATTAATATACTTAGATTCTCAGAGTATTTATAAAGTATCCCTACCGGCCATTTTCTGGCCGGTACCCTTAATTTTTTTTTTTTGAGACACTATAAGGAGCAAGATACTGAAATCTAACACTAAAATTTTGAATTTTTAGTTTAAATTATTGGTTAGATTACTTCTTTTGATGTATAATTAGCATATTTATACTAAAATATGCTAAATTACTTGAAATTATGTTAAATTACGCTGAATTACACTAAATTACATTAAATTACGCTAAATTATGTTAAATTACGCTAAATTACACTAAATTACATTAAATTACGCTAAATTATGTTAAATTATGTTAAATTACGGTGCATCGTCAATGTTTTTGCAATAAAACATCGATGTTTTATTAGCTTTAGCATTGGCAATTAAGTAGGGTAGTGCTAAAAAAACATCGGTGGGTCGCTGATGTTTTTGTAATGAAACATCGATGTTTTATTAGCCTTAGTATTGACAATTAAGAAAGGCAGTGCTAAAAAAATATCGGTGTGTCGCCGATGTTTTTGTAATGAAACAACAATGCACTTCTGCCGTCGTTAAGCTGTGCATAAACCATTGGTGCGTCATCGGTGTTTTTGCACGAAAGCATCGGCTTTTTTTTAACTTTAAACGACCATAACTTTGGCTAGGAAACTCGAATTTGGGCGTACGACCCCAATTCGGAAAGATTGGGACGAGACGGGGGCAATGGCGTACTTGGGGTCATCCCCGGAAGGGGCGACGGAATCAGAATTGCAAAAAAACGTCGTTTAGTGCCTCAAAAATTGAGTTAAAGTTTCTTATCATCAATAGACACAACGACTCGTATGCGGCTACTGACAGTGTTGTATGCAGCTGATGGTTAGGAATGATAGGAAACCTGAATCACATTAAAACAACTGGATCAACCTGAACTAGTGAAATTGTTAAAACTTAGTACCTAAAAAAAAACATAGTTTAGTGTTCGCATGCGGCTAGTGAATTTAATTACTTGAAATTATGTTAGCGGAATTTTGCGTATTTCAGTATAATTAGCGAAATTAGCGTAATTTAGCATAATTTAACATAATTTCAAGTAATTTAGCGTATTTTAGTATAAATATGCTAATTATACATCAAAAGAAGTAATCTAACAAATAATTTAAACAAAAAATTCGAATTTTTAGTGTTAGATTTCAGCATCTTGTTCTTCATAGTGTCTCTAAAAAAAAATTTAAGGGTACCGGCTATTTAATGGTCGGTAGGTAAATAAATAGGGTACTGGCTAGAAAATGGCCGGTAGGTGTATTTTTATAAGTAATCAGGGGATTATGGGTATATTAATTAATTTCTATTAAACTTTGGATATTAATAAAAATGTCGGAAGACACGGTACTTGAATTGTCGGATTTCAATTTTTAGCCGACAATATTCTACCGTATATTCGGCTTTATTTATGCCCTTTCAATTATTTTTCCCTTTTCAAAAGTACAAATGTGCCTTTTATTTTATGTCCTCCAACTTTTAGAATATTAAATCACCTCAACTTTTGAGTTGATGAAATCCTGTGTTTATTTAGATAGATACACAGAAGGTGTATTAATAAAAAAATGAGTTGTTTAAGATTTGTGCTAACGGTTCAGATTTTTACACGTATCAACTTAAAAGTTGAGTTATCTCATATAACATGTAAGGCTCTATTTTATGTGTGAAACTGGGCAAGGAGGTCAATTTGGGTCCGATGCCTATCGGATTCAAAGTGAGTTCAATGAGTTCGATGACTGTTCAATCTGTTTTAAGATTCGCTTCCGCAACTTTCGCGTCTGCTTTAAAATTCGTGCGCATGAATCTTAAAGCAGATAGGACAGTCCCGAAACCTATCGGACCCAAATTTGAGTCCGATGGGCATCGGACCCAAGCTGCTCTTTAACATGTAAGGCTCTATTTTACGTGTTCAATTGTGTATTCAATATTGATACAGTATTACAATTACTATGGGAACAATATCCGCGATTAATTCGCGAACAATTCGTGTTTTATTCATTTAAATTCGTATTTAAATTCTGTTTTCAAACCGAGTCCGAATAAAACGTAAAGAAACGTATAATACGTTTTATTCGCGAATAAAACACGAATCATGAATTATTCGCGAAAAAAACGCGAAATTTTTTTTTTTGGGGGGGGGGGGGGGGGGGTTGAGTTTTTTTTTTTTGCTTCCTTGTTGTACCGAATCATTCTTGAATTATACCCGAATCACAAATTTTTGACCCCGCCGAACCTAACCCGAACTATTCATTTGTCACTATGACAAGTACATTGGTCCTTACTCCGTACTATGAATTCATATTTTTATTTTTAAGATTCATATAGTCAATATGAATCGTTCAACATGATCTCCATATGAATATGTACTCTGGAGATTATGAATTTTATATTTTTCGAATTTTTTTATTTTTTGTAGATGGTAGAAAATCACTACTTTCTTATGGTCCAGAATCTTTAGAACATGAGATTCATACCTATCTAAAAGAATAGTAAAAATTGGCAGCCAACCATATTTTCATATAGAGATTATGTTGAACAGTTTGAATTGATTGTTTTGACTTTAAAAATAGAAATAAAAATCAATAGTAAAGTGACCCAACTAAGTATTTGTTCCGGAGTTAGAAAGAAAAGAAAATGGAAGAAAAAAGAATGAAAGAAAATAAAAAAATATGTTAATTTTTTTAACCTCAAATTAGAAAGAAATAAAATTTAAAAAATAAATGGAAACCATCTTTGTTTTGAAAAATAATTTTCTTCTTTCACATTTTTTTCACTTTTTACAATTTTAACAAGAAAGCAAGATAAATAACCCTTTCCTTTCCCACTTTCCCATTCGCCACCTCTATGAGCACAACCTAAATTACAATTTACAAACTCCTGGTAGCGTCTACCAAGGAATTAAAAAAAAAAAAAACTTTTACTGATAAAAAAAAAACACTTGACAACTAAATTTCATTCTCTCCGTATCTATACATTAAAATTGGCAATAATTCAAACAAACTAACATATAAATACACCATATGAACTTTGCCAATTATCCGGACAAATTAGCATATGAAATTGTGCATGTGAATCTAGAGAAAAAATAATTACTAGATATTTATATATATATAGAGGTTGGCTAATATACCAACGTTGGTACAGAACTTCGTTATACTAAGTGGGTTTTGCGATTTTGAAGTTCAAACAGTCAATTTGAAGTGCTCAAGCATTTTCCATATTGAAATGTACTTGAAGACCAAATTTACATTTTTCGGAATTTTTTTTTCCGGATGTTTTTAACCCACTGTTATAATATTTAAAAAAAAAAAATCTGCAAAGAGTGGTTTTAAAAAATCCGAAAAAAAAAGTAAAGAAAATTTAAAAAATATAAAATTTTGTCAAAGCACATTTTAATATGGAGAACGCATTGAGCATTTCAAATCGGCTATTTGAACTTCGAAATTGCAAAAACCCACTTGGTATAACGAAGTGTTCCGTACCAACATTGGTAGATTAGTCAACTTCTATATATATATGAGTATGGTTAACGCGCTTCCTCTAGTATTTCAATAATATGCTTCCGGTCTCCAAAATCTATCGAATTGACTTCAAACGACAAATCTAAAACGTTTAAACCAATCTCCTTAACAATAGCTTCGTTTTCATATATATTTTTTAATTTTCGAATTTATTTACAAGTCAAGTTGTCAAAGAATGAACAAAATAGTATATTAAAATGCACACAAAATTCTTCATATTTTGATCGCTTGACTTGATACATAATAAATTCGAAATTTTTTTTTTTTTTTTATGAAAACGAAGCTCTCGTTAAGAAGATTGGTTTGAACGGTTTGAATTTGTCGTTTGAAACCTATTCAATAGATTTTGAAGGCCAGAAACATATTGTTAATATACTAGAGAAAGCGTGTTAGCCATACTCATATATATATATATATATATATATATATATATATATGAGGAGGGATCGGATGACACCTCTTTTTGGTGACATCTCTTGTTACCACATCCATTTTTTTCATTTTCAAAGTCCAAATCGTCGATCCAAACCGTTCAACATGATCTCCACAATAAAATGTACTTGCAGATCAAATTTTACATTTTTTTGAATTTTTTTACTATTTATTAAGTATTTTACAAAAAAACAGCCATACTTAGACCATTGAATTTTGTACCGATCTTAATAAATAGTAAAAAAATTCAAAAAAATGTAAAATTTGATCTACAAGTACATTTTATTTAGATAATCATGTTGAACGGTTTGGATCGACGATTTAGACTTTGAAAATGAAAAAAATGGATGTGGTAAAAGAGATGTCACCAAAAAGAGGTGTCATCCGATCCCTCCTCTATATATATATATATATATATATATATATATATATATATATAGAGCTGGGCTATGGTGAGTTGTGAAGTAAGATGTCATTTTTACTTCACGCTCATATTTTTATTTTGAAAATTCAAACAACCGATCCGAACCGCTCAACATGTTCTCTATATTGAAATGTCCTTGGAGACTAAATTTTACATTTTTTGGAATTTTTTTACTATTTATTAAGCCACTTTGAAAATCGCTGATCCGGTGGTCCAGAAAATTTTACTGTTTTTTTACTGTTCACAGTGGATCAGCGATTTCAAAGTGGCTTAATAAATAATAAAAAAATTCTAAAAAATGTAAAATTTAGTCTCCAAGCACATTTCAATATTTAGAAAAAGTTGAACGGTTCGGATCGGTTGTTTGAATTTTCAAAATGAAAATATAGCGTGAAGTAAAACGACGTTTTACTTCACAACTCACCATAGCCTATCTCATATATATATATATATATATTAGAATTGTTTTCGGATAAATTAATATACTTAGATACAAGCTTATCTCTCTTCCCTGTAAAAAGTCATAATCAGAAATCCATGCTGGTCGTTGTTATATTTTTATTATCTAATTTAGACACAGACAATTGTTAGCGTCCATAAATTAAAATTCATAAAAAAATATTAAAAAATAAAATACTAGATTCAGATATTCTATAGGCACCGGCAATTAACCCGAAATTTTTCTATATACTATTTTCCGAAAAAATAAATAAATCAAAACACTCTAAAATTCGAATTTTTATGATTCTACCAGACCGCATAACACCGTGCGGCCCCATTTAGTGAAATCTGCACTATGCCAATACGCCCCAGTCAGGAGGCTGCGGAATACCGAATCAATTTATGATTTGTGCTTTGGAATTGAATGTTTTGGGACTTCTGCACAAATTGAATTCCAAAGCGGCCCCAGTCAACGATTTGTGCCCTATTCCACATCTTAATTAAAAAAAAAAAAAAAAGTGAATAGGGCAGCACGGCCCGCACCGGTATTCTGCGACCTCTTTGACAGGGTCGCATCAGCATTATGCAGACTTTAGTTTTTAAGGCCACAGAACACCGTTGCGGCTTGGGTAAAAATAAAAATTTTCAAAAAAAAAGTGTTTTGGTTTATTCTTTTTCAAAAAATAGTATAATTAAAATATTTTAGGCAATTAACAATGTTTACAATACTTATAATTGATACCGACCAATTTAATTTCACAATATTTCTTACTAATACTTACTTTTTCTACTTTTTCTAAAGAGCAGCACATTTTGTTATAAAAAAATTCAAAAAAAAAAAAAAGGTCAGGACCAAGTTATGAATTCAGTGAAGTAACTTAATTTTTCTAAAGAGCAGCACATTTCTGTAGAAAATTCAAATATAGATAAAACGAGATCATTTATCCTGTCCCACGGGATGTGACATTTAATTCCATCTCACGGGACGTGACAATTTATCCCGTCCCACTAATCCAAATTCGTAACTCTGCTAACCTAATTAACTAAGAAAAAAAATTATGGGACGGGTTAATCTATCCCGTTCCACATTTTTTCCTCTGTAACTTATTAATTAAGAAGAGAGAAGAAAAAAATTGTGGGACAAGATAGATTATCTCAGCCCACAAATTTTTATTTTTTTCCTCTGCTTAACCTATTAACTTAAGAATTGTCCCGTCTCAGAAAATGAAATAATCAATCCCGGTTTACCTATATATCAAAATTTCACCAAATTTATCCCCTTTCGAGATATTTTATTTATTAATTTTCGATTAATAAAAAAATCGGCAAAAATCGGGTTACTTTAGGGGATCCGGACCCGTCAATGGTTTTAAGAACCAAGTACGGATATAAAAATACAAAATCGAGTTAAACACAGGCGAAAGGCAGAACCAGTCAGTAATTATCTCACACCTCTCTCTCTCTCTCTCTCTCGTGTTGGGCTGCCACTTTGCCATTGTTCCAGAAGTTGGCTAACCCTCTCCTAGAGAGAGAAAGGTAGAGACTTCACCTTTCACTTCTTCTCTCTCTTCCTCCGAAATGGGGAAGAGAAGAAACAGCCTAGCTTTGTGCGAGCTCGCGACTCTGTTCCTTGTTCAGATTTTGGTTTTGTCCGCTGGACAAAGTACCAATGCTTCTTCATGGAAAACTCTGAATGGTACTCTCTCTCTCTCTCTGTCGCTCTCAGTCTAGTTTTTTAAATCCCTGGCAACAGCTGACAAGTTTGGGCTGCTACTCTCTCTCCAACGGTAGCAATTTCTAGTGGTTTTTTTAGTTGGGTTTAATTTGGTTTTCGCCTTCCTCAAAGTTGTTCAGCTGCTTATTAACTGGTTCTTTCCAATTGGCTGGAAGCTCTAACTTCTTCTTTCCTTTTGATAACTAGTTTGTTTTCTTTTTAATATGATTTTAATCTGAGAATATATATTCGTTATTTGGGATAAGAAAAGAAGCTTGAACTTAGTCCAAAAGGACCAAAACACCAATGGACTAAGCTAATTACACTGATCAATGCTATATTTCTGGTTCTATTTTAAATGTTAAATTTTGGTAATAATTGTGGTCTTCTTCCAGTTAAAGTTGATATCCTCTTTCCCAATTCAGTTTAAACAAAGTTCCTATTTCAAGAAGTTGAATATCCCAACTCAGAACATGGTATTCTTAATCTTAGGTAAGCGTCCAATAGTTATAGCAAAAGGTGGCTTTTCTGGAACCTTCCCAGATTCAAGTTTTGACGCCTACAGCTTTGCGCTAAGTGCCAGCTCGCCGGACACAACTCTCTGGTGTGACGTACATTTGACCAAGGATGGAGTCCCTATTTGTGTGCCGAGCATACTTTTGGATAACTGCACCACCATAGCTAATGTATATCCCAAGGGGAAGAAGCAGTATGATGTAAATGGAGTTAGCAAAGCTGGCTGGTTTGCGGTTGACTTCAATAGTTCTGACCTCTCTCAAGTTGGTTGTAAGCAATATTTTTATCTTTTTGGTTATTTACTTTGAATTTTATCACTTCGAATTTCAAGCAAAGATTCATTGCCAGACAATTCTTTGTTGTTCAAGTATAGTGTATAGTGTATAGTCTTTGACTCAGTCTACTTCTAGTTGCTAGTATTCTCTTTTGCATATATCACTGCTCTTGATATGGTATACCTTTTCATAGTTAATGTACCAAAGCCTTTTTTAATAGTGTACTTTGTATATCCATCTCAGTATACTTATTCATTGACATATTCCAAGGGAAAACCCTGAAATGTTTTTAAAATTTTGTATAATTTTATTAGTGACGCAAGCTATTTGGTCTCGTTCTGAGAAGTTTGACGGCACGCAAGCCATTCTCTCTGTCACTTACCTGAAAACGCAAGTCAATCCGTCTTCTCTGTGGCTAAATATGCAGGTATCCTTATATCAACCTTTGTTCAAGCAAAATAATGAGTTTATGAAGAAATAGAAATCATTAATTTAGTGTTTGCAAGTGAAAAGAAAATGAATCTATTAATTGTGGCTTTTGCAAGTGCACAATAACTCATCACTAACTGGTGATAATTGTAAAGTATAATTACTGATGATTTTGCACAAAGATCACTGGTGGGATGGGGTGGAGAGTATGAATTTTGCTGAGATAAAAACAGTTCCAAAGGCAGAAAATAAACTTGTAGAACTTTTCTTGTCAATTTGGGTGTTCTGGTAAATACAAGAATTGCTGGTTTTCTAGCCGCAATACGAATAAAAAACATATTCGTTTTGCAGCATTTTTTTGAATTTACTCACAAAAAAACAGAAATTTAACTCTCTCTCTCTCTCTCTCTCCACAGTATCCCACATTCTATGAGCAGCGCGGCCATAATCTGCGCAACTACACCATCTCTCTGTCCAAGCAAGTCATAATTAACTACATCTCCTCTCCAGAAGAAGAATTCCTGAAGGGCATTCGCACTCGTGTCAGTCAGAAAACAAAATTAATTTTTCGGTTTCCCTCTGAATACCTAACAGACCCCTCTACGAATAAAACTTATGATTCTCTCAAAGATAACCTAACATACATCAAGACTTTCGCATCTGGTATCTTGGTACCGAAAGGGTATATATGGCCTGTCTCAAGTGATAACTACTTGATGGACCACACCTCACTTGTGACTGATGCACATAAGGCCGGATTGGAGGTTTATGCAGCTGATTTTGCGAATGATAATTTGTTCAGTTATAATTATAGTTACGATCCTTTAGCTGAGTATTTGCAATTCACTGATAAAGGCGACTTTTCAGTAGACGGGGTTCTATCGGATTATCCGATAACTCCTGCTGCAGCCATTGGTACATCAAATTTAACTTTGCTTATTATGTTTTAGCTCTTTAGCTTCATTTTTTCTTTTCTTTTCTATTCTGTGCTGATTTGTCTGAATTCCTTTGTAGGTTGCTTTAAGGATTTGAATACCAGCAATGTGGATCATGGTAACTGCAGTTTGTATATATTTAATTAACAAACAAACAATATCAATTCTATTTTGACTGTAGCAAGAAAAAAAAATCTGACCTTGTAGGTTCCACGATTTTTTATTTTAAAGCAACACCAAAAAAGTTCCATAATTTAATCCTGGAGCTGTAGACACGCCTCAAATCTTATGCTACTACACAATCCAAAAGCATGCCTTTTGAGTATGATATATTAGGAACTGAAAATTGGTCTCTATTTCTTTTCTATTGCACAGGAAATCCCTTGATAATATCACACAATGGAGCAAGCGGGGACTATCCAGACTGTACTGACCTGGGGTACCAAAAAGCTGTGGATGACGGTGCTGATGTCATTGACTGCACAGTTCAGGTTGTTATAAGATAAATGCAATAATTCCTGGAACAATACAAAGTTTTTACTTACTTTCACACTGCTTAATCTCAGTCAATTATAAACCATTTTTTTGGTGTCTTCTTCTTCTATCGCGGAACATAATTATTGACAGTATATACAATATACTTTTGCAACATAGGTGACTAAGGATGGAGTTTTAATATGCATGAGCTCAGTCGATCTGATTCATAGCACCAATGCTGCACAGTCTCAGTTTAGCTCCCTCAGTTCTACAATTCCAGCTCTTCAACCTTCCGCTGGCATCTTCACTTTCAACCTCACATGGAATGAGATTTCCCAGAGCTTGAAACGTGATCCTTTTTTTTTCAAAATTTTTGGCATTATTGTAAATATTATTTCTCCTTATGTTTCTTCAATTATTTTAATTTGTTTATCTTTTTAATTTTATTTACAGCGATGATATCGTCACCAGAAAGCCAGTATTATATCTCTCGGAATCGAAGAAACATGAACGCAGGAAAGTTTCTTAAGCTTTCTGATTTTTTGGCTTTTTCCAAAGGCAAAGATATAGAAGGAGTTCTACTCATTTTGGAGGTGATATCTCTACACTAACAAGAAATTAAGTCTTTAATAACTAGTCTGAAAGTATCAGAATCTTAACCTTCTACCATTTTGTGAATCAGGATGTGGCATTCATACAGGAGAAACTAGGGTTTGACATGATAAGTCTTGTCACAACCACATTGACTGAGGCTGGTTATGGCAACCAGACTTCGCTGCAAGTAAACGTCCTCTCCCCTGATAGTGCTGTTCTGGCCAAACTTCGCCAAGATTCCAAGTACAAGCTCATATACAAGATCTCTACAAAAATACGTGATGCCTCAACAGCCTCTGTAGCTGACATAAAACGCTTTGCTGATGCAGTTGCAATAGACAAATATTCTGTTTATCCTATAGATGATAATTTCATAACCAACATGACAAACGTCGTGAACCGCTTTCAGTCAGCCGGGTTGAAGGTGTATGGCTATGGTTTTATGAACGAGTTTGTGTCAATAGCATGGGACTTCTTTGCTGATGCAACTGTTGAGCTGAATACATATTTCGCAGGAGCTAAGATTGATGGGTTCATAACTGACTATCCTGCCACGGCCAGGCGATATAAGAGTATGCTTAAACTTTGCTGCCGTTTACATTGTATTTAATGTTGTCCTTTGGTACTTGTGCCGATAACATCTTCCTTGGGTTCAAATATGCCTATATGCCCCGTACAGTGTGCTTCATAGAGGGTTGAGGTGGAGACTGGATTGGAGTAACCACCTTGGCCAAATCATTAAATCTTGCTCCAGCCTCTAATTATTTGAAGCGAGAGGGGTGTAGGCAAGAAGAGAAAAGGTTCCTACAACCTTGCCACCATACGGTCCCTTCTCCTTTTTGGAGCACAGCCTTAAATATCAATTGAAGTATTAATGTTTTCTGGATTGGAAGTCAGGTATCTATAAAGTAGGTTTTATAATAGGAAAAAAACTGACTCTGCCCTGAACTTGCACCAAGTTATAGTTTTTGGAAGGATTAAGAGATATTCATAGATTGATTTGATTAAGAATTTTCTACATGGCATTCAAGCAAAAAAACAATGTTGGGAAGATAGATATAGTTTCGATTGTTCTTTTCATATAGTATATGGACTAATCTTAATTAATATGTTGTTTCTCATTCTTTATTACAGGAAGTCAGTGTTTCAATGCCGGGAACAATGCCCCAGTCTATTTTGAACCTGTTGAGGTCGGAGGTCTTATGCAACTAATCGTGGCAGCCGCTATGCCTCCAGCCCTGGCCCCACTGCCTGTTTTAGATGCCTCTGATGTGCATGAGGCGCCGCTGCCTCCAGCTTCACCAAAACTTTTAAATGCACCAGGACCATCAACTCAGCCTTCACATGCATCACAAACTGTCACCTCAATATTTGTAGTGGTTTTCTTGCTTCCGGCCTTTGTCCTTTTGGTTTAAGAGTTCTACTGTAGATCTAGCAGATTTCTCCTGCCAATTCCATTTAGTAATGGAGATATCTATTTTGTATTTCTTCCGCATCTTTTATGTTACACTTGCGACGATTTTTGTGTGGGATGAATTGGTTGGAGGTGCATTGTATACTATGTTGCACGAGCAACGTTCCATGTTATTGTTTTGTGAATCTTTCACTTTGCACAATAATGGAATTAATGTGTATAGGAATACATTTGTTTTTGAGTTTGGTTAAAATTTGTACGCTCTGATTTTGGAATAAAAGATGAAACGGTGTTCCATTAATGCCAAAAACTTCACAATTGCTTTGAATACAAACAATTGCAAAGAATTGGGGCAACCAACAGAAACAACTATATAACGATCGAAAACATGTTGAAGTAGTGCGCACATTATAGAAAGATAGATGATAAACAATAACACAGAACAAAGACCCACTTTTTTTCAATTCTCATGTCAATCACCACCAGTCAACAGTTACCTAAAAAGAAAATAACTAAAAAGAAAGGCACTGGACCATTCCCAATTTCTAAATTAGGTTCCCCCCTCCACCCACAACACCTGCCAAAATACCCTATACATAACACTATAAGATATATAAACAAATTGCAAAAAAAAAAAAAAAAACTCAAAACTACAGAATTATAGTTATAACAATAGTTAACCGACCTACTATATAATTATTTAAAATATATACAAGACCCTAAAATGAAAAGGTATGGGGCAACTGGTAGAGTTGTTCTACCAGGTACCAAAGGTGCAACTGACATGGTCCTGGGTGATCATGGAGAGACGAGATCGCATAGTGGAGAGTGAGGAGTAAGCTGGGAGGCAGAGGCGGTAGAAGCAGGTGTGGGAGGAGGGCAGGCGGTTCTGAGATTCAGAAGACTTGTATATGTACAATTTTGATCCCAGACCTCCAAATCCCTCTGCCGGCAGGTACTTCACCGACGTCCAGAAAAACAGCAGCATCCTCTGTTTCTCTGGGGGCATCTGCTCAACCACCTGTCACACTACAATTATTAGACCAATAAAAAGTTTTTTTTGTGCTTGCATATCTTGGGTATGGTAGTGAGAACCACAGTTTTTTAACAGTATTCAATTGTTCTTTCCATTGGTGGGCCTGAATTGAGCCCTTTACTGAGGTATGGTCAAGCAGCACCAATAACTGAGGTATTTGTGTTTTAATGAAGGCATTAGGTTGCTTGTTATAGAGTTTAAGTAAAACACGTCCAAGTTCTGTTTTCTTATTTGGCACTTCCAACTTATTGGGCTCGACCTTTCTTCTTTTGGGGTTTGTTTTCATTTCTTCATCATTTTCCAAATTGTCTTTATTCAAGATACTTTATAGGATTTTGAAGTTTGGCTAAAAACAAAAAAAATAAAAGTTTTGCAGTTAAGAGTTATATTTGAAGTTCTAAATTAAAAAGTTTTCTTTGGTTCAAGTCTTGTAAACTCTATCAGCACAAAATTCACTGCGCTAATCAACAAGCTTATTAAAACAAACAAGAAAACATAAAAATAATGTCAGTGGTAACTATGAATACTTGCAATAATATGTATAAAAATATTCCGTGTAGCTATCACAATTAAAATGGTTCATATAGATAACTGTATTCATAAACAGTTGTAATGAGAAGTACAAAAAAGATGTGGCACTGGACCACGACTGGGTGTCATAAAAAAGTTATTACTATGGCTTTTAGTAACTAGTTTAATTAGTATAATGAAAAAAATCACAAATATAAAAATTGTCCTTCTAGATGTTAATAACTAGTTTAATTAGTATGAATAAGACTATTAAAAACTATAAACAGTTTCAAACCAGACACACCGCCTTGGACTAGGATTGTTAGCAATTAAAAAAGGTTTGTTACGGTAGATAATAATAGCTAGTTAGATGCGTGTAAATAATACCTTTGACAACTATAAATAGCTCCAAATCAGCACATTGGGAGTGAGTTATGTTAATGAATCCTTAGAATAGTCAGAATAAATAGGTTCAGTAGTAATAATAAAAGTTAAAGCTTTGAGTATAAATATTTGTGGTGGCACACTAAAAGTAACGTGCCAGAGTGCTTCACACCTTCGAGGTAGCGTTGACCAGTCAAACACACTGGGGATTTTTCTGGGGATGGAATACTAAGACAATAATTTGATTTCCATTTCTGGTTCACAACTAATTGCAAAACTATGCCCGCATTTGCAATAGCATGCAACCACTGTCTTGTGGGAACGCATGCAGCGACTTTGCATGATCGCCGACTCTCTGCTGCCTCAGAGAAATATCAGATATCAGATATCCAAATTGAGATATCAGATATCAGATATCGCCGACTCTCTGACTTTACATATATAGTGGCTGCATAGATCAGAATATCAGATATCCAAATTGAGTTAAAAGGATTTGTAAGCCACTATCCTGCATTTTTTTTTCTACAGCAGGATAAAACAGGCGAACAACCCAGTCACACTCATGGCATGGCAGCATAAGTCGGTATTGTCAGCCAGAAGGAAGAATGTGAACAACATCCAGAGTAGGTGTTGGTGGTACTCATTAAACAAAATTATCCTGGGGCGTTTCCAGACTCCAATTATATTCTTAATAAAGTAAAAGCTGCGGGCATTAAAGTACTGCATTGCAGCACATACATGTGCATAATTTTCATCTGTTTATCACTGGTTCTTGAAAAGCAAGGATGTGCCTGGTTCAAAATGATTCTCGTCACTATGATCCCTGATAGCATGCAGCCAATACCACAGCTCTAGATAAACAACATTTACAATTTTGTTGGCTCACAGCTTTATTGGTTTTTGTATGTTTGGGTACATTTTATTCGCAAGAAATACAAAGAATCTCTATAGATAGCAAGTAAAAGAACCCACTTCTACGCTCTCGAGTTATTTCCTCATGATCAATATAATACAAGCAAGGTAAAAGAAAACATCTACTCAAAACAAAAATATTGTATGCTAATAAGTAGGATAAAATAGAACTAACCTTCCAAAACCATCCGATCTGACGATCCTTGAGCTTGTACCCATTGTACTCCGTATGCGCCTTCCAATCCTTCACATCCACTGCTCCCTCGCTTCCCCCAATCATCCTGTCGAAGTCCTCCAAATCCAGGCTTGAAAAGAAAAACTTTTGCTCCTTTGCATTTGTCAGTATATCTCCAAAACCCTGTGCAAAGTGTGCTACCTGTTTTGAGGTCGAATTTACAAACCTATCCTGTATCAATAAGTTAATGTACACATCTCGGTTCTTGCTATTTACTGAAAGGTCCTTCCCTCCAGGGCATAGCTCAATAACTTTATGTGACCCCAATTCGTCAACCTCACGAATGAAGGTTAACCCTAGCGCATCAGAGTCGAGAATGTCAGGGTCCATCTCAAGTATCTTTCTGCAACTGGCATATAATAATGGGTCAGCATCTTTTATGTCTTCTAGTGTTATGGTTCGACCAGAGAGCTGGGAGTAGAAAATGCGATCGAAGACTACTCCCACTTGGACCCGGTGCATGAGAGCAAGTGCTATGATGCGGCCTGAGAAGACGAAGTATTTGAGGTGCAATGGATCCACACATGATGCTGGAAATGAAATTTTAGCAATCAGAAACTATTATTACTAAAAACAGGGGGCTAATGGAAGTGTTCTTAAGTAGTACCATATACCAGGCTTGCAATAACTTCATTTTTCTTTTTGTACAGAATGTTTTCTTGTTCCTGTTTCTTTGAGACTGTAAAAGACTTGCATGTCCAAACCTAATACAAAGTACCTACAGTGATGACCCAAGACTTCGACATGAATTAGTCGATTACAGGACATGACAAAAGTTTCAGGAAAACTTATAATTATCTGTTGCCTTTCTTGAAGCTGATGATTAACCAAGGGCACTGTTATAAACTAGATGATAAACCATGTAGTAACCCTTCTAGTCCAATTTCATGATTCACTATTTTTTATAATAATATGCCTTGCATGCATTTAAAAATATTGAAGGATAATTGGACTTTGCCTCGTCACCAATAAATCACATGTTATTGGGATGTTTAGCATTGCATAGCTTGTTGACATAGGTACCAAGTAACTAACCAACACAGATCAACAAAGGTACCCTTTTTACAAGCTCATTTTTAAATTTATGCGCAAGAGAGAAAATTGAGGAGAGTCTTCAATTGAAGTTTATGGTTTTGTGCATGGCACCGATTGGCCAGTGCAACAGCTCCAAATCTTGATTTTTTAAAATTCAAACGCCAATCCGAGGTGCTTAATTCAATATAGAAACCAAATTTTATAGTTTTTAGGATCATTTTACTAATCTTTTAATATGAAAAAGAAAAAAAGCCATTCTTATTTGGACAGTCAGTCTACAATTTCTAAACTAAATGGTTTCTCCCTATCCAAAAGATATAGTAAAATAAATCTTAAATATGTACAATTTGGCTTCTTGCAATATTTCAATATCTAGATGGAATTGTGCGGCTAGGATATGCTGTTTGAATCTCAAAAATCAATATTTGGAGCAGTAGCACTGCCCTATTGGTGCTATACATAGCACCATAGACTTACTCCTTTTATTGTATACGGCATACCTTGTTACCACAATTAAAGAAGTCTCTGTTACAAACAAGTATTGGACACATTACCACTAGCATGAAACCAGTGAGATGATTAATAGAAACCTTGTGATTCAGTAACCAGCATACATGTTCGCACAGTCACAATTTGAAGCACCATTTGGTTGGGGGCTTTGATGTATCTTTTCACAATAGACATTTGGATTTGTAAGTAATAAAATCGATGAAAATTGAGTTACTGAAACCAGGTTCTATCTCTTTTTTTGTTGGGTGAAGCAAAAGTAATAACAGAAAGATACTCGCATATCGAGCTAGGTAAAGACCACAACTTAACGTGACTTACCCGGATTGGGGAAGAACCGTCTCTTATCATTGGCGCATGGCAAGAACAACACATTCTGTGGGCTAAAAATTGCACGGCACACTAAACAAAACCACTCTCTCAGTACACCAGGCCCCGTAGCCTCCTCATTTTTGAACTCCATAAACAGCCCCCCATGCAGAGAGCTAGCATCAGCCTGTGTGATGTACTCAAATGACTCGGCCAATAGTTGGCTCCGATCGATCAACATCTCGTGCAACTCATGGTAGTCATCCCTCCCTTCTGGAAACATCATCAGCGCCAAATTACGCCTTGACTCAAAATCCAAAATATCCCGGTGTTTCAGCAACCAACAGAAGCTCTCCTGCCGCTTGGCATGCTTTACCAAAGCATTTAGTGGAACCCTGTGCGCAGTGAGAACTGAGAGAAGGGTCGTCTCTGCATCCTCATATATGTCAGAGAAATGATTGAGTTCAGTTAGTACAAGAAGGATGCAAGATGGTCCCAGTAAATGGGTGTCACTCTCTCCTGCAACGCTCTTCCCATATGTCAGGTCAGTGTTCAGCTTCTTCAAGCACCAATTGACCTTCTCTATTAATTCCCTGTAGGTAGAATAGAGAGCATGAATCCAACCATCCAACTGTCTATGAGTATTATTACTGCTACTTGAGCTACTGCTACTAGTACTACATGCATTCAGGTTGGAGTAATACAGTACACGAGGCATCGGACCCACTCCACCCATCCAGTCCTGAATCTGCATCCGTAATGCACGCATGAACCTGGAGAACTCCGTTAAATCCTTAGAAGAAATGAGCATGGACTCCGAGGAGAGACCTGCTATTATTATTTCAGCCATTTCTTTTGCAAAGGGAAGCAACTGAGGTATAGCACTTGATGGCTGACGAAAAGGTCCTACTGTTCTACACTCCTGAAAATCTAACAGGGTTGCAACTGTGCCCCTGCACGACTGGTACAGAAGGTCCCTTCTTCCAGCTGTAGAGCTTAACAACCGACAGAACTCTAGTATAATAGGTAAGCATTTAACCTGGGATTCTTTTTGCTGATTGGGATCATGGGTAAAAAGCCGGATGGATCGATCAGCAACTACCCGGACGGGAGCGCTAGTATGTGAGAGGTAGAACTTTACTAACGCAACAGGTGCGCCTGAGAGGAGAAAAACATCAAGATGATCTGATAGCTCCTTCTCAGGTGTCTGCATCCGACAGAGGGATAAGAACTCCTTCACGAGTGAATCCAACAAATAAGGGTCGCGCGGGTGGCAAATATCATTGGCGAGCTGCCACGCACGGGGACAGCGGGTTGATCGGAGCCGGGCAGTGAGATGAAGAAGCGAATCGGGTTGGACCTTACAGGAGGCAAGGGTGTCTTCGCCTTGAAGCTGTCGACCTTGATAGATCAAACGGTAATCAGAAGGCGGAGACTGTCTACAGAAGCGCTCGATGACAGAGTTGACGTCGTCCGAGGGGTGCGCATGTACGACTAGGGTTTTGGATGAGGTACGCACGAAGAAATGGAGAGGAGGCATCACTGTAGAGGAAGAAGGGAAAACATTACTGGAGGGGTTGGAGACCAGACAGGTGCGAGAGATAGACGAGGTAGAGCTGGGACTGGCGGTGGTATCGTCGAGCTTCCGCTTGGAGGGGAGGTGGCGGCGGGAACGCGCAAGGGCTGCCGAGAGAGAGGCGGACATGAGTTGGAATAGCAACGGCGAATAACGAGATGTTATACCATCGAAGATCCAATTCCGATTTGAGAGATTGATTTGGGGGTTTTGCGAGGAGAGAATTAGAGAAATGGGGAGTGGAGAAATTTCCAAGGAGGTAACACAGAAAGAGACCGGGTCTAAATAGTAAATGAGCGCCGCGGGTGCGAATTGAGTGAGAATCAGTTTTAGATTTTATGTTGCTTGACTTGGTAATAATATCTGTTGCAAGTCTAAGATATTTCAGTAGAAAGTAAACCGTGGCATTCTCATTCGTAGATATCGAAAGAGTGAAGAGAATTTGATTAAGCAGCAAGTCACGTGACGGGGGACTGAAGGCGAATTATAGTGAGCATTTTATTTGGGTTTGATAAAATGTTGCGACTATGCCCCTCTTTCCGACATTTTTATTAATATCCAAAGTTTAATACAAATTATTAATTATACCCAGAATCGGACCAATTATCGATATATACCCAAGCCGGCCATTTTCTGGCCGGCTATGTACCCTCCCTAAGCCGGCCATTTTATGGCCGGCTATGTACCTTTTTTTTTTTTTTTTTTTTTTTACCCGCATTTTAGAGAAAGACACTATGAAGATCAAAGTATTGAAATTTAACACTGAAAATTGGAAATTTTTTATTTAAATTATTTGTTATATTACTTCTTTTGATATATAATTAGCATATTTATACTAAAATATGCTATATTAATTGAAATTATATTGAATAACACTATATTATGTTAAATTACGCTAAATTACATTACATTACTTTATAATACGCTATATTAATTGAAATACGCTACATTGTGGTACTATTTTTTATGTTGTGCTACTATTTTAATGTTGTTATATTTTCTGTTTAGCATTATCATGATAATTTATTTTGATATGTAAAATATAAAAATAGTACCATAAAAGCACACATACACAAGAACCGAAATATAGGATAATCCAAATATACCAAATATAAATAGTATATCAAATATAAATAGTACAAAACTAGTAAAAATACAACTAAAACGGAGAGGGGGAATATCGCTGAGGCGGTACTCCGGCGTTCGCCCGGCGCCAGCGCGGCCAGGCTCCGTCTCTCTCGGGCTCATCTGGGGCATCGGCAGACCTCAGTATCTGCTCGGCAGTATCCCATCTGGCATCGCCCGTGGAGACTGTCGGTACTGGCGGAGGTGTAGCGAAGATAGATGCGGCAAACCCAGTCCCAAAGGCAGGCTGAGTATGAGACCCGCTACCACTAGCCTCTCCATCATGCGGCATCTCTGTGCCATATCGGGGCCATGTCGGTGCCGACATGATCTCCTCGAACTCGTGGAGACTGCACGAGAGGGACTCGTACTCAGAAGTATCGGTCTCCGCAGGTGGTGGTTGTGGTGGCATCTCTGCTGGACCCTGCAATCATACACATAAATTATTAAATTTGATCTGAATGAAGAAATTTATTAAAACCTGACAGATACTGAAGTATGACATACATAAGGCTGCACCGGACGTCCATGCTCGTCGTACCATGCCGTCCATCCAATGTCGGACAATACCCAACGATGGTAGTCCCACTCTGGATGTGAATCGGGGGAAGATGGCATATCATCCATCAGAACCGGGCTCGGATCGGGCTCCTGCGGATCTATCTCACGCCAGTTGATGTTCTCTCTGGCGTCTCGCAGCATACCGATGATCTTTCCACCGTGCCCGGCATCCTCAACCACATTCGCATTCTTCTTGAGGGTGCGGTACCCAAGCCGTCTCCAGTTCTTCTTTCCCAGCATGCGGATCCCATGCCCGCACTCCTTGATCGCGGCCAAAAGCTGAAAAAAATTTAGCATGTCAGATCAAACCTTGATGTATTACTAAGTTAGATCAAACCTTGTGGTTTTAGGTGCTTTACCTGGCGAGCCCATCCACGACCGTTGGGATGGTAACCATCATCCGTTTTGATCTTGTCGCGGAGATGGGCACCGTAATCACCCTGCAGGTAGACACTCGCCATGCAGACCTGCGTGTACCATACATCGTACCTCAACTGGGGATCCCCCTGGGTCTACTGAAGCACATCTGGCTCGTGATAGAAGTCTGCATACTGAGGATCCAAGGCCGTCGTGTAGTATGCATCGTAATGGGTGCTCCAGTCCTTATCCAGTCGCGCTCGGTGGGTAACGCTGTAAAGAAGACGTTAGTTGCAATAAAAAACTATCAAGTAATATGATTTATTTAATAAATACAATAGACTACGACTTACCGGTGCAGGTCTCTGTGCGTGTAACTCGGCAAAGATGGGTCTATGGGAATCAACGCCGCTCGACCAAACTGGCGGAGCACCCGATCTGGATAGTGGTGCTCCACTATCCAGAAATGTATGAGTGGACCTCGATAGAACCACATCTCCCGCTCCTGCTCGTCAGTCACACTGCCCGGCAAGAGGAACTCCTCGTACAACTGATCGTACGGCGTCCACTCAACAAGAGGCTCAGGCAAACTCTGAAGCTCTGACCGGACTGGCCTGATCCCAACAGTAGCACCGTGGGTCCGATCCTGGTAGTGGTGGAAACCGTACCACTTCTTGGCGTATGCCGGGCAGTGAAACACATCTGGCTCTCCCCAATTCGGCGACTCATTGGGGATAGGACGGCCCACCGGTAGCCGTGACCACGACCAGTGCTGAAGCAGGAGTACCGGCCCGTACATCTGCTTCGCCGTCGGCTTCATTTTCAAGAACATTACACGTCAGTGTATTTTGATGGATTGATTGATTAAATAATTTACACTAAAATAAGAGTTGGTGACTTACCTCACTACTACGACACAGGTGGTAGTACAGATACGCCAGGACAGCTCCACCCCAGTTGTACGACGTCGGCCGCTCAATCTCCATCAGCAACGGGAGATACATCATCGGCATCTGATCACCGCTGGAATCAGGAAACATGACAGAACCAAAAAGGTCCATCACGTAGCCCCGTGTATATCTGCAATACAAAACATATAAAAATTCTAATAGAATCATCGTATTATAAATTAATTAGTAGATATTAATAAAAATTTACCTCTGAATCTCCAGCTCAGTGGAATCTGCCGAGAGACCCGCGATGAAGTGCTGCCGTAACCTCGTCATCCGCAAATGGAACTTCGACCTCCCATGTTCCCCAATGATATAGGAAGGCTCAGCTCCCAACAACTCCTCGACATAACCTGCGAAGGTGGTGCTGTCAGAGATGCCGCCGACGGGTGTGCCACGGATAGACAAACCCCAGAGAGCACTCACATCCTGGAGAGTCACAGTCATCTCTCCGAATGGCATGTGAAACGTGTGCGTCTCGGGACGCCATCGCTCCACCAGTCCAGCGATAAGAGATGCATTGATGATGCTCTTCTCTGTCCGCACGATGTCCACAACCTGGTAGAGACCCAGGTTGATGAGGTACGGCTCCATCACCTCGTAGTACCTCATGTGAACGCACCTCAACTTCACATCTAGAAGATCCGTGTCCTGCGTTGAAAAATGTAATCCGCATGGTGACAACATACTAAAATTTAAATCCAACAAAATTTAATGAAAATATAAGAAAAGGAACGTACCTCACGAGAAGCCAGTGAGACTCGGTGCTCGCTGTGGGGAATCCACAGGAGAGGACTGATGTGCTCCGTGCTGCTGGTACTGATCGGCTCGTCCACTACTGGACGCTGGGTAGGCCGTGCTCTAGGCATCCTGATATCTAAAATAACCTAAATTCGGTGAAATTACGCTTGATCAGCATAATTATGGTAAAAAAGGCCAAAATACCCTAAATATTAGTCATCTGTGCTAATTACACTAAATTATGCTTAATCAGCCTAATTATGGTAAAAAAGACCAAAATACCCTAAAAATTGGTCATCTGTGCTAATTACACTAAATTACGCTTAATCAGTCTAATTATGGTAAAAAAGACCAAAATACCCTAAAAATTGGTCAAACGTGCTAATTTCGGTAAAATTATGCTTAATCAGCATAATTATGGTAAAAAATGCCAAAATACCCTAAAAATTGGTCAAACGTGCTAATTTCGGTAAAATTACGCTTAATAAGCATAACTATGGTAAAAAAGGTCAAAATACTCTAAATATTGGTCATCTGTGCTAATTACACTAAATTGCGCTTAATTAGCCTAATTATGGTAAAAAAGACCAAAATACCCTAAATATTGGTCAAAAGTGCTAATTTCGGTAAAATTACGCTTAATCAGCATAATTATAGTAAAAAAGGCCAAAATACCCTAAATATTGGTCAATTATGCTAATTAAACTAAATATTGGTTAACTTAGCTAATTACACTAAATTACAACAACATAATCTAAATTATAACACCTAAAACATAAATCCTAAACCTTAAAATAAATAAATTAAAAACTAAATTAGATAAAAAAAAAATTTACCTTAAAGAAGAGAGAATTCGATTGAAGATGGGAGAATTGTGAGAGGAGAGAGAGAAAAAGGGGTATATAAAGGGTGAAAAGCGGGTAAAAAAAAAAAAAAAAAAAAGGTACATAGCCGGCCATAAAATGGCCGGCTTAGGGAGGGTACATAGCCGGCCAGAAAATGGCCGGCTTGGATATATATCGATAATTGGTCCGATTCTGAGTATAATTAATAATTTGTATTAAACTTTGGATATTAATAAAAATGTCGGCCCCTCTTTCTCTTTGGCTTGGCCTCCATGTTTATTATAAATAATTAAAGAGTGTTGCTTGCGCTGTTGTCCACAATTTCGTTTATATCAATTTCTTTCACTGCAATTGAATGGTTCAAAACAAATGCAATATTTAGAAAAATGAATAATGCTCCAGTAATCAAACTTAATATAATTATTTTAAATTAAAAATAACACACTCTTATTACAAGAACGGTTATGATTTTTATTTTATTTTAATTTTCAAGGGGATCGTCGAAGTATACCCCACGCAAAGCCATGATACGGACATCCGGAAAAACAGCATGGATTAGAGAGATTAATATTCACAGAGACGATTAATATGTATTAAGACTAACTAACTAATTAAAAAAATGTTTCTAAACATTCATCTTTTATGTCATATTAAAAACTTTTTGTGAGGATATGGTATTATACATAGCGTAGATTGATCGTACCAAGGTTCTAAATAGCGATTATCGTGTCACTGCGAAAAAGTTTAAAAAAAATATCGCAAAAAGTGTAGCTATAACGGAAGATATCGTACATAACATTTTACAAAAATATATATTATGGGATTAAGCAGAGGGAAATGGCATTCACTCAAGAGGAAGCTCTCCAGGCGAAAAAAAAGGCGATTGGCGAAGGAAAGAAAAAAGTTACTGCACTTCCACCAATTAGAGAACTTGAAGAGACATCTCAGGGAGTAAATGCTTCTCTATCTGAAGCGGAGAAACAGGGGAACGCAACATTCACTGCAGCCATCAATAAGGAAGGAGAATGGACCACAGTTACCAGACAGAAGCATCCTATCAACACCCTAAATCAAGGTCATTCTAGCTACAGACAGCATACTCAGGCAGGTGCGAGCGGTACAAAGCACCTGGGAGACAGAAGAAATCCTCAAAGTGGTAGATTCGCAGCAGAGGAAATCCAAAAGGCGTACTACACTGCATTTAAGGAGCGTCAATGCTTCAGATGTTTATCCAAGAGTCACAAGCGAGCTCAGTGCAGAGAACCACTCTGTTGCTTTAAATGTAAACATTTTAGGGCATCAGATGGGTAGGTGCCCCCAAAAATCCAGTTCTTCAGCTTTTTCTATAAAAGGAGATCTTAGGGTTCCCTACACAGTCACAAAACCAAAAGAGCAAGTTCAAACTTACGCACATGTGGTAAAACAACTTGAACAAACCTCTTATCCTGCTCTCCAAAAAGAAATGGAACATGAGCCATTTGCAGATGTTAGACTAGATGAAACCAATGTTTTCACCAATGAATGGGAGTTCCTAGACAGCACTGCCATGCTGGTTATGGTACAAGGAGCACCTCACCCCGATTTTTCTAGACAACACTGCCATGCTGAGTTCCTAGACAGCACTGCCATGCTGGTTACGGTACAAGGAGCACCTCACCCCGATTTTCCTAGAGAAATTGCTAGAGTATTTGCAAGGAGATTTGGCTGGCAGTGGCAGGATTACCATGTCATGATGGCAAGAGATGCGCCTTTTTTGGTCATCTGCCTTGGGTCCAACCTCAAAAATGCTATTGTCTATGGTGGTATATGCACCATAAGGCCGGGTGTGCAGGTAAGGGCGGTAGAATGGGGAATATATCTCAACATGGCATATGATCCCCCACCTTAAATATTCCTCTTGCTAGAGAGTACTAATTTGGTTACTTTTTAATCCATATCCTCCATAGAACTATTCTTGAGTTTTAGGGTTTGTGGGTTCTCAACACATAAGAGATGAAACAAGAGAGAGAGAGAGAGAGAGAGAGAGAGAGAGAGAGAGTTATTGCAGAACTTCAACTCTAAAAATGAATTATATCTCAAAAGGAATGAGAGAGGGAATATATATAGCAAACAAGGAATGTGAATTATGTTTCCAAAATTAACCTCACATTCTATCACGTTTTTTACCACGATCTAATTTGAATTAGGTTTTGCTCCAGAAATAAAAGTTATAGATCTTTCTTTTTTATTTCCATCCATATATAGTACGCCCAAAATGGACATCGTATGAGGGTGCTATGGTCCAAAAATGAAACATGCGCAGCAGTTTACAGAAAATGGTAGTCCAAATTAAGCACCACGTTCTACCACATTTTTTACCATGATATGTTTCTAATTTGGCTTTCCTCTAGAGAGACAAAGTTCTAGATATTTCTTTTACCTTTTCAGAAATATATAAAATGCTAAGAACAGATTTTCTTATGAGAGAGATATGGTCAAAATAAGAAATACTACGCAACAAGTTTCATAAAACGTGGTAAACTATTTTGGGCAAATTTTTAATTTTGGAAACAATTCTTAAATAAACATGGGCCATAATTAACAACAGCCATTGGACTTTGTTTATTGGGCCAAGCTCTATTTTTCTTTATTTGAATTAATACAATTAATCTAATTAATTGTAGTATCATATATAATTATCTCAAATAATTATATTTCTCATGTTTTGCTGGAAAAATCAATTTATTTGTCATGTCATACATGTCAAATAAATTAAGGAGCATATCTAATTAATTTCTTATTGATGTGACTCTGTGGGATCTATGTCACATGTCAATGGACATAGATTTCATAAACTACAAGCGGCACTTAACAATATGCATTGTAGTTACCCAAATGACACAAATGATAAGTACCATACCGTATCACAATCCCTAAGCAGCAATTGCCTCGTGTCAATTCCATGTCTCATGATATCATGAATGAACGTGTCATCCTTGCAAATCTACACGTTTCTTGATTTTGAAATAATTCAGTAATTATGATAAACTCCTTAATCATATGTGCACATACTTGTATTATTTCATCAAGGAGCCCAGTGATATCATCACTCATTTACATGAGGGACATTGGTATTCTTGATAATTACTATCTCTCCACATGAGAGATACATACTGAGATAGAATCTGTATGACTGCCAGTTACGAACAGCGTTGGATAATACCCACGAATATGTATTCTCAAGTGAGACAAACAATCATCTTATGCCTTAGAATTTCAGACACAAATAAAATATAAATGACACAAACCCAATCCATATTAAATATTTTACTTTGGTCACGTCCAATCCCCTGATCTCCATCAGGTATCTATTTGATTAGATTGACAACCCATTGTCATATGATCTGCAGAACATGATCATCATCTAATCCAAATGCTAATCTTATACCAGTAATTAATGTTCGTTGTTAATTACCAAGACTATGGACACTTTAGAGTATTTATTTAATTCCTTTATAGAGTTCCACAATTTCAAGTCCTCAATTTGAATGATCTATAAGTAATAAAATACTCAAGGAATAAAATGATAAACAAATCATTCAATTACATGAACAAAACTTAGAAAACAACCATCATATTATTGGCTTCTAGATCACAACTAACACTTATACACCTCAGATTACAGGGCAGAACCTATACATGGTCAAATGACAAAGACAGCCCGGCTTTTGCTAGGCTGGACATATTCCTCATATCTACATCATGGTCAAATCTCTTCCCATATACAACTCAAAAAGCCATCACTAATACAGCCTCTGATCACTGCCCCATTGTATGCGAATCAGACACCAAATTTCCAAATTCCAACATCTTTAGAATGGAGAACTCATGGCTAAAGAATGCTCAGTTTCATCAATTAGTCACACAGACCTGGCAAGCTCATCTACCTTCTCAAAATCCAAAGGATCTCGATGCAATATTCATTGCTTTGAGAAGACAAACAATACAATGGAAAAAAACATTCATCACTGAGCACAAACAACACACCACACTTTGTCAGGAATGCCTAAATTGGATGGATCAGCAATATGAAAATAGAAGTCTGACCCGGGTTGAAAAATTGCTGAGAGAGATGCTTCAACGGAGATACTCAGACATATGCATTGATGAAGAGGACAAGTGGTACCAAAGAGCAAAGAAAGCATGGGTCAAACAGGGAGACAAAAATACCAGGTACTTCCACCAGATTGCAACAAAATGAAAAAGGACAAACTGGATAGACACCTTACAGGGGCAAGATGGACAATTACAAACTGAACATAAGAAAAAGGCATCCACACTATATAACCACTTCTCAACACTCATGGGCACTCAGCATACAACAACCATTGGGTTTGACACACATAGAATCTTCTAACCACAACTAGAAAGAGTTTTGTCAATGTTAGACATAGTCACATTAGAAGAGATACAACAAGTCATAGAGGCAGCTCCAAATAACAAAGCCACTGGACCAGATGGAATCACACCAGAATTCCACAAGTTTCAAGGAATTGCTACTGCCTAACCTACACAGAGTCTATAACCATGTCATATATAATCCACAAGCTTGATTGTCTAAAACAAGGTAACCACTCCACCTTTTCCAACATAACAACTCGTACTGAACACGACGCTAATATCACAATCCATTATCAAAGTACTAACTGAGTTTGAGAATTTGCGTTTTGTTACTGACTTAGTTTCGAATATATGTTTTTAATCTCTTATATTGGATATAAAGGACAACGGATCTAAAGTTATTCAATGTTCAGCATTTTAGACTGCTCAGCAGGACCCATCATTGCATCTTAGTCATTCTGCAGATGGTGGCTCATCACTTGCCTTATGTTGGACAGTGCCTCTATGATCACCCCTGAAATGCCACCAAGGAAAAAAAGAGAGTGTGCTAAGTTAATCCTTGAGTAATTATAGTTTAAAGAATATTGTACATAATTAATTTGAGTTTTGGGTATATTTGATATATACTAAAGTTATATTAGATAAATATGTGAGTTATTAGATTTTTAGATGATAAATACCTAATTACATAATTTTTTCTTTTTCAAAAAGGCCAAGGCCCGTTTTCATATTACTGAAAACCATATAATTACATCATGAGTTCAAAAGAGTAGCAATCACCATGCAACAACAAGAACTAAAAGCAACTAAACAATAGCAAAGCCACCCTTTAGTGACATCTAAAGACCAAAAGTAGTCTAGATTAGCTAATACTAAGCCACAAAGTAATGGGCTGGAGGTATAACTATCTCTCGGCAAAAAAGTGAAGTTAGATTTCAGCATAAGCACTAAGGGGAGGGTCCAGAGGAGGCTGGAGGCTGATACACCACCACCTCCAAGGGCATGTATTGGGCCAGGGGAATGGCATCCTATATGACAGGCATCCAATCTGCTGCGGCCTCCTTGAGCTTCTTCTTCATAGCCCCTGTCCAATATACAAGTAAAGCCTTAATTAAGAAAATTAAATTTCTAGCAGAGGATAGAGGGGTACCAGTAAAACACATTTCATTCTGTGTTTCCACAAGGACCAGCAGACAACACTAAGAACAATAAGGAATCCATTTTTGTGTACTGTATCAAGAGTATAAGTATAATCTGTTATATCTTGCAAAGTAAACCAGGTGTGCATTATATCTTGGCTTTTGCCTAACCAAAACCAGATCTGTTGTGTATAAGGGCAAGTGAGGAAGAGATGATCTATGCTTTCTGTGCCCTGACAGAAAAGACATTGATTATCCCCTAACCAGCCTCTTGTAAGAAGATTATCTTTGGTTAAAATTTTGCTATGTTCAACTAACCACATAAACACTTTGATTTTAGGTGGAATGGGAAGATTCCACCACATCATAGCTCTACTTGGTTGGATACCTCTAAAATTAAGCAAATTATAAATAGAATGAGTAGAGAACTTCCCTGAGGGATGCCACCTCCATTCTATAGAGTCTTGTTCCAATGTGAAGGAAGTAATACTAAGTATATATAATAATTCTGTCCAATCCTGTTTATCTATCCCTAACAATGCAGTTCTAAATTTAACCATTTTTCCTTGTGAAAGAATCACATCAGAAAGTAGAATATTAGGATTAAGACATTTTTGGAAAAGACTAAAGTACTTAGTTGCTAAAGAACAATCATTATACCATATATCTTTTCAGAATCTAAGTTGGGTATGAATGCCTGGTTCATAAGACACACTAATATCACCTAACTTATCTAGAGAAAGAAGGGTTCTCCAAAAGGGTGAGCTAGGCAGTGATAATCCACTATCATATTTATATAAGATTATTGTTTTCCATGTTCCAGTATAACAGTTATTCTTGAGTTTCCACCACCACTTAAGAAGAAGTGAGAGGTTCATCTGTCTTAAATCCAAAATTTCAATCCCCCAAATTGTTTAGCTATACAAGCTGCCTTCCAATCTAAAAGAGAGTATTTTTTTTTGGAGAGGAACCTTGCCAAAGAAATTTTCTTCTAATTTTGTCTATCTGATGTAACACAGTAATGGGTATTTTATAAACTGAGAGTGTATATAAAGGGATGGAAGAGAGAACTGAGTTAAGAAGTGTAATTCTACCACCTATGGATAATAGTCTACCTTGCCAATTTTTTAACTTACTCTCTATCTTATCTATTAATAATTGCCAATCTGCAATTTGTAGTTTCTTAAAATGTAAGGGCAACCCTAAATATTTAAAGGGGAAAGTACCCCAGTAGCATCTAAAAATGTGAGGAAAGACAGATGCTGTGTTAACATGAATTGGAAACATTTATGTTTTGTCATAATTCATTTTTATTCCTGATAATGCTTCAAAAGCCAGCATTGCCCACCAAGCTGCTTCTACATTCTCTTCCTGTGCAGCTAGGAAAAGAATTGTATCATCAGCATAGTGACAATTTGTGATGGTATTATTATCTACACATGGAGGTCCTAATCCCTGAATTACTGATCCTTGTCTACATGTACTAAAGATCTTACTTAAAGTATCAGCAGCCAAGATATAGAGGAAAGGAGACAAGGGGTCTCCTTGTCTCACTCCTCTTTTACAATAGAAGTATACTGTTAACTCTCCATTAATGATCAAACAAGATTGAGAGCTATAGAGCCAACTTGTGATCCATTGAATCCATTTATTTCCAAAATTTCTACTTTCTAAAACTTCTAAGAGATAATCCCAATGGATCTTATCATATGCCTTTTCAAAGTCAACTTTGACTACTACTCCTGATTGTTTCATAGTGTGACATGAATGTAGGATTTCTTGGCTAAGTATGACATTATCTAAGATGAATCTATTTTTAATAAAAGCAACTTGGCTACTATCTATGATTCTAGACATGACAGATTCTAACCTAAGAGTAAAAATTTTAGAAAGTATCCTAAAATTACAATTGACTAAGCTAATAGGCCTAAATTTCTTAATAAGAGTAGCATCTTTTTTCTTAGGTATAAGACAGATACAAGACTTATTAATCTTATGTAAATCTAGAGTATTTTCATAAAAATAATGAGTAAGAAGCATGAGATCTGATTTAACTACCTCCCAAAAAAACTGATAAACTTGAAATGTGAATCCATCAGGACCAGGGGTGCCATTTGGTTCAGAAGCAAAAACTGCCACTTTGAGTTCTTCTTCAGTAAATGGTCTTTCCAACTCCCATTTTTCTAGGTCAGTTAATTTATCAAATGGATCCCAGAAATTGGAAGTTAGAGAGCCATACTTTGTCCCCTTAGTGGCTAACAGATCCTTGTAGTATGCTAATATATGATTTTTAATATCAACTAAGTTATTAGTACTATGACCATTTATTTCTAAGGTATTAATCCTATTTTTCTTGGCCCTATGAGAAGCTATAGTATGAAAGTATTTGGTGTTAGAATCTCCTTCGTCAAGCCATTTTTGTTTAGATATCATTTTCCAATGATTTTTCTCTTCTTGATATATGGATTCTAGCTGATTTGTACATTCTAGCCATATTATTCTTCCTCATGAGTTAAATTTCTAACTTCTTTTATTAATTCTAGCTCATGTAAGGTATGAAGTATGTTTTTTTTAACTTTTTTCTTGTGGCTATAAAATTTTTTTGACCATCCTTTAATTCTTTTCCTAACATGTTTTAGTTTTTTATTCCAACTCTTGGCTATATCTGGCATGTGTAAAGGGGATTCTTGCCACCACTTAGCTAGGAGCTGAACAAATCAGATTGTTCAGTTCAAGAAGGGTCAAATCTAAAGAGATAGGGGGGAGGAACTGTATTAGTATTGGTCTGAATCAATAAGGGACAGTGATCAGAACCATTACAACTTAAGTCAATAACTAAGCTATGAGGATATGACTGATCCCAAGCAACGGAAGTAAAAACTCTATCTAAAAGGGCAAAAGATCTGCCATTGGACCATGTATATTTCCTATTGTTTAATTTGTGTTCTAGGAGATGATGATCATTAATAAATTTGTTAAATTTCCTACTGATGGTACTATCAAAGGAAGATCCAGTTTTCTCTGTTTGTTTTCTAAGTGCATTAAAGTCTCCACATATAAACCAAATGTCTATGGTATGATCTCTTACAGTTCTTAATTCTTCCCAGAAATTATTTTTGAATTTATGTAAAACAGGACCATATACAATAGTAACTTGCCAAATTCTACTATCTAGTTTATGTTCTATAGTTACATTTAAACATAATCTATGTAGGGAATGATGAAGAATCTTAATCTTATTACTATCACATCTAAAAAGAATACCTCCAGACCTTCCTATTGAAGGTAACCAGAGCCATTGGTCAATTCTAGAGGATATGCTATCTAAACATCTAGTGGTAAAAGCTTCATTTTTAGATTCTTGGATAGCTAACATGTCTATTTTGTTATCTAGGAGCAAGTCTTTTAATATTTGTCTAGTTCTACGAGAGTTAAGCCCTCTACAATTCCAGTTGAGAATATTCATGGAGTAACTAATGAAATCTCATGTGTATCAACTACTGGAGCTAGATGGTCAAGATTAAGACTAATGAGTTGTTGACTATCTCTAGGAGCACTAAGTAACTGTCTAATTGCTTGTTCAAAATTATGTCTCTCCATACTTTTGATATTAGTAATAATGATTCTACTCTCCTCTAAGGAGTTGCCTAACCTAATTTGGTAAACTTGAAAGAGGTTTACTATCTGGTCTACAGTAAGCCTAGAATAAGGGAATTTAGTAATAATGGCCATACCTGAGGAGCTTGGTCCTGCTGCTGCTTTCCTCTTCCTGGCTTTGCTCATAGCAGAAGCTGGATCATTTTGAGCCTGCACTCTGAGGCTCCTTCTGGGCTCCCTGGTGTCAGTGGCAGCAGGTGTGGGCAGAGGGTGCTCTGAATCTGAAAGGCAAATAGCCTGGTCTGGAGTTGAGCCAGGGCCTTGCCTAGCAGAAGTGCTGGTAGTTCTCATGCTGCTGCGTAAGCCAGCTGAAACACTAGAGCTGGGTGTGTGTGTAGCTTTTTTAATAGTAGCACTAGAGATACCAACTTTTTTCTTGATGGTTACAGCTTTGAGTATGGGTGTGGTTTTTGGTTTCTTGCCCCATGTGTACTTTTTCTTTGGCACATGTTTAGTGGCAGGGGAGTTAGAAGACTTAGGGAAAAAGAAGTTAAGTCTATGTGCTTTAGTCAGAAGGGGTTCTTCATCACTATTAGTATCTAAGGTAGGTGTATAGGGGGAGGGGATCCTTAGTGAAGGCTGAGGAGAGGGGATTTTTGGGGAGGGTGGAGATAGGTTAGGCATGGTAAGAAGAATTGGAAGAGTCATAGGTGGAAACCCTGGTAAGACTGGGAGAGTGAGAGGAGTAAGAGGAGTGTCAGACACCACTGGCACTACTGGTACTGGTTCAGGTATCACAGGTTCTGGAGCTGATACTGTTTCTATTATCACAGGAAGTTCTGGTAGTGGTTTGGCTGTCACAGGGTTTTCTGGTAATGGTCTGGCTGTCACAGGAATAGCTGATTCAGGTGGCACTGGTTTGTCACCTGTCTCCTGACTGGGGCCTGCCCCTAATATTCAGAGAAATAACCTCTGTGCTGGTGATAGTGTTGTTTCCATAACAACCTGTCTAGTTCAAAGTCAACCTCTAAATCATCTATCAGTTCTTCATCCTGGTCTATACCCTCTACTTCATCTACCCTAATTCCTTTCCCTTTGAGCAGGGCCAGCCCTGGCCCAGGGCACCCAGGGCGATGGCCCTGGGCCCAAAAATCCTGGGGGCCCAAAAAAAAAAAAAATTTAATTTATATATGGGTTAAAAAATGGGCCGTATATTTCCATTAAATTTCTTTTAATCTGGGCCATTGTTTTTGTTTATTTGGGCCATCGAATCATCAATCAAAATAGATATTTTGGCAGCAAGAGTCGGCAAACTTCGGCCCTGCAAAAAGAAAACTTTCGAATCATCAATCAATGAATCAAAACAGATATTTTGGCAATTGGCAGCAAACTTTGACCTTTTCTCCGCCGCTGAGCGCATCCAATCAAAAAGACAAAAACAAAAAGGAAACCCTCGATTTGATTCCCAAAAAATTTGGCAGCAAATTTTTTTTTATTTTGGCAGCGTCTCCGCGACTTCGCCGAACGAAACCCTCTATTTGATTCCCAAAAAAATCTGTCTTCGGCTCTTCGCGGCAGCCAAAAAACTCTCTCCGCGACTTTCAAAAAAAACCTGTGTCCGCGCCTCCGCCTCTAGCGGCTCTGTCTCCAGACTAGGCTTGATTTGAGTAACTCATAATTGGATCAGATTTGATATTGAAATAATTTACTGCACAAAGGTAATTTTAACTTAGATTTTGCGACATATTTGAGTAACTCATAGTCATAGTTGGATCTTCTGTACCTCATCACTCAGGTTCTATACTTTATTTTTATTTTAATTTAAAACAATGTTTCCTAGAAAATATGCATCAGGTAGCGAAAAAAGAAATAGAAAAAGAGAGAGAGAAGAGATACTAAAACCTCAAAAAGGTTCTATTCAAAAGCTTTGGAAGAAAATTGAACCGCAAAATGAGTCTTTGGAAAATCAAATTGAAAGTCAGGTGCACGAACAAACAACAAATGTGTCTGAAAATGAAAATGAGGTAAATGAAGAAGTAACAAATATGCTTGAAAATGAGACTAGTGAAAATATTGAAGAAATTAATCATGTGTCTGAGTGCTTAGATTCTTCGTTATCTATAAATATATATGATCCTAGAGTGTGGGATGGTTTAGATTCAAAACTGAGAGATTTGCTTATTGAGAACGGTCCTATTAGAGATTCTAATATTAATTTTCCTAAGGATAATTACAATAGGGGGTTTTCCACATATTATTTTGATCAAAAATTAAGAAATGGAGAACTTATTGATAGGAAATGGTTGGTTTACTCAAAAGATTTAAATAAAGTATTTTGTTTTTGTTGTAAAGTTGTAAGACATGTCCGTTCTAAAAGTCAAATAGCAACTATAGGTGTTGATGATTGGAAACATCTAAGTGAAAAAATTAAACTACATGAAGATAGTAGTGAACATTTTACCAATCTTAAAGCTTGGGCTGAACTACGAGTTAGATTAGGAACAAATCAAACTATTGATAAAGAATTACAAGAACAAATCAAGAAAGATACAGAACATTGGAAACAAGTTATGATTAGAATAATTTCAGTTGTTAAGCGTCTTGCAATGAATAATCTGGCATTTCGTGGAACAAATGAAAAAATTAATGAGGGTTCTAATGGAAATTTTTTAGGCTTTCTAGAATCAATTGCTGAGTTTGATCAAACAATGAAACATCATTTTCGACTCATTCAAGATAAAGAGATTCATTATCATTATCTTAGTCATAAAATACAAAATGAATTAATTGCCATGTTGGCATCAAGTGTCAGGTATGCAATAATAAATAAAATAAAAGAAGCTAAATATTTTTCTGTGATTCTTGATTGCACTCCTGATGCTAGTCACACAGAACAAATGACTTTGGTAATTAGATGTGTTGATGTTGCAAGCTGTCCAATAAAAATAGAAGAGTACTTTTTAGAATTTTTAAATGTAGAAAACACATCTGGGTTGGGTCTTTTTGGTGAATTACAAGCTGCTCTTAATTCTCTTGATTTAGATATTAATGATGTAAGGGGACAAGGATATGATAATGGTTCTAATATGAGAGGAAAACATCAAGGTGTCCAAAAAAGATTACTTGACCTAAATCCTAGAGCTTTTTATATGCCATGTGGTTGTCATTCTCTTAATTTAGTACTTTCTGATATGGCAAATTCTTGTTTGAAAGCAAAATCTTTTTTTGGAGCATGTCAGGCTTTGTATAATGTGTTTGCTAATTCAACAAAACGATGGAACATTTTACTTCAATATGTGGATGATTTAACTTTGAAATCTTTGTGTGTAACACGATGGGAAAGTCGTATAGAAAGTGTAAAAGCAATAAAATATCAAGCTCCCAAAATAAAAAAGGCTTTAATAAAATTAGCTGAAGTTTCTGATGATCCAAAAATTAGTTGGGATGCTGAAAAATTAGTATCAAGTGAATTGTCCAACTTTGAATTTATTTTGAGTTTGGTTATTTGGCATGAAATATTGTTCAAAATAAACTTGGTGAGCAAAAACTTACAATCTGAAGATATGCATCTTGATGTAGCTATTGAAAGTCTGAAAGGGTTAGTTTCTTTTTTTGAAAAATATAGAGAAAATGAGTTTACTTCTGCTATGATTGATGCTAAAGAGATTGCTGATGAAATGGAAATTGAACCAGTGTTTCAGGTAAAACGTAGGGCTATAAGAAAGAAACATTTTGATGAAAATCCTGATACAGATAGAGAGCAACAATCTGCTCAAGAAAATTTTAGAACAGACTATTTTCTTGTTTTAGTTGATATGGCAATTTCTCAATTGAAAATCAGATTTGAACAAATTGAACTTTTTGAATCTATATTTGGTTTCTTGTTTGATGCATCACGGTTAATTTCATTAGATGATGAAGGAATGAAAAATTATTGTTTGAAACTTGAAAATGCTTTGACACATGGTGAGAATTGTGATATTGATGCACAACGTTTATTTGCAGAATTACAAATATTGCAGGTAATGCTACCAAATGAAGCGAGTCAAGATGGAAATGCATGGAACTCCATTAAAATTATGGAGTTTGTAAAAAAGATGGACATGTTTCTGAATATTTTAGTTGCTTACAGAATTTTACTAACTGTACCTATTACTGTGGCATCAGCAGAAAGAAGTTTTTCAAAATTAAAGTTGATAAAATCTTATTTACGGACAACTATGACTCAAGATAGGTTGAATGGATTAACAATATTAAGTATTGAAAAAAATATGTTGAAAAATATTGATGTTGAACATATAATTGGTGATTTTGCTTCTAAAAATGCAAGAAGGAGTCATTTCAGATGAGATGTGATTTAGATATGTTTTTTGTGCAGGTACAACATGTGTTCAAAATTGATTTATCAAGAAGCAAGCAAGAAGCATGATGTGGGTATGTTTATCATTATATATGTTTTATTTTGAGGGTTATTGGTTTTATGTCCCCCTATTTTGTATGATATGGCATATTAATAAAAAAAATTATTTACATAAAAGGTTCAAAATTTTCTCCCGCCCCGGGCCTCAAAATCCTCAGGACCGGCCCTGCCTTTGAGGTCAACACTAATGGGCTGGACTGGATGAGAATAAAATGTTTGGTTACCACAGCCAGCTCCTCCACTGGGATTAGGTTTCCCATTCCCTTGTGGAACTAAAGGAAGGGGGTTTAGGGGGGGAATAGGTTTTTGACCAAATTCTGTGCCATTGGGATAGGGTCTACCCTCTTTCCGGCGAGCCCATGCATTTAAACTCTCGGTTTTCTCAGATTCTATCTCTATTTCTAAATCATAAAGAGATCTCTTACCAGCTGGAGTTTTATAGGGAACTAGGTGTTTTCTGGGGATCAGTTTACGATCACAGACTTCCAGTTTCAGACGGGCAAACCGGACATCATGACTACTGTTGGTCGCAGTGTTTATGTCTATCACAAACGCTCCAAAAGGATTGAAAATGCGTTCATATTCAATAAAATCATTCATCATTATCGGGAATCCATAAACCCAAACCCAGATTTCCTCTAAAGCCATCCCTTCTCCAAACTCCCGTTCCCAAACTACAATCGGGAAACTGACAGATTCTAATCGAAGAAAACCGACCGAAGCGATCGATGTCAGCCAGGTGGAGTTGGGGGCTTGGATTAGATATTTGAATTCATCAAAGACAGAAACTAACCAGTTATACTGACCGAATGCTTGTTTGAGTGCGTCCTCAACTCTAGCCGGCCCCCAGGCCGCAATGTCATCCAGCACAAAACTTTCCAGAAGTTTTGCTTCGACCGCGGAGTGGCCACCAGTTGCACAATCGGGGTTTTGTAATCCATTTGAGAGGGGGAAGAGGAAGATCGGAGAGTCAGCTTTGCAATGTGCCCCGTTCGAATGGGGAAATTCGATCTAGGGTTTGGAAGAGGAAACGTTTCCCGCTCAAGTGGACGGGATCGCTTAGTGTGTGGTACCCGAGGGGGGATAGAAGTATTGTGACTACAACCGGATGCTCTGTGGCTAAATCTGTTACAAGCAAAGCAGAGTTGTGCGTTTCTACAAGCACGGGCGGTGTGACCTTTGCTGCCACATCTTAAGCACCATGGATTATCTGCTGTGGATTTGGATCTGATCTCATCGATCTTGCGTCGGATCAGCTTTGAGCGGGATATAATCGGTTGGAAGGATTGGTGCTTCGGTTTCCAAATCGGTTGTTGAAGTAGCGTTGTGCGATAAAGCTCAGGATCCACCATTAATGGGCTTGGTGGAGGTTTATTACTAGTATTGTTAAAAACTACCGAACGGGCCTTGATCTTAGCTAATTGAGCGTATCTAGAGCGAGAGAGATTCGCCATTGATTTTTCTGGTTTTTCTCTCTTTTTTTTTCTACCGTTTTCCTAAGAGAAATCGCCTCCTGATCGCTTTTTCAATCGCCTCTCTCGCATCTCTGATGGTCGAATCTCTATTAATTTCTTTTAACCTAATATCATCTTCGTGCATTATTAATTTTTTTTAACCTAATTACATAAATTTGAATGGTAATTATGTAAGTTGACAGTTTTTTAGTAGTATATATGAAATTCTCCCATATAAATTGAAGGGCCTTTCAAAAATTATTGAGATACCTTTTTAATTTCTTTAAAACTCTACGGAGAGTATTTACGATTGTGTTACTTTCCATATTGCGAATGAGATTTTTACTGATATTAAGCTTCATTATAGCTGTAACACAGAATATGGCACAAAAAATCCTGAAGAAACCTTCAAAAGCCTTCGGCGTGCATTTTGCTCGTTCACCGGCCCGCAGAATGGGCCCATGGTGGCGAGTGGGTGGTAGTATGGGAATTCATATCACCGACGGTACCGTAATAGGGAATCTTTTACAATTACTTGATCTGAACCGTTCTTTTTAACTTGCCACGAATCTCAAAGCCCAATATTACTGCCCCCTCAGTCAGCCCGAATCCTAAACCGGCTGAGAGTTAATCTCAACCGTAAATAGATAACTGTAAAAGGGAATATTTTACGGTACCGTCGAGGATATGGACTCGGTAGTATGGCACATGCCGTTTCTTAGCGGATCCAATGCAGATAAAATAATGTTTATATTCAGAACGAGTACTTTTCTTACCCTGTTGGACTGCTGGGCTAGTTTTGATCCGTTACACTGATAGATACTTATTCATATTTCAGAAAATCTTGAACTGAAAAATCGAAGAAAAACACAAAGCATGTCGGTGAGATGAGAAGGATTAGTACACATACTGCCAGATGAAAGGTCCGACACATTAAATGTCATAATTTAATTTATTCTACATTCTGATATTATCTAGTTATCTACTATCTAATTTCTCTAATGTGTGAGATTTGAATCCGTTTTCTGTGGTGAAATGACAATGGCGAGCCATTGGTTAAACAAAATTTAACTTATCTGATCAATTTACATTCTTAAGAAGAAGATATCCAATTGCCCATTTTGACACCGATCAAATGGTAAAAAAAACAATTAACATTTGCTTAATTAGCTTTTGTTTTGTCAATTTACTTGGATAGAAACACTGCAACCAAAATCAGTTCATAACGATTTTTATATTAAAGAATTTGAGTTAAAATAATGGACATCGCTGCTATGCGGATAGAGTTCATATTAATCAATTGTACGATTTAATACCGATAAAAACTGATTTAATCGATTCGGTTAGAACCGAATAAAAATAGTCAAATTAATTATTTGATTTTCAAAAATAAAACCAAACCAACTAAATTTAACATATAAACCGAATAACAACCAAATCAAAATAACCGAAGTAAATTTCGGTTTATTCTGTTGAACCGAAATAAAAGATTAATTATGAAAAAGAATATTTTAGAAGTCCAATCCGAATTGGATTAATTGTCCAAGTGTTATGAGCCCAAAACAATGTAATTCTTTATCATTTTCACTTCTTAGAGCATCTATATCTCTGGTATTATTAGAGTTTCAATATGATGTGGCAGTTTCTAATCAAGTTTCAGGGATGTAATTCTTTATTATTTTCACTTCTTATATTCCATAGCCAGTCCAAAGCCTTTTTTCTTTCCTTTTTCTTTTCTTTACCTAATTGCTCAAACCTGTTTTATTTCATCTTTGTCTATTCAACAACTTCTTAAGATTGGAGTTCAGTCGGTTCGATCTAACCGGTTTAAAAAAATTCTAAACTGGTCCAAACATAATAAACCAAACAAAATAATAAATGAACCGAACAAATTGATTTAAACCGAAAAACCAAACTGTTTAATTCAAACTTTCTCAGTTCGTTTTAAAACCAATTCAAACACTCCTAGATCGAAGCACCACGATCCTCGACCGCGTGATGGTCAGGCCGACGGAGCACCCACGGGCCATGGGCTACGGATATAGTGATGGCCGAAAGATAATTATGGATAATTGGGTATCAATTAATTCAATTATTTTTTTAGGGATCAATTAACTTATTTATACAGTGGTGTGTGGCAGAATGAAAGGGCCCAACACTATGGCGGCTATTTTACAGGGCCTACAAAGAGACTTTAAGGGGCCTGAATTGACAGATAAAAAAACATTAATGTATGATTGGGCTTATAATTTTGTTTCGGATTTATACACCAATTCAACGAGAGCAGCTTGGGTCCGATGCCAATCGGACTCAAATTTGAATCTGATGGGTTTTGGGACCGTCTGAAGTGCTTTAAGATTCGTGTGTTCAAATTTTAAAGCAGACACGAAAGTTGCGGGTGCAAATCTTAAAGCAGATCGGACGGTTATCCAACCCATCGAACTCACTTTGAGTCCGATGGACATCGGACCCAAATTGACCTCCAATTCAACGCGTTATACTACCCTATATTATTTTCAGGTATAAATTTCAATTTATACAAAATTCACAAATTATTTATAATTTATATTTAATTGGGTTCAAGTACCTTATATCTTTCATGCTCCATTCACGTCTCACAAGTCACATATTTATCTCTGTTTTCAAAGTTCAAACGGTTAATTTGAACTACTCATTTTGATCTTCATATCAAAATGTACTTGGAGACCAATTAATATATTTTTGGAATTTCTTACTATTTTTTTCGATAGATACAAAATCACTGATTTTGAATGGTTAGCCAAAACCTTCCGAAAAGCAATGATTTTTGTATCCATCTAAAGAAATAGTAATTTTTTTTCAAAAATATAAAATTTGATCTCCAAACACATTCTCATATTAAGAAATTTAGATTTGAAAACAAAAATAAGAATATAATGCTCAAATGAAAGCAAATTTATTGATGAGCTCAATTCTAAAATCTAATGAATTTATTTCAAACACTAAATTGAAACTATTGAAACCGATCAACTACGAAGTAAAGGTGTAAAAAATAATAATTATAAATTAATTTAAATGCATTCTTTTTTTATCATTTTTTCATCACTTGACTTTATATTAAATTATTTTGAAATTATAAATTTCGCATGTAAACTCAACACTCATCTAGTAAATCCGTTTCAACAATTCATTGTTTGAAGCCAATTTAATATTTTTGGGAGTTAAATTCACCAATTAGCTTGGTGAACTTAAAATTGGATAATTATTCTTTTTCTTTCATGAAATGCAAATGTAAACACTTTCTATATTTTTTTGGGTGCGCTTTAGACACATCTGACTATTACACAATGAACGACTATTAAAAAAAAAATGTAAACTTGACAATTATAAAATGTACACATTTTATTTTAGTTTAGACATAATTGTTGACAACTATGTTAATTCTTTAGACAAAACTCAATTCACTATTTACCAGTGCTTCATGTATAGCAATAAATTTATATGTTAATTGTAATGCGTTAAAATTAACTTATACAAGTGTCTTCGGATAAAAATACATGCCTTAATTACTGCATAATATATATTTAACTATGAGTGAGTCTATGGTACTATGCATATATAGCACGGATTGGTCCGTACTACGGAATAATATTTTCGTTTTCAAAGGCCGATCCGAACTGTTCAACATGATTTCCATATGAGAATATACTTGTGGGCTAAATTTTCTATTTTTTAGAATTTTTTACTATTTTTTTAGATAGGTAGAAAAATCACTGTTTTTGGATGGTCCAGAATTTTCAGATCAAGTGATTTTCTACCTATCTTAAAATATAGTAATAAAATTCGAAACAATATAAAATTTAGTCTGCAAGTACATATTCATGTCAGAATCATGTTTAACGGTTCAGATCGACTATTAAGATTTTCAAAATAAAAATATAACTCTGTAGTACGGACTAATCTGTGCTATGTATAGTACCATAGACTCACTCTTTAACTATTACAAAATACATATTTGTTTTATTTTCAGAAAAATAATTGAAAGCAGTTGAAAATGTATCAGCAGAAAGGACTTGGATAAAATTATGTTCCAACCTGTTATAACTTATTCATCTCATTTATTTAGGAAATACATATGGTAAAACGACAAAGCGTGTATACATAGCCTTCATGTAGCAACCTTAAATGCACATTTATTCCAATCTGATATGGCCTATTTCCGGAGATATTATGTCGCGATAAGTCTAAGCACGTTCTAATTCGAGAGGAATTAGTCCGTAAGGGTAGGTGTGTATTTATTACGTGTCTGAGTGATAACTAAGTGTAGATCTAATAGGTACGTAACTCTATTCTTTATGTATCGAGTATTTTTGAGTTGTGGTTCCGATCTCATTGAATTTCAGAATATTTATAGACCTATATGTCGGTTTGGGTCTAGTATGGACACTCGACTGGGCCTATCTCGCAAGCTGGTAAGTCGGTTAGAGTCTTCGTATGGAACGACTCGAAAGGACTTATCTCGCGGATTGGCAAGTTAATTAGAGTTGCGTACGAACCATTTGAACAGACTTGCTTCTTAAGCTTGCTATCTGGACTTAGTAACGAGTTTGTAGTAGTTTTATGGGACTTAAGTATATTACCCTATCACAATCAAAGATAGATTAGAACTTATGAAGCGATAGGATGACAATCAAACATAGCTCATTAGCTCGTCATGTAATTACAAAGACGTTGACGTGGCAAATCTCCTTCATGTATATATATATATAGCCTCAAGTCACTAATGCGTCAATGTTGCGCACAACCCTCAACGAATTTTCGGCGTGAAAATATAGTGTTTCATTGCTGGACATGGTTCACTGCTCCACTAAAAGCAGGGTCATGTGTAAGTATTGCTTAATTGCTGGACATGGTTCACTGCTCCACTAAAATGTCAATTAAATCTTTGGATAAAATTACCATACTTTTTGAATCATTGTACGCAAGAGTAATATTTCCATATACATGGGAGTGACATCAACATGACATATTTTGTTACTAGCATTTAATTCCATTCATAATTGTTTGCCCTTCTTTTTCTTAAATTAACATTCAATATTAATAGTTTTCATAATTGATACTTCTTATGCAAAAACAATCATATTTGAAAGAAAAAGAAAAAGAAAAAGAAAAAAAGCAAAGGCTCTTACAACTTGTCACACCTCAAATTTTGACCATCCGGAACGTGATTATAACATCATCATTGCACTTTTTCTTGGCCTGTCAATCTACGTCGCCAACAAAAATAAAAATAAAATAACAAGCGGAATCAGCTACAAAGCTCAGTAACCGATTATTTAACGACGCGCTTATCTATAATTGACTTAATTTAACAATCATACAAACAGGCCGGATTAATCCACACAAATACACATGAAATTATGTATGCATATTTAACCGGCAATAACACGTCGGTCTAGGTTATCCGTAAAACAAGTCACATCATATTCACATAGTTGGAATCCCATCACACAGGCGATTCCCAACTTCCACAACACACAATTTCTTAAATTGCCAATCCAATGGTAAATCCATCCAACATTGGAAGGCCACCAACCCACTGGGAAATCCAACAAACAGTGGAGGCTACAATCACAAATCAAATTCCAACCTCAGACCCGCTATCCCGTTAATATGCCATCATAATACCAATATTCAAATCAACCATACAAAACAAAAACACAGATTATAGAGAAGTCCGGTTACCTTTTAGCGAGATATTTCAAGAAGTGAAGTCAGACTGCAATCAATTGTACAAAATCAACTGCGACGTAGGATCAAAATTCAAATCGAACATACAATAAAATTCTCCTTGGTCGAACATACATACTTGACAGTTGTTCTTTTTTTCCTCATTTTCACCTCAATCACTAATTGATCCTCCTCTCGCTAGGCCACGATAGGATGACCTACCTCGGTTGCTATTGTTCATCCTTTTGGCTCCTGAAAAATCGCCTCGAATCGCCTCAAAAATCTTCTTCTCTTTCTCTTTTTTTCTTTCTCTATTTCGCTTCTGTGAGTTGAGTGAGTTGTGAGAGGAAGAAGAGAGAAAGATGAGTATTTATAGGGTCTGAAACAACAACAAAAAATGTGAACCGCCATTTAATGGCCAGTTGAGAAAAAAAGTTTACCGGTCATTAAATAGCCGATTTGGACATTTTTAAAAATACCCAGCTAACGTAGGATTTATTAATTTGTAATTAACTTTGGATATTAATAAAAATGGCGTCTTAGACAGACACCAAGCATGTACCTTGACATTTTTTTTGCCATAATTATACAAGTTATCTGTGAGATATATAAAAGAAGATATTGTTTAAAAGAGAGAACACTTGATAATGACTCATGTTGACAATTTTGACTATAGATCTGTAAATCAATTCAAATAAGATTGAAATTTAAAAAATAAATTAATAGATATATTGTGATACATATAAATAAAGTACCAATCAAAACTCATGCAATTTAAGTATCATTTGACGATTCATGAAGAGCCATTAATATCAAATAGTAAAAAGTTTCAAATTACTTAAAGTCCAGCAAAAAGTACATCAAATTAATACTCAAAGTTTATCATTTTTTGCAGACATAATAATATATATATAATAAATTATGTCTATAATTAAATTTAAATTTATTTTTAAAGATTTTATAGATTGTCAAAATAAACAAGTTTCAATTAATCCCTCTTATAAAAAATGGTAAAAAAAATAGTAAAATAGTAAAAAAAATTCTTCTGAGCATATCTAAAAAAATAGTAAAAAAAATTCTAAAAAATAGAAAATTTGATATCCAAGCATATTTTATTACGAAGATCATGTTGAGAGGTTGAGATCGACTGTTCGGACTTTAAAAATAGAGATAAAGAATGTGAAGCATATTGGAGCACAAAAATAACGGTGCATTTGAATTTTGAACCCTCCTCTTATATAAAAGGGGAGGACAATGCTGTGTGAATAGACAAATGCGTTGTGTTTTACCGGTACAAATGGAAGATCTGTAGTAATTAAGCAATTTGAATAGAATAATTGATAGTTAAAGTACACGACTTTGCATGTGTGACATTAAGAATCAAGAGGAGATGGTCAACGGTTATGGATCAAGATTCAAGACTGACGAAGGCGTGCCGCGTGGTAACATCGTAAGAATTCAGACAAAGGAGATGGAAATGAGCAGGAAATAACAATATAAAAAAGTCTAAACAAAGCAAGGCGTGGTAACATCCTGATCCGCCACCTGACGGTACATTCACATCATCCCTACGTCACTAATTATGGAGACAATTATTTCTAATCTTAGTTTTATTCTAAAAAATAAGATAAGTTAGTTATATATCATTATATCATCAGCCTGATTCATCTCTTTCAACTTTTGTTCAACCCAAGACAATGTAAGAACTCACCCTGAAATCCAAAACTTTTGTTCAATTCAGAATCTAGCCGTTGAACTTTAGTTATTGATCTTGGATTGATCTCATAATATTATACTTTATTTTTCTAAAATGTAAGAACTCACAAATTTACTCAATTTATCGTACTTTTTTATTCTTTATAAAAAAAAAAAAAATTCTTAAATTTAAAATGAGTTTTAATAAAAAAAGGACAATAAATTGAATAAATTTATGAGTTTTTTAATTTTAGAAAAATATAAATTATATTGTGAATTTTAGAAGGAATAAAGTACGTAATTTTAAACTTCTTTTTTTGAGATATATATGAAATTATCTCTATGGTTACATTAATAGTTAAAAAAAAAAAATTTTAATGAACCAACATGAAGTTTGTTTTTTACAAAAACAATAAGTACCGGGTAGCCTATTTGGTACGTTCGAATTTCATCATTTTATGTATTTTGTAGAAAAATTGTGGTATGAAAGTGTACCGAATAGGCTATTGGGTACCCCTTCCATGTATCGAATATGTTATTCAGTACTTATAATTTTTGTAAAAAGAATTAAGCAATTGTATTGGTTCAGTAAATTTTATTATTTTTAATTATGTTTATGAATAAATCACATCCAAAAGGCAAGTTTTCTTTTGTGGCATAACATTATGCCACGGTCTTGGCAAAAGGATACCACTCAATGTGTGGGTTATAAGCTCTAACCAATCAATTATCTCATAACATTAATCACGAGGTGAGATATGTAGCATTTATCATACTTCTAGAAAAATAGTTCTCTCTTGATTAATGTGTGTTCGGTCTTTAAATGGGATTGTTGCATAAATGAATTAGAACATTAAATTTATGATTCTAACATGGCACATATAAAATATATTCAGTCTTTTTCATTATGTTGAATTAAAAAATTAAACCGAATCAAACCGAATCGAACTTAACCCAAGTTTCGAGTTCGAGTTCGAACTAATTTCGAACTAAACTAGTTTGAAATTGAAGTGGGGTTTCGAACTGAAAAGAAGAGTTCGAGTTTGATTCGGTGTGATTCAAATCAGTTTCGAACCGAACTGGTTCGAAATTAAAACAGAGTTTAGAAATAAAAAGAAGAGTTTCGAACTGAGTCAGACTTAGTTCGAGTTTGATTCGAATCAATTTCGAACTAAACTGGGTTTGAGTTGTTTTAGAACCGAGCTGGTTTAATTTGTTTCAAACCAAATTTTTTTTTTAATCGAACTCAATCGAATCACGGCTTTTTTTGTACACCCCTAGTTGCGTAGGATACATTTTATTATAGAATTTTAACAAATTCCTAGAACTTTAAGCACCTTTGCTTGAATTTTTTTTAATTTTTTTATCACTAGTTCAACAAATTCAAGCTGAAATATGGTGTTGTGTAGCTTTTCTTTGCTGACAACATTGCTGAAACAGTACTATGATTATCCACAGAGACAAATCAAACTTTTCATCTATAGAGGTCAAACATAAATTCGGTGTCAATCATACAAATTTACATACTATGAATAAGAATAAAGATCAATTTTACATTATTCATAGTATTTTACTCTAAATTATATATATATAGAGAGAGAATGGCTAATATACAAACGTTTGTTCCTGGACTCAGGAACAAACGATTCGGTTTTCCAATTTTTAAAGTCCAAACAGTCGATCCAAACCGTTAGATATTCAATCTATATTAAAATGTGCTTGGAGACCAAATTTTACATTTTTTAGAATTTTTTTACTATTTATTAAGCTGGTTTGAAAACCGCTGTTTTTCAATGCTGCAGAACTTTAATAAAAACAGCTTAATAAATAGCAAAAAAATTCCAAAAAATGTAAAATTTGGTTTCCAAGCACATTTTAATATAGATTGAATATCTAACGGTTTGGATCGACTGTTTGGACTTTGAAAGTTAGAGAACCGAATCGTTTGTTCCTGAGTCCAGGAACAAACGTTTGTATATTAGCCATTCTCTCTCTCTCTCTCTCTCTCTATATATATATAGAGAGAGAGAGAGAGAGAGAGGAGGGATCAAGTTACAACAAAGTTACAACAATTATTTTTTTCATTTTCAAAGTCCAAATCGTCGATCCAAACCATTCAACATGATCTCCACAATAAAATGTGCTTGCAGATCAAATTTTACATTTTTTTTAATTTTTTTACTATTTAATAAGTATTTTACAAAAAATAGTCATATTCAGACCATTGAATTTTGTACCCATCTTAATAAATAGTAAAAAAAATTCAAAAAATGTAAAATTTGATCTGCAAGCACATTTTATTTAGATAATCATGTTGAACGGTTTGGATCGATTTGGACTTTGAAAATGAAAAAAATAGTTGTTGTAACTTTGTTGTAACTCAAATTTGTTGTAACTTGATCCCTCCTCATATATATATATATATATATATATGTGCGTGCGCTATGGTGAGTTGCAAAGTAAGGATCTTGTTTTACTTCACGCTCATATCTCCATTTTCAAAGACCAAATAGTTGATCCGAACTGTTTAACATGATATCCATATTAGAATGTACCTGGAGACCAAATTTTACATTTTTTGAAATTCTTTTTTTTACATAGGTAGAAAAAACTGTTTTTGAATGGATTTTGGACCATAAAAACAGTAATTTTGAAATATTCTAAAAAATTAGTAAACAATTTTCAAAAAAATATAAAATTTGATTTCTTACCACATTTCAATATGAAGATCTTGTTGAACGATTCAGATCGTCTCTTTAAAATTTCAATATAAAAAATATAAACATGAAGTAAAACAAAACCCGCAACTCACCGTAACCCAACTCTATCTCTATATATAAAGTTTGAAAAAAAAGAGAGAGAATTAATTAACCCATTCAATATACATTAATTCTGCAGGGGACTTTAATCTGCGCCGCAGAGAAACAAAGCAAAGATTTGATAGCTTTAAATAGGTTCTTAAAGTTGAGTTGTATTGTTTAAGATCTAAACTTGCGTAACCATTAGATAAGCATGACAACAACTCTTTTTTGGAGGGTATTAAGCACCAATTCGACTAAACTTGTGGCCCAATGAGTTGTACTCCGTGGAGTCTTTGACCCAAAAGCAAAAGGTTCCTTCCTAAACTAGATGGTTTTGTTAGGGAGCTCCAACTTAGTATCCCCGAGAAACAACTACACATCAACATGCCGAGTAAATCAATGATCAGATCCGCCAATTCTCATAATAAAATGGATGATCTATTATTTAGTTTAAGTTGAAATAAAATTCTACTGATATTAGAAAAGGCTCAAGTGATTTCTTATTCATAACAAATACCCAAGTAATTTATAAGTAGTGTTGTAAATCCGTAAATAACTTATCTGTATAGAATATTTTCTCTATTTGTTTGTGAGGCTTACTTTTTCTAGACAAAAAAACACCTTAGCCGTTTGAATCTCAATACACTATGCTTTATTATTTCCTTTTTTTTGAATAATTTGTTATAATTTTTTGTTTAAGGAGATTGCATATAAGCATCCGAAATAACAACTATTACTTAAGATAGCATGCTCAACTTCACTTAACTAAAATATTTTTAAAATTGAGCATGGCACACCTATGTACAAATGAATAAACATAACATATTGAACATCCATCATATAATGATTAAAGCTACATCTTCCGTGTGGAGGTCGCAAGTCCAAAATTTGGATGTATAATTCTGTATGGATTTTTATTTATTTCTCAAAAAACAAAAAAAAGCATAGAACAGTTAGAGCATACCTTCAGGGACAAGTTGGAGAAGGATAGCATTTCATTTTTTGGAGACGGAACAAACAGAACACATCTCTTCCCTTCCATCCCCTTATAAAGTCTCCCTGTAAACCATGGAAGATTTAATTTCTATTCTCAAGTGCCATCACAAAAGAAAAAAGAAAAAAACAGACATCATGAATTGCGAGTTAGAAAAACCGCGCCATGTCGTAAGAAAATTTCATTCAAGGCCACAGCATGAAGGTGTTGGTGCTGTTGTCAGAAGGAGCATTGGGAGGTAATTCAAAAATCACTTTGATTGTGTTAACGCTCAAGTATATAATGTTCTTTTTATCCTAAGAAAATGTCCCTTTTAATTAATGCAGGTTTGAGCTGAGATACTTTGATCCTTTCTTAGTTTTGGATGAATTCTCTGGTAAGTTTGTTTTAATCTTTCTTTCAAATTTGAAATTGCCTCTTACAACGATCAGATTATTATGTTCTAAGAGCATTTCCATTCCAGCAAACGTTTAACAATTAATTTGAGCCACGTCACTGAATTTAGCAATTAAAGGGATTTATAATTTCTAAATTACTCAATTCCAGAAATTTAATTAGAATTGCTTTTAAAGCAAATTTGTTAATTTAAAAACTGTGGTACATCCTAACAATTATATTAGCAATTTAAAAGAAATCACCGTTGTAAATATTCTGATATATATTGTTCTATGGATTCTTCTGTGTTTTGTTTGCAGTTGCCGCTCCAGCTGGATTTCCTGACCATCCACACAGAGGTAACTTGGATTCCATAAGAAGCAAAGTACATGCCTTTAATAATATTCTCTATCCGATTGTTGTTGCCTCTATTTTTTTTTTAAATATTTTTTTTTTCAAATGCAGGATTTGAGACTGTGACTTACATGCTAGAGGTACCATTTCTACCTTACATGCACGCTCTCTCTAAGAGTCTGTTCGGCGTGGTACTGTGCGTGTGGGAAAAAAAAAATTCACTCAGATTGAATTTTTTTTTCTCCACGAGCACAGTAAAATTCAGTTAAAAAATTTTCTGTTCTCAAGCTCATTCTCGTTCCCCTCTTGACGCCGAACAGACCCTAACTCTTTCAACGAGAAGAATATTTAACCTTAAATAAAAAAAGGAAGAATAGAGAAATAATATTCTAAGAATCCCAACTTGGTCATAATTAAGCCCAAGATATTTTACATTTTTCATCCTTAGAAAATTAGAAGATGAAACCACAATTTACATAACTTTTGTCTCTTTTGTATACGCTTTTAATTAATTAATTAATTAATTAATTAGGGGGCAGTAATGCATGAAGATTTTGAAGGGCACAAGGGTCTGATAAAAGCAGGAGATCTACAGTGGATGACAGCAGGCCGTGGGATTGTTCACTCAGAAATGCCAGCTGGTCAAGGTCTCTCTAAAGGGTTGCAGCTCTGGGTCAATCTCTCCTCCAAAAATAAAATGTAGGCACCAAACTCATTTTTCATTAAATAATAATTAATATCTAGAATTTTAATTTTTTGGAACAATATTTTCAAAATATAGTATATATTGTAAAGCAAACTCATAAAGGCATAATATATATAATTCCGGCTAATTCCTTTTATTATTTATTTTCTCATTTCTAAAGCAATATACACTTTATAAGAATTTAAGGATTTCTTGAATATGCATAAAATTTAAGCATTTTTATGTTCTTCAGGATTGAACCAAGATACCAAGAAATACAAAGCAAAGACATTGCTAGCACATCGAAGAACGGCGTAACCGTTCGTGTAATAGCCGGGGAGTCGATGGGCATCCAATCACCGGTTTACACTTGTACTCCCTACAATGTACTTAGATTTCACCTTGAAACCATCCAGTCATCTCCAGCAACCCATCCCTTCTAGCTGGAATGCTTTTGTGTACATCTTAGAAGGAGAGGGCATTTTTGGGCTTGAAAAATCAGGCCCAGTTGGAGCCCACCATGTATTGCTACTAGGTCAAGGGGATGGGCTTCAAGTGTGGAATAGGTCTAGTAAAATGCTTAGGTTTGTACTAATTGGAGGTGAGCCGTTGGATGAACCGGTGGCGCAACTGGGGCCGTTCGTTATGAATACAGATGAGGAAATCAATCAGACGGTCGATGATTTTCAGTATTTTGTTAATGGTTTCGAGAAGGCCCGACATTGGAGATCTGAAGCTATGTTGGACTAGACACTTGATAAAGTGTCAGAGATTTTTAAATACTGTTTTTTTTTTTTTTCATATGTATTATTTTCTTTTTCCTTTTCAAAGGTAGGAGGTGAAGTATTTTTATTGAATTATTATTTTATGAATTTACTAATTTCATTATATGTTGTGTTCTTTTTACTATTTTTTAAGATAGGTACAAAATCACTATTTTTTAGAAAATTGTGGACCATCTAAAAACAATGATTTTGTACATATATTAAAAAATAGTAATAACTTTCCAAAAAATATAAAATTTGATATCCAATTATATTTAACATGGATATCATGTTGAGCAGCTTGGATCGTTTGTTTGAACTTCGAAATTAAAGACAAAAATATTGGAATACGATTGAAGCATGATACAATGAGGCATTTGAGCCCTCCTCTAATTAAAATGCACAATCAAAGATAGATTAGCACTATTCAGCTAACTTGGCCTTTCAGTGAAAGCATAAGGCTAGTATTCTTTCTCATTGTTTTGTTCGTTTTTTCTAACACTATTTGATAGTATAAAATTAATATTCTTTTTTGAGGAAACTTATTATTAAGAGGAGGTCCAAGTAAATTATTATTAAATACATAAATTATAACATATTCATAGATACGTACTCTATCTAAACAATCTCTTTTTTTTTTTTTTTTTTTTGAAAACTTGATAGTGACTATATGTTGTGACTTGTGAGAGATAAGGAGACCAATAAAAAATTATAAAGTAAAAAGCCTCTTTAAATAAGCAATCACAATTGAGGATAGAGGCGTCTAAAAATAAAAATATAAAATTGATCTTAAGGAGGCTCATTTATTGAGGGAAGGAGACAGAATCGGCGAATTGTTGCCAAGGAGATCATTTAATTCCGATTATTAATAAAGATATGTTCAAAAAGATTAAGGACTTAAAGGAGTGTTAAGGAAGCTTAAATTCCCCTTTCGAGATAAAGATTTTAACAGAGCAGTTTTGGCTTCACGCAGCGCACAAATCATATGCAGCTTGATTCTATAGTCCGGAGCGCTGCGTGAAGTCAAAACTGATATGTTAAAATATTTACCCCTCTTTGGAACAAATACTTGTGTGTCATTTCTAAACTAATAGAAGAATGAGGAGGGCTCAAATGTCTCATTACTTCATGTTCCAATTGTATCTAACATCTTTGTTTTTAATTTCAAAGTTCAAACAAATGATCCAAACCGCTCAACATAATATCCATGTTAAATATGATTGGAGACCAAATTTTATATTTTTTGAAACTTTTTTACTATTTCTTAAGATAGGTACAAAATCATTGTCTTTAGATGGTCCACAATTTCCTGAAAAACAGTGATTTTGTACCTATCTTAAAAAATAGTAAAAAATTTCAAAAAATATAAAATTTGATCTCAAATTATATTTTAACGTGAATATCATGTTGAGTGGTTTGGATCGCTTGTTTGAACTTTGAAATTAAAAATAAATATGTTAGAGTACAATTGGAGCATGAAGCAATGGAGCATATGACCATACTTGACGATCATCCAACAATTTCAATTGAATGCGCACAAAATATCTACACTTGAGATAAGTATCAAACTAATTACATGAGTAACGAGCACGTTGGTAATGAAAATTGATGTTATATTCAAGAAATGGACACATTAAAAAATTAATGTTCTATTGAATATCGACACCTGGTAGTGAAAATTGATGTTCTATTGAAGAAGCAATCAATTTATGATATCCAATTGTGAGTATTTCCAAATCTAACACAAATGATGTAGTCTACAGACACGTTTCAACTAGAGTTTGTTTGATATTTATCTGTATTTTCTGGAATGGTTAACTTTAACGAGTAAAGTATAAGTTTGATCAAAGAGTGAGGCTATGATAATATGTATACGAGGAGAGATTTAGTTACCACAATTTTGAGTTACAATAAAGTTACCATAACTATTTTTTACATTTTCAAATTTCAAATCGTTGATCTAAACTGTTCAACATGATCTCCATAATAAAATGTGCTTCGAGATTAAATTTTACATTTTTTTGAATTTTTTTACTATTTATTAAGATCGGTACAAAATTCAATGGTCTGAATTTGACTAGTTATTGTAAAATACTTAATAAATAGTATTGTGCATCATAACTTGCATTGGTGGAAAGAATTATTAAAACATGAGACCTTACGGCTAATATTTAGTTTATGAAAAAACCATAAATCCCGGAATGATGAGGTGTCAGAGACTATAAGCGTTCTCGGGGCAATTAACGGCAGGGGCTTGCACAATCAATAAACGTCTCCACAATCAATAAACACCTTCATAATCAATAAACGTTATCGTCAGAAGTTAAACGTCTCCATAATTAATAAACACTCACAATGACTGATTCAAGTAAATAGTGGGTCATCGAGGATGAACCGAAAGGAACAAAGAAATGCCTAAGTTCTCTCTCCTTCCTGAATTTGTATCTTCTGCATTAACGCACAGTGCGTTAATAGATCTGGACCATTCGATTGACATCCGCACTAATATTAAAAGGCCTCGTGCGTCATAGGAGGGAGCAGGATTGACTCTGATCCTGATCAGACGGCTGAGATGTATTAAACTCAAAAGATTCCCTTTTGAGTTAATGCAGAGAATACGCGTTCCCCCTTCCTCACATCAAAGAGTGGAAGCACATAAAAATACATAAAAGGAGATAGGAGGAATAAAGCAATTTTTTGTCTCCTACAGTTGGGTTCCAATTCTACATATAACTCAAGAACAGATAACCTTTGCTTGTAGGTCACAATATCACAAATCATTTTCCAGGCCACTTGGTCCGTTACCAGAATCAACTGGTGTCCTATTTGTCACCTTGCCTGAGATTGAACCGGGCCTTGAATTTCCAAATTGGCTTAACTTATGATATACCCTATATGTTAATAAATCTCATTTTGAACATAGTCAAATGTATGGTCTACAGTTACTGGGAATGAAAATCTATTGCAGATACTATAATAAGCCCCGTCAGAATCATACTGGATTTCCTTCCAACAAACAATTTCACACAAATTATTTTTGGTTGCTTTGAATAATAAGCTACAATTAAAACTAATAACCCTATAATTAAGCATTCTAAAGATACAACAGAAAAAAAATATTAAATAATAAAAAATAATTTTTTTACAGAAAGCAGAAGGGCTGAGAATGGCTTCTTCCTCTTGAACTGAATGAATTATGAGGTTGCAGAGAGAGAAAACCCAATACAGGCAGTGGAAAGACGTAAATGTCATTCCGCTGGATAATCCAATAATATTGGCTGTTATTTCCGCTAGATTATTGTTTCTAAAATTTAATTAAAATCATGTCATTTTCTTTAGTTTAATTAATTTAAATGTTATTAAAAAAAATTTCAGCTCGTTGGATATACTTGCTTTTCACATGCTTTATGATATTTCAAAGCTTTTTTCTTTTAGGAGAGAAATGCCGTGTCTACGGCATGACATGTTTTTAAGGTTGAAATGTTACAAGTATATTTTCCGAAATTTTTAATTATACTGTTTTTTTCAAAATAAATAAATCAAAACACTCCTATTTCTGAGGAATTTGAATTTTACCCAGACTGCACTGGCATTGTGCGGCCCTAAAAATTGAAGTCCGCACAATTCCGATGCGGTCCCAATCAGAGACTACAGAATACCGGTACAGTCCCAATCAGAGACCGCAGAATACGGGTACAGCCCCAATCAGAGACCGCAGAATGCCAGTCGTGTGCCCTATTCATTTGTTTTTTAAAGGAAAGTTTTGTTGTGCATTGATTTTTCTCTAACAAAATTCAATGCGTATTCTTTGGTCAAACTTTGAGATATCTCGGAGAGGATGCGAATTCCAAGAAAAAAAAAGTTGGGGCCGCTTAGCCATTCTGCGGCTTCCTGACTGAGACCGCATCGGCATTGTGCGGACCTCATTCTTTGGGGCCGCAGAATGCCGGTGCGGCCTAGGTATTTTTCGAATTACTTCAAATTTGAAGTGATTTGATTTTTTTTTTATGCTATAAATAAAAATTTCGGTTATATTTCTTTTTTCTTGAGAAAAATGCTGTCGACTATATATATATATTTATGTTTTTTTTCTCAGGCTGGGCATAGCTCAACAATTAATTTTGTATTAGAAAAAGAGTATAAATACAAGGTCCTAATAATCTGGCGCTCCAGACCTAATATTTATGTTAGATTGGTCAATGACTGAAATTTAACATAATAAACTTAATTATTTTTTAATGCTATAGATTAAAAATTCGCAGTAAGAAAAGGATTTGACAGTATCAACTACCAACTATACCAATGCATCACTTTTGTATAGTAGGAATGTAGGATGCTTTTAAAAAAATAAGAACTGAAGGCAGAAGGCTCTTCTTCTTAAAAAAAAAGAAAGATTCGTTCTATTGAAAATCCTACTATAGTTAAGGGATCCTTCAGTTTCTTTCTTAAGAAAAAAAAATATTTTTCTATTTATTGCCGGAGTATTAGCTGCGGCTCTGCTATGCGCTATTCACGTGCTACTGTGGAAAATACTCTATTCGAAGATGGTGATGGTGCAAATACATTCCGTGCTTTTAATCCAACTCAAACCGAAGAGACTTATTCGATGGTCACTGCTAACCGATTTTAGTCCCAAATCTTTGGGGTTGCTTTTTCCAATATCTTGGTTAGTTTTTGCTATTCCTTTTATCAGGAGCAAATCGAAAAAAAATAGATTTCTTAAATTTTTTTTTTTTCTACGGATCTTAACAGTATCCCCTATTAATACAAGCATGCGATTCTTACGCATTCTAGGAGATAAATAACACTTAAAAAAATGAAAGAAAGAAGCATTAAAAAGTTAAAACTGTCTAATGCCACAAAAAAAAAAAAACGAGAATCAAAAGAGGTTATATGTAGTAATTTTTTCTATATGAAATTAATACCATAGGCATATAAGATGGCGTGAGAATCAAACTTTCCATATTATTTAGCAAATTGTGATTGATTCTTAATCTGTTTGGTTTTAATTTGCTCTAATTTATTTTGAATAAAGTAGTTTTTGTTTGGTTTATTTTGTTCGGATCGGTTTAAATGCTATAATACTTTGGTTTTCGATTTACATTTTGATTTTGACAATTTCAAATTGTATAAGACAGACAAATCAAATGAACTCGAAATATTAGTAAATATCATGTTAGCTTATAGTATTATTATATATATTAATACATATAAATATTTTATAAAGTTAGTAATTGTATTATTATTTATAAATTTAAATTTCTACATTACTTCAATTCAACGAATTAACGTTCAGTCTGTACTTGGAGATTGATAGATTGATTTCTATATCTCTATTCTTATATTAAGCACGCAAATGTCTTGATCCGTCAACGACTTTGATTAAAAGACGAAATTTCGAATTGAATATCACCTCTTTGATCAAATATTCTGATTCTATGCATCTTTTTTATGTTTGTTTATGTGTAAAAGTCCAAAATTTATTTAGACACGTACTCTCCACATACAAATTTTATCATCTTTCTGATTAGTCATGATTACTTTCTATTTTTTAAATGTTGTTTAAGAATTTTTTGAATTGATTGATAATTGATTGGTCATGTCTTCATTTCGTTCTACTTTTTTATATCATCTAAGTAATGTTATTTGTCATTTAATATGCTATTTTGTTTGATATAAAAAAGTATATATGTTATTTAGTGCTTGGCTATTATGCTTATATAAGCATATGCCCACATATGCTTATAACTCATTTTTGCGTTTCCAATGTTCAAATGGTCGATCCGACCGTTCATCTTGTTCTCCATATTAATATGTGCTTGGAGACCAAATTTTACATTTTTCTGAATTTTTTTACTATTTACTAAGCCACTTTGAAAATTGCTGATCATATGGTCCAGAATTTTGTTGCACTGTTTTTACTGCTCACCCGGATCAGCAATTTCAAAGTGGCTTAATAAATAGTAAAAAAATTCAGAAAAATGTAAAATTTGGTCTCCAAGCACATATTAATATGGAGAACAAGATGAACGGTCGGATCGACCATTTGAACATTGGAAACGTAAAAATGAGTTATAAGCATATGTGGGCATATGCTTATATAAGCATAGTAGCCAGCCCCATGTTATTTAATAGGTTATTTAACATGTCGTTTAAAGAATGTTATTTATGTGCATATGTCATTTAATATGTTAGTTAAGAAATATTATTTATCATTTAGTCTAATTTATTTTATGAAAATATATCATTTTATATGAGATACTTTTTATTCTCATATAATATTCTCGTTGCAACGTATGAGCACGATACGCAAATATTTAAACAAAAGTTTAAGTTCCAACAGATGAAATTTAATATATTTAATATATTCAAGAATATTATGCGGGGGAGATCACATATGACATATTTAAACAAAAGTCTAAGTTCTAACAGATAAAATTTAATACATTCAAGAATATTATCCGGGGGAGATCACATATGACATATTAATGAAAAGAAGCGAAGAGACAATGGGCCCACTTCTCCTCCATTATTACAGGAATGTGGGACACCTAATCACACTCTAGTGATGCAAGTGTACAAGGCTCCAACGCTGTCTGTTGGTGAATTATTGTACCCAATGATTTCGATTTTACTCATTTTGTCAATTATCTACTCAATAAATTATTGTATCATTATTAAAGAAAACTAATACTACAACCAAAATGACTTTAATAATTTAAGTGTTTACAACGAGGGAGTCTATGGTACTATGCATAGCACGGATTGGTCCGTACTACAGATCAATATTTTTGTTTTTAAAATTATAACGGTCGATCCGAACCGTTTAACATGATTTTTATATGAGAATTTATTTGAGGGCTAAATTTTTTATTTTTTCGAACTTTTTTTACTATTTTTTAGGTAGGTAGAAAATCATTGTTTTTGGATGGTCCAGAATTTTCAGATCAAGTGATTTTCTACCTATCTTAAAATATAGTAAAAAAATTCAAAAAACATAAAATGTAGTCTGCAAGTACATATTCATGCGGAGATCACGTTGAACGGTTCGGATCGACCATTAAAATTTCTAAAATGAAAATATGACTCCGTAGTACGGACTAATCCGTGCTATGCATAGTACCATAGAATCACTCGTTGAAAACATTACCTTGGTTACCGTCTAAGTTCTGAATTATCTTCAACCTTTGTATTCGAGATGTGTTTAGTTTAAGTATGGTCAAACTTGAGGTATAGAGTTTAAGTATGACCAAACTTGTTGTTTACCCATTTTATCTTTTATTGAAAAATACAAAAATTCTAGCATATTTAAAAAAAAAATTTAGTCTTTTAATTGGTCAGTCATAAGAGCAAAATATTCAATATTTACCTGTATTACACACATAGATATATGTCTAATTGTCACTGTGTATGCATCACAAGTAGAGAAAAGATTAAATTATCCTCGTAAATCAATCAGTTGTAATCATAACATATTTCTTACACAAACTACATTTTTTTATTTTTTTAATAAAGGATAAATGGATACTTTATAAATTTAAAATAAATTTTAATAGAAAAGTCAATAAATTAGATAAATTTGTAAGTTTATCAAATTTAAAAAAGATAAATATAATATTATGAATTTTAAAGAGGAAATATGTAATTTCGAACTCTCAAATATACATAAAATTCCTCCTATATTTTATTTGATAACTAATTTTAAGAGTGCAGCCCCTAATGGACCTTGATGGGTTTAATCACTGTCGATTTGCTTTAAGACCGTGCAGAATGCTTTAAACTTCGTGCGTGTCTGTTTCAATTTTCGTGCGCACAAATCTTAAATTAAATCGGACGGTCATCATGCTCGTTGAACCTAAAAGTAGGTCCGATGGGCATCGGACCTACTCCGTTCTCATACATGTGATGGTTAGCATTCCAGATTTCTGGCAGCCTAAAACCTCTCCTAATGTCGCTTTCTTTTTTTATTTCTTTCTTTCTTTGGGTGTTATAGTTTTTTTTAAGGGGTGTTGTAGTTTTAATTGACTGCTTTGGAATCACAGAACCCTGCAATTTCAAATCCACCCATTCATTTCTCTTCATGCACGAATCTCCAAAACAGATAATTTTTATGCACTAATCTCAAAACAAATAAATGGGTGGATTTGGAATTGCAGGATCCCTGTTATTCTTTGGAATCTCAGCAGATTTATTCCAAACCCACCCATTAATTTAAAGATGGTTGTTTGAAACAAACTTTCATAACCAGGCCTGATTTCCTGATTAGTATCATTAGTTGTGACGCCAGCTGGATTGATAGCATTCGTCTATATATGGATTTGATCACTGTTTGAATCTATAGGTTGTTGAAATCCAGTCATCAAAAGGAAAAAAAAAATGAATAAAAGCACAAGTGCAATAATTGTAAGAGGTTCCTTTCAATAGACTCTTGTGATTTGGTGCCACATGGCTGAAATTTATGGCAATTACATCATTCTCTGATCGCCATTAAATCCATGTGGCACAAGAAAGAGCTTGCTGATTTTTTCGAACCACTCACCAATTTCTGAGTCATCATCGATATCCCTTGACTGTTAACTTTCTATCTGTGATAACAAGATAAAAACAAGGAAAAAAACAGGGCAGAAAAAAAATTCCCATTTGTTTGCAAGTTGGAAGCGCATCTGCTGAAATTCGAGACTGGTAACAGTAATTCTGAAATCTCTGTAATCCGAATCCAACCGTCGAACTGTTCTGAGATGCGTGCAAGTAAAAACCAGCTGTTTCGAGATGCGTTCTCGGAAAAAAATCAATGGCTGGATTCGGATTGCAGGAATTTCAGGATTACTGTTCATTGGTTTCGGAATTTCAGCTGATCCGAATCCTTGCAAGTTTACTCAAGCTATTATTCTAAATGGAAAAACATGTATAAATGATATGTACCAATTTTTATAATCCAAAATAGTACAATTGACAAAATCCTATTTTGTTGATTAGCTTTTAAGCAATTGTGTTTCTGATCCAATGACAAACTACTAATGCAAAATGGTATCATCTCCATCCAAGTCATTTTAGAAAATTCCAACTTCACAACTTTTTCCATTTATCTCAGTTACCAACCTATAAAAGACCAAACTTTCTCAAACAGACACACAAAACAAAAAGAAGGAAGAAATCAAAACTTCCAAAACAAAGCACAACACCCTCTGCAATGGTGGATATCAACACAGCTCAGTCCAAAGAGCCTCTCCTACCAATACATGAAGAAGCAACTACAACAAACAACACATCTTCTGTACTAAAAGCAATTATAGCCAACAAATATATCCAAATTGCATCTGGACCCCTAGCATGTGCTCTAATTTGTCTCTTTGTCAATGGTCCAAGTTCAAGCCGAAACATGCTGGCGGTGCTTGCCTGGGTTTTTCTCTGGTGGCTGACAGAAGCGGTGCCTATGGCCGTTACGTCTATGTCGCCACTTTTCCTTTTCCCTTTGTTTGGTATATCGTCAGCCGACAGTGTGGCAAAGACATATATGGATGATGTTATATCCCTGGTTCTAGGCAGCTTTATACTGGCATTGGCTATAGAGCACTACAATATTCACAAACGCCTTGCTCTAAATGTGAGTGAACAATATGATATTAATTAATTAATTATTTTTTTTTTTGTAAATTTACAAATTTACTCGAGAAATTAGAGTAATGTATCAGTATATCTGGTATTCTTATTATTTTAATTTTATGATGTCCTTAAGGAAAAGAAATTAATAAGCATCAACATTAGTGACAAAGAGGAAGGTCAGATTTTAAAACTAAATATAAATGGCCAAATAGTAGTATAATACACAAGACATAAGTACCTTATACTGATTATTGTTAATTTAAACTATTTATGAAAAAATATATATACTCACAGATAACCACCCTCTTCTGTGGAGACCCACTAAACCCGTCTCTCCTCCTCCTCGGCATTTGCGGAACAACGGCCTTTGTCAGCATGTGGATGCACAACACTGCTGCGGCACTCATGATGGTCCCAGTCGCCACCGGAATCCTCCAGCGGCTGCCTGATGTGTCCCACGTGTCAGGAAACAACACAGACGTGCAGCGCTTTTGCAAAGCAGTGATTCTTGGTGTCATCTACGCCACAGCAATTGGGGGTATGAGCACGCTTACTGGTACCGGGGTTAACCTAATACTTGTTGGAATGTGGCAAAGCTACTTTCCTCAAGAGGCGCCAATTAGCTTCAGTTCTTGGTTCATGTTTGGGTTTCCCTTCGCCATTATTTTGTTCTTTGTTCTCTGGATTGTGTTGTGTTTGTTATACTGCTCAAAAAGCATGGGAAAGTCGCTATCGGCGTATTTGGATAGAAGCCATCTCAAAAGGGAACTTGAGTTACTTGGTATTTATCCCTCTCTTAACTTAATAGTTCTTTTCTTTTTTTCATATAATTGGGACAGTGTTTCAAGAGTATGAAATCAAACACTCTGTCAATGGATTATGGCAGGTCCCATGGATTTTGCTGAGAAGATGATTTTGACTATTTTTGGGGTAAGAAATTGATAGTTTCCTATTTAACTTTTCAAATATATTCTGAGTACTCTAGCTAATAAATTTCATTTTGAAATTTGGCAATAATTATGTGCAGGGGTTGATTGTGCTATGGATGACAAGAAGCATAACAAATGATGTGCCTGGTTGGGGTGCACTCTTCCATAATAATGTTGGTGATGGCACTGTTAGTGTAAGTTCAACATAAATCTTTCAGTTACATTTTTCTAAACAAGATACTTTATTTAATTGAATCACTATATAACCTAGAAGATTCCAATTTAATATGACCTCTTTAATTTACAATGTAATGTATGTGGGTAATAAGTTAAATAGGTCAACACAAGCATTTACATTATAACACTGGTTGAATCTAATTCTGGGACTGACGCGTATCCGACACACCTATTTCTGCTTATTTCAATCGTTTTAATTTGTTCCTCTGTTTTCAATTTAGGACTTTGGCGCCTACTTATTAAATGAGAACAAAAAAAAGAAAAGAAATTATGCTGGAAAATTGGTACTGGTACGGTTCCCAGTATGAAGTGTGGACGTACTGACAAATAAACACCATCTGAATTTTTGTAGGTGATGATGGCAACCTTGCTCTTCATAATACCAAACAAGAAGAACAATGGTGAAAAGCTAATGGATTGGAACAAATGCAAGAAGCTCCCCTGGAATGTCGTTCTCCTACTTGGTGCCGGGTTTGCAATAGCAGATGGGGTCCACACCAGCGGCCTCGCTGATGAATTGTCAGACGGTCTCGGCTTCCTCAAAACTGCACCATACATAGCTATCGCACCATTAGCCTGTCTTGTTAGCGCAACAATTACGGAGTTCACGTCAAATAATTCTACCACGACTCTGGTTGTACCACTGCTGATCGAGTTGGCTCGTTCTATGGGTGTCCACCCACTAATGCTCATGGTACCTGGTGCAATTGGTGCACAATTCGCATTTCTCTTGCCGACCAGTACACCATCTAATGTGGTCGGCTTTGCCACGGGACATGTTACGATCAAGGATATGATCAAGGTTGGGCTGCCTCTTAAGGTAGCAGGTGTTGCATTGATAACTTTGTTGATGCCAACATTAGGTGAGATAACTGAATATATCAAATTGTGACTTGCCATAATTTTTTGGTGTTTTTTCTTGCTATTGTTGAAATTTGATAATTTTGAATTACATGTATGTTATTTTTTTTTCTGGTTGGCAGGTGCTTATGTTTTCGGGACAAACAAGATTGTATAGCTCTGAAGAGGATAGAGATTGGATGAATGCTGCCTGCATTGAAGGCAGTATTGTTACAGTACTGTTCAATATTTCTTTCAATATTTTTTTTTTAGTCTTATAGTATTGTTATGTTTTTCATGTAAACCTATGGATATAGGACTTCAAAAATCATTTATTCCATAAGAAAAAAAAAAAAGCAGATTGAAGGGGAAAAAAAACAAAAAATTAGTCCATTTGCAGTAACTCTTCCGGACATGGGCGGATCTAGGATTTTCGTCAGGAAGGGGCAAAAAAATATCGAATCGGGTTTAAATACCTAATCGGGTTTAAATCAATTAACTAATTGGATACTCGATAAAAAATAATGCTTTAACTTATACTTTCCAATGCTTTGACTTGTAATTTTTGATGCTCTGACTTATAATTCTAATTACCAATCAAAATTCAACAGATTTATTTCAATTTTAACCCTAAATTTAACTCGAATTACAAATTAAACGTCCAGAGGAGAGCAAAAAAAATTTCAGAGGAGACAAAGTAGATTAGAACCGATAAATCTTCACTAAAACTCAAAATCCAGGGAGGGCAGCTGCCCCTGGAACACTATGGGTCCGCCCCTGCTTCTCGAAGTGGACCATCCGATTGAATGTACAACTAACTCTAGCTTATGTCGAAGAATTTCTGTGGTCAGAACTATATAAAATCGTGTGGTCATTGAGGTGCGTGCGTTTTACTGTAATTATGCTTTGAAGCAAAAAAAGAAAAAGAAAACTGTCATCATGTTTTTCTCTAATCTTTTGAATAAAATGTTTCCGTGAGAACCCTTCTCCCCCCTCCCTTATCTTCATCTCACTTTACTTTTGCTTATCCGAACAAAGTTGAAAAACAAGCTGGAGTGATTTAATAGAAGTACAACTTGGGTGTTCTTGAGAATATCAAGTCTTGTGGTGAGTTTAACGTAAAAAATTATTGAATTAGTTTCAAATAACGAATTCAATATGTTAAAACCGATCTACGAGTGATGCGTTTACATATAAAAATTTTAAAATTTTGAATTAATTAGTATAAAGTAGTGTTTTAAATAACGCGCTAAAGCGACACTATAGCATTTTCGGACCTTAAACGCAAATGTATGAGATAAAAGTGCGCTATTTCAGCTACGACCATTATAGCCAGGGGCAGAGGGATTAAGAGGAAATGGGGGTCAATTGACCCCCATTTTTTCTTAAATTTTATGTATTTAGAAATGATTTTCTATATAATTTAGAGTGAAATGGCTAGATATTATAATATTGACCCCCATTCTCCATAGAAAAATTGTATATGATTGACCCCCATAGTTCGAAAGTCTGGCTCCACCCTTGATTATAGTGGTAATAGCAGTCCGCTATAGCTCATAGTGTGTAGCGCAAATAGCACACGCTATGCTAATAGGTTTTTATTTCAAATCCAAATTGAAAATTTATTTTAAGGATCAATTTTAAGCCCATATTGATTTGGCTTCTAAATTGAAAAATATAGATAGTTTATGACATGAAGCTTAGGTTATTTTGAATAGAAGAAAATAATTCGTTTATATCATGATTCTAAGCCCATACTTGATCCGCACGAATATTGAAGCGGCACACAGAAATCATGAAGCGATGGTGCAAACAAATCATGAAGCGAATCGGACAATTCCAAGCGGACATTGAACTGATTTGAATCTAATGCCTATCGAACAAGTCCTGCTTCCCAAACTTTTTGCAGAAGCAAACTAATATTCAGAAATAGAAGTTAATAGCCTAAAACAGTGCAGTACAAAGTCCAGGTTGTAGAGGAAGCTATGCCCAATGCCCCAATGTCACTTTACATAACAAATAAATTCGTATAATAATTTTAACATTATCTAATAAAAAATATTCTGCGGAATAAGAGCGGGTTGAAGACCAATGGATCAATTGATCTAATTTTTATGAAAAAAATGTATTTATATATATTTTTCTATATAATTTAGAGTGAAATGTCACGATCCTATAAAATTGATCTCTATTTTTAATAGAAATTTTTGATATGATTAATCTCTCGTGTTTGACTTTCATAGTTTGAAAGTCTGACTCCGTTCCTGCTACAAAATATAACGAAAGAACATATATATATAGGAAATATGGAGAGGGATTTTACTGTTATTTATTATTTTGGTTATTATAAAATTAATTAATGATAGTTAACACAAATCTTAAAATATTTGATTGAGACCCCCCCCCCCCCCCCCCCCCCCCCCACCAATTTCAAACGTCATGTTTTTTTTCCTTTTATTAATATTTAATTAATTCTTCATGCACTAAATATCCTCAGTAATTAATAAGTAAAAATATATTAGCATATAAATAAAACCTGTCTTAGAATAATCACCCCCTCCAAATAAAAAAAGAATCCTTTTTTTCTTAGTAGTTCAAATGGAGTCCGTATTCTCTATAGTACTGTAGAAGATGCAATGAGCTGAGATTAGCTCTCAATCGAGGGAAAGGAATTCAGTGCCTTCGCTCTCTTTTTTTGACAATAATACAAGAGACGTGATATATGATGAAATTTAGACACAAAAGTTTATTTTTTAGATTCGTACAGTCTAAATTTAATAATTGAACGTGCAGTATGGGAGTGATCTGAATCATAGTGACAAGATTTGTGTATAATTCGCGTATAATTCGTATATAATTCGTTTTTTCGACGTTACCGAACCGAACTCCGAATAAAATGCAGAAAAATATATAATAAGTTTTATTCGCGAATAAAATGCGTATAAAACGCGAGTTGACGAATTATTCGTGAAAAAAACACGAAAAAAAATTAAAAAAAAATTTCCAAATTTTTTTTTAACGGTTTCTTTTGGGTTTTTTTTTTGCTTGTTGTACTGAATCATTTCCAAATTATACCCGAATTATATCCGAATCACGAATTTTGACTTCGCCGAACCGAACCCAAACTATTAATTTGTTACTGTGATCTGAATTCGTCCAAATGGCCATAATTTGTGGTAAGAAGCGACACTCCTAATCCCAAGTATAAGATGTTCCTTTCACAAGCCTGTTGTGATTTTGTGCCAAATGGCCATAACTTGTGGCAACTGTTCCATTCCCGTTGGCACTTTAATCCATGTGGCAAGAAAGAGCCTGTTGATTTGTTCAAATCCACCCCCAATTTCAGACTCAACGTCTATATCACCTCATTATTAAAGATATCGCGACAAGAAAAACAAATAAATTAAGGAAAAATAATTCCCACTTGTAATTAAGTTGACTCGAACCAATCATACAAATTTAAAATGGACGCAGTGATTAGTATCTCGTGAATACCATATTATATAATGGAAATTGCTAATATGCTATGCAGAGCATAGAGGGTCTCCGTGCTACGGCTCAATATTTGATTTTCAAAATTCTAACAGTCGATCCGAACCGTTCAACATGATCTCCATATGAATATGTACTTGCAAACCAAATTTTATATTTTTTAGAATTTTTTTACTATTTTTTTAGATAGATAGAAAAACACTTGATCTGAGTGGTACATAATTTTCAGATCAAGTGATTTTTTACCTATCTAAAAAAATAGTAAAAAAAATCTAAAAAATATAAAATTTGATTTGCAAGTACATATTCATATGGTGATCATGTTGAATAGTTCGCATCACCCGTTAGGATTTTGAAAACTCAAATATTGAGCCATAGCACGGAGACCCTCTATGCTATGCATAGCACCGTAGCCAACTCCTTATATAATAATAAGGTAACTAGATAATTTTAAATGTATGGGAATCAGTCTTTGATTTAGTAACAAATACAATGTACTTTGTGTGAGAGGTCACATGTTTGAAATTCGAATGGAAAAATCTCTTGTAGATATTAAATAGTTGGGTGTCTTGACTTCTAACTTTTATTAAAAAAAAGAATTCTAAATTTATTGAATTGTATGTCTAACACACTTTTTATTAATATTATTGATGAAATTTATGAAATTTTAATATTTTTTCAATAGCATAAATATTTTGTTACACTATAAAAGAGGAGGTTAAAATGTCTTCATTTTTTGTGCCTTCATCGTGTCTCCAATTTTTAAACGTTAATAACTTAAAATTTAAGACTCAAATATCAAAATAAAACTATTAGATTTGATCTATATCATCTTCTCTATGCACATATACAAAATTACGACATATTAACTTTATTTTGATTGATATCAAAGTTTGAAAAAAAATATATTGATATAGATGAATTCTAAACATTGATTAATGTAAAAACAAAATCGGAAAATGATAATTTTTTTATGTGCACGTAGAGAAAATAATGTAGATTTTGACATATGAGTTTAATAATTTTGTTATTAAACAATTAAAAAGTGTAGGAACAAAAAAATGGAGGCATTTGAACCCTTCTCGTTATAAAATAAGAAACTATTTTCAAATTATATTTGGAGCCTATTTTATAAATATATTTTATTTAGATTATGAATTATTTGGAATTACAAACTTGTTTCCCCAACGAACTGAATCATTGTTTGCCAATAAAGTTCCATATTTCTACCTATGCTTAAAAGGCTGGATCTCTATATTCTGTTCCCTCCGCCTAAGGCTTATTGATCTGTATTCGCTAAAATTAGTTTAATTTATTGCTGATGTAGCTTATCAATTTTAATTTACTAATGATGTAGATTATTAGAAACTCTAAAATTAATTTCAGAAATGTGAATATTTAGAAACTCCAGAGTCTATAATTTCTTAAAAGCAGTTAACAGTTATTTTGAAACTCTCAGAGTTTCAGAGATATAGTTTTCAGTGTCTCTTATTACCATCAAATGAAATGGCAATACAATAGCCAATATGTCAATAGCCCGCCTCCTCTCTTATGATACAAGGGGGCGCTTCCGCTTAAGCGCCTGTGGGTCCTTCATTCAAGCCGGATCAGGTTCACATACAGATCCAAACCCGAATCCAAAAGCCTCTTTAGATCTCATTAGTCAAAATTCCAAACTATTAAAATTGGCAATTGGCTGCTCTTCACTCTTCATCAAGAAAACGTTTATTGGTCAGGTTCTTACAAAATCGGGTTATCGGATCCTCTGGCAAATCCCTGAAATTAAATGAGCAAAACCAAATGTTATTAATATTATCTCCATCCAAGTCATTTAAGAAAATTTTATTTTTGCAACCTTTTTCATTATGTCACTTACCAACCTATAAAAGCCCAAACTTCATCATTTGCCTGACAAAAAAGAAACACAAAAGTTTGTAACACACACACACCACAAACCACACACAATGGTGGATACCTACGCAGCTGATCCAAAAGTGCCTCTCCTACCAGTACAAAAAGAATCAACTATTACAACCAATACAAGCTCTGTTCTGAACTCAATTATAGCCAACAAATACATACAAATTGCCTCCGGACCAGTAGCATGTACCGCAATTTTGCTCTTTGTAAATGAGCCAAGTTCGAGCCGAAGCATGCTGGCTGTGCTTGCTTGGGTTTTCCTCTGGTGGCTGACGGAAGCGGTGCCAATGGCTGTGACGTCTATGTCGCCACTTTTCCTTTTCCCGTTATTTGGTGTATCGTCGGCCGATGATGTGGTGAAGGCATATATGGATGTTGTTATATCCCTGGTTCTAGGTAGCTATATACTTGCATTGGCAATTGAGCACTACAATCTCCACAAACGTCTCGCTCTGAATGTGAGTTTAATATGTTTGATCTCAATTTTTTGCTTTAATTGTAAATTTGTAAATGTACTTGAAAAATTATGACGATGTACTCGTCATCCTGATATTCTAATTAATTTTTTATTCATATGATGTTCCCAAAGGAATAAATTATATGAGCATCCAAATTGAAAACAGAGTGGAAGCAGAAGCAAAATAATATAACCTCATTTCAAGTATCATGTTGTCTACTTGTATGATTGAATTATGATAAAATACACAGATAACCTCCCTTTTCTGTGGAGACCCACTAAATCCGCCTCTCCTCCTCCTCGGCATTTGTGGTACAACAGCCTTTGTCAGCATGTGGATGCAAAACACAGCTGCTGCAGTCATGATGATCCAAGTCGCCAATGGCATCCTCCAGCGGCTGCCTGATGGGTCCCAAGAGTCAGGAAGCAACACAGACGTGCAGTGCTTTTGCAAGGCAGTGATTCTAGGTGTCATCTACTCTGCGGCCATTGGTGGTATGAGCACGCTTACTGGTACCGGGATTAACCTAATACTTGTTGGAATGTGGCAAAGCTACTTCCCCCAAGAGGAACCAATTAGCTTCAGTTCTTGGTTTATGTTTGGGTTTCCCTTGGCCATTATTTTGTTCATTGTTGTCTGGATTGTGTTGTGTTTGCTATACTGCTCAAGGAGTATGGGAAGGTCACTTTCGGTGTATTTGGATCGAAGCCATCTAAAAAGAGAACTTGAGTCGCTCGGTATAATTTTTCTCTTAACTTACTGAGTATTTACTGTTTCTAAATTACAAATATATATATATATGTACACACATATAAAGTTATAACGTTAGTGTGAGGTTAGCCAAGAAAGTTCAATAACTTTAATCTCAAAGCTTATTGAATCGGAATTCAAATGATGAATATTAATATTAATATTTATATCTACCTTATCAATCAAGCATTTTCGTTCTAACTTTTAATTTGAGTTTACTTTGTATGAGAAAAGAGGTTGAACTATATATGAATTATTTTGTTCTGCTTTACTGTTTTCAGCCACTTGACCATAAATACAATATGGCTTGTTATTTTTTGTAAGAGAGAAATAAAATGTAAGAGAACAATTTTATTATTACAATCTTAATTTCAGATTTTACATGTATGTCTATTTATAAAGAAGAAGACCAAAAACTAGCCGTTATACTATTAATTACAACTACCAACCACTAACCACTAACTCCTAGTCTATTAATTAATAACTAGCCTTTATTTACAATTTGAAAACTAGCCGTTATTTTTAACACTCCCCCTCAAGCTAGTAATGTATATATCGTACATTCCTAGCTTGCTTGTAATTTTCTCGAATGGACCCGGATCCAAGCCTTTAGTGAAAATATCCGCGAGTTGATCTTCACTTTTTACGTATGGTGTTTCAATTTCTTTTGCTTGAACTTTTTCTCTAATAAAATGACAATCCACTTCTATGTGTTTTGTTCGTTCATGAAACACGGGATTTGAAGCTATGTGTCGTGCCGAATTATTGTCGCAATACATTTTCATCGGTTCTTGAATTTTAAATCCCATGTCCAATAGAAGTTGCTTGATCCATGTTAGTTCACTTGCGGTTGATGCCATGGCACGATATTCGGCTTCGGCGCTTGATCGTGCTACAACGTTTTGTTTCTTGCTTTTCCATGTGACTAGATTTCCGCCTACAAATGTGCAAAAACCGGTTGTCGACTTTCTATCGAAGCTTCCGGCCCAATCTGCATCGGAATAGTCACATATATCATTAGATTTATTATTTTTCATCCAAATACCTTTACCGGGATTATTTTTTAAAAACCTCTAAATTCTATTTACTTCTAAATGTGGTGTTCTTGGTGAGTGCATGAACTTACTAATTTGGCTTACGGAAAAAGAAATATCCGGACGAGTAACCGTTAGATAGATCAATTTTCCAACAAGTCTTTGAAATTGATTTATGTCTTTTAAAGATTCACCATCTTCACTATTTAATTTGCATTTGTTGTCAATTGGGGTAGAGGCCGGTTTGCATCCTAGCTTACCGGTTTCTTTTAGTAAATCAAGTGTATATTTTCTTTGAGAAATAAAAAGTCCTTTATCCGAAAAAGCTATCTCTATTCCTAAAAAATATTTAAGATATCCTAAATCTTTTATATCAAATTTTTCTTTTAGTTGTTTCTTAATTTTTTGAATTTGCTCTAAATTATTTCCGGTAATTATGATGTCATCTACATATACTAAAATGAGAGTTGTATTAATACCATCACATTTAGTAAATAAAGAATGATCGGCATTACTAATTTTAAAATTACAAGAAATTAAATAAGAGCTAAGTTTGCCATACCATGCCCGTGGAGATTGCTTTAATCCATAAATTGATTTATTAAGCCTACAAGACAAGTTAGAGTTGGTTTCCAATTTATGACCGGGTGGTAGTGTCATATACACCTCTTCTTCAAGTGTTCCTTGAAGAAAGGCATTTTTGACATCCATTTGGTAGAGGTCCCAACCATTGTTTACGGCAATAGAAAGTAAAATTCTTACGGTATTCATTTTTGCAACCGGTGCAAAGGTTTCATTATAGTCTATGCCATAGGTTTGGGTAAATCCTTTAGCTACAAGTCTTGCCTTATACCTTTCTATGGTACCATCACTATTATATTTGGTTTTATATACCCATTTACATCCAACCGGTTTTTTATTTTTTGGAAGGGGAACAATTTTCCATGTTTCATTTTGTTCTAAGGCTTTTAATTCCTCCTCCATAGCCTTACACCAAATTGGACTTTTAATTGCTTCGTGGTAATTATTTGGTTCCAATTCTTTTTCAATATTAGTGAGAAATGTGTGATATTTGGTTGAAATATTGTCATATGACACAAAATTTTCTATTGGATATTGTACCGAATATGTCACATAGTCTCTAAGTCTAGTTGATTGTTGTCGTTCCCTAGATGATCTTCTAACCATTAAATTTTCATCCGTTTCATTTTCGTTTTCGTTTGTGTTGTTAATAGTCTCATTTTCTAGATTATTATTCTCAACTTGAAGATTATTTGTAGGAACAAGATTCAAATTATCTAAATATGGTAATACTATATTGTTATTTTGATTATTAAAATATTGTTGATGAATTGTTTCTTTTTCTTTGAAATATGGTTCATTTTCAAAGAATGTAACATTTCTTGATAGATACAATTTTTTATTAATTGGATCATAACATTTGTAACCTTTTTTATACGATGAGTATCCTAAGAAAATGGTTTTTTGTGATACAAAATCAAGTTTGTCACTTCTTTTGATATGTACGAAACTTGTACAACCAAATACTCTCATATGGTCATAAGTAATTTTTTGTTGATAAAGAATTTCTAATGGACTTTTATTTTCTAAAATAACACTAGGTAATCTATTAATTAAATGAGTGGCACAAAGTACGGCATCCGACCAATAAATTTTAGATACATTATTTTGAAATAATAAAGATCGTGTCATCTCTAATAAGTGTCTATTTTTTCTTTCCGATACTCCATTTTGTTCGGGAGTATTTATACAAGTTGTTTGGTGTATAATACCTTTTTCTTTAAAGAGACTTGAAAATTTTTTATTTATAAATTCGGTTCCATTATCCGATCTAAAAATTTTTAATTTTGCATTAAATTGTGTTTCTATAAGACATAAAAATTCATAAAAACAATCAAACACTTCATCTTTAGATTTAAGTAAATATAATCAAGTTGCTTTTGAAAAGTCATCAATAAATAAAACAAAATATTTGAATCCATTATATGAATCAATTGGGGCCGGTCCCCATACATCGGAATGCACTAAATCAAAAATAACTTTACTTTTGCTAGTAGAAAGAGAAAAAGGAAGCTTTGTTTGTTTTGCTAAGTTGCAAATTTCACAATTAGTACAATTCAACATTTTTAAATCTAAGATATTATTTAAAATCTTGTTGGAAGGATGCCCAAGTCTCTTATGCCAAAGATCAGAGTTAACAAATGTTGCGGAAGCATAAAGATTTAATTTGTTGGAGTTCAAAATATAGTGTCCATTTTTAAGAAATCCTTCACCAATCTTGACGCCGGTTTTCCGGTCCTGAAATACAACATTTTTACAAGAAAATATTGCATTACAATTTAATTCTTGTGTTAATTTATTTATTGAAAGTAAGTTTACGGGAAATGTTTCTAAATACAAAACATTTTTAATTTGTTTGTTACACAAATTAATTTCTCCTATACCATTTATTTTTGTCTTCATACCGTTTGCAACCAATACATATTTATTACCATTGGTCGGGTTGAGGTTTGACAATAGTTGTTTGTTACCAAACATATGGTCTGTTGCACCACTATCTATAATTATTTGATTAAAAAATAAATCTTTTGAGTTAGAAGCAATACCACATGCACTTGGAGTGTTTTGGTTGTTCAGCAGCGTAGAAAGCTGTTGTAAAACTTGTTGCACTTGATCTCCATGGCTTGACCCGCTTGGAAATGACCCATTTCCGCTCAAATTGCTCTCTGACCCGTTCCAGCTTGACCCGTTTCCGCCCCAGATGCTAGCGGGTCCGCCAGAACCATTAACGGGTCCGCCTAAGAACCCAGTAGAGGTTTGCCCTTGGAGTCCCCCAGTGGGGTTGTTATTGGGTCCGAAAAATTGGTTATTGGGTCCGCAGTTTTGGTTGAACCCATTAGCATTAAATCCACCACTAGTATTGTTTTGAGAGAGGTTATTGGGTCCGAATCCAACACCAATCGGACCCACTAGCCCATTTAGGTCTTTCTCTTCATTAGAAACAGTATAGCTTTTGTTTTTTTCACTGTTTTTCTCCCAATTTCGATTCTGGTCATTGTTTTTAAATTTTTTTGGTTTAAGATGGGGATAAAGATGCCAACATCTATCATGAGTGTGACCATTTTTTTTACAGTGGTTACATCTCATATTTTTTGATTGATTTGGGTGATTTTGAGAGCTAGGGTTTTGGTTAAAATTCATATTTTTTACGGCTAAGCCATGGGTCTCGTGTCTTTCATGGCTTACAATCGGCTGACCATTCATAGTAAGTCTTCTACTTTCCTCTTGTTGGATTAAACTTTTAATTTGAGAATAAGAGGGAAGAGGTACCGTGGTCATGATTTGAGATCTTACGGCTTCATAGCTCGGGTTTAGACCCGCGAGGTACTGAAAAATATCATCCTCTTCGGCTCGCTTTTGGAGTGTGGCCAAATCTGTTGTTATTGGTCGATAGGATCGAAGCTCATTTCGTTTTTTCTCAAGAGCACTAAGGTACTCCGTATGACTTCTCGACCCTTGTTTTTCTTGTTGAATTTCCTGCATGAGTTGATAAATATGAGAGAAATTATTTTCCTGACCATACATAGATTTTACCGCTTCCCATAAATCATGTGCTGTTTCGGCCATCATAAAGAGGTCGGATACAGTCGGCTCCATGGAGTTTAGTAGCGAGGCAATGATTCTATCGTTTGTTGTTCTCCATTGTTTTGTTGATGCCGTTTCGTCAAGCGATAGCTTGCTAGCGTCTGCAATTTCTGGTTTTTTCTTTTCACCAGTGATGTATTCTAGCATCTCTCGGCCACTCAGGGCCCTGGATGCTGCCCTTGCCCATGACACGTAATTCTTGCCATTGAGCAAAGTGTTTGTTAGCTTGGAGAAATTCATTGCTTCTTCTTGAGCCATTTCTCTTTGCTGAAATTTGTTGCGTTTTGTGGTTTTTTCGGTCACAGAGTCTTATGCTCTGATACCATGTTATTTTTTGTAAGAGAGAAATAAAATGTAAGAGAACAATTTTATTATTACAATCTTAATTTCAGATTTTACATGTATGTCTATTTATAAAGAAGAAGACCAAAAACTAGCCGTTATACTATTAATTACAACTACCAACCACTAACCACTAACTCCTAGTCTATTAATTAATAACTAGCCTTTATTTACAATTTGAAAACTAGCCGTTATTTTTAACATGGCTCCAAAACTTGAATTTTGAAATTTTTAACAATTGCCTTGTCAAGTATGTCAGAATTGAAGGTTTGAATTCATCATTTAGACCACTCCGAAACCTGTAGAGATTTTTCGTAAGCCAAAGCTCAAGTAGCTTTACTCCATACACACACGCAGATGATATATGAATTTATATTTGAGGTCAGTGTTTTAAGAATACGAAATTATATGATTCTGTGGATGGATTGTGGCAGGTCCCATGGATTTTGCTGAGAAGATGATTTTGATTATTTTTGGGGTGAGTAATTGGCAGTTTTCTTATTTCGATTTTGCAACTAAACAATATGGAATCTTAAGTAAGATGTCGAACTAATAAATTTTATTTGTTTCGCTTGGGGGCAATAAATACGAGCAGGGGTTGATTGTGCTATGGATGACAAGAAGCATAACGAACGAAATGCCTGGTTGGGGTGCTCTCTTTCATAATAATGTTCGCGATGGCACTGTCAGCGTAAGTTCTATATACCGTTTTAATGTACTTCCATAAAAAATAAACAATTTCATATAAAAGTTCAACATTAATACGAGCTCTTTATCATATAAATGTTGTAAAAATTAAATAGGTTAAATCGAAGCATTAACATTTTTACTTTAGATTATAATTAGTACCAGTTGAGTCTAATTGACATGTTAACTGACATAGCATTTTCAACGTATTTTAATAATTTGTTCTCTCTGTTTGTTTTCTTTGGACATGGAAAGCTGGTATTCGTGCAGTACCAAGTATGAAATTGAACTGGTACCACGTACGAAACCCCTAGTTAATAGCATATAATTTGTATTTGGTAGGTGATGATGGCAACCGTGCTCTTCATAATACCAAACAAGAGGAACAAAGGAGAAAAGCTAATGGATTGGAATAAATGCAAGAAGCTCCCATCGAACATAATCCTGCTACTTGGTGCCGGATTCGCCATAGCAGATGGGGTCCACACTAGCGGTCTTGCCAATGAGCTGTCAGACAGCCTCAGTTTTGTAAAAACCGCACCATACATAGCAATCACCCCATTAGCTTGTCTTATTAGCGCAACAATTACAGAGTTCACGTCCAATAATTCTACCTCAACTCTGGTCTTACCACTGCTAATCGAGCTGGCTCGGTCTATAAGTGTCCATCCACTACTGCTCATGGTGCCTGGTGCAATTGGAGCAGAATTTGCATTTCTGTTGCCAACTGGTACGCCGTCTAATGTGGTTGGGTTTGCTACAGGACATATTGAAATCAAGGATATGATCAAAGTCGGGCTGCCTTTGAAGGTAGCGGGTGTTGCATTAATAACTGTACTGATGCCGACTTTAGGTGAGAAACTTGAAAATTCCAAATCATAACCTTTACTGGTTTTTTTTCTTTTTTCTTCCTAATTGTTGAAAATTGATGATATCTAATTGTGTTTTTCTTTCCTTCTTGTTGGCAGGTCAATACGTTTTCGGGATAGACAAGATCATGCGGATGAATGCTGCATAAATACTTCCCTTTTTAACTTTTTGTAGACGAGATAGAAAACTCTCGCAAACAAACTACAAGCCGATCGTCATCATTTGTGGTGTAAATATATTTTTTCCTTTTTTTTTAATTTGTTTCTTTAATGTACATTCCAATCTGTAAATTAATTTTATCGGTGTATGATATCATTATGGCCAGTATTCCTAGAAAATGCTATGCTGTATTAATATCTTGAACAATAAGCATGAAAATGACATTTCCAAAAAAAAAATCATAAATTATTTTAGAGCTGGTCAGCCTTCTTCCTGAAATTTTATTATTTACAATCTTGAAAAAAAAAAAATAAACTCATTAACCTTTTTTCCTAAAAATTTCCATATTTATCAGGACCGTATTTTGAAACTGCGAACCCAAATTAATGCACGTAATATTAAATGCACTGCTAGCCTGCAGTTTCTTCTTCTTTTTCTTCTTTGTTCAGCATACTGTTATTTTAGTCATCCGCTAATTCCTATGTTTCAATAAAAATATGGATATATAAGTCTTTATACTTGATCTATGTCATTAGTAAAAGAGAAAATAGAATTAATAATAATTCTCTTGCAGTAACTCTTCTCAAGTTCGTCCGCTTTGATTTGGATGGCAATTAAGTGTAGTAAGTCCAAAATTCGGTTTGGTATGGTATAAAGGCCCAAAAACTCGTTGCCGGGGTTTTGAAACCTAATACTGTATAATTTAAGGAATTAAATGTAGGTCACAGCTGAAACCAACGGGAGTACTGGTACCAAATATTGTGTAAATGATACACATAGGTTTTGAATTGGTGTTTCTAAGGGGTTTAGAATGCTTCAGAAAAGAGTTCAGGGACTGGTACCAGGTCGGCACCAGCTTTGGTTACCACTGGTACTGTGAGGTGGGCTTCTGAGCTGCTGCCTCCGACACAGTCCCCCCTGTACTTTTGGTTTGCATTGTACCCTACAGCTAGCTAGTTGAAGTTTTCATTGTTCCAATTTTGGTCCTTGCCAAAATAAACTGCGACGGATATTGTCCATCTCCTTGATAGTTCAATCAGGGACCTTGAAATACCGGCTTGAAATATATATGTAGAGATGATAATATTTCATTAAGAGAGTAATTATCCTGGCTTCTGTACCATTCAATAATCTGGATGATTGTTGGGACATTAGAGGTTGAAACTCAGCTTTTATGAGAGATTTAGCAAACAGGGAAAGTCGCCAGTAAATTATGGAGAATCTGGCAGTCTTTTACCTCAGGAAATGCGCCTAAAATTCGTGCCAGCATGAAACGAACGAATCGGATTCAAGCTCAAACAGTTCGTTTGCATTTATAAACTTGGGCCATCCTTACCTCTGACACCCCTTTTTTAGAATTACCTTCCTTCTTCTAGCCCAAAATGACCATCCTTTATCTAAGCTCTTTCTTTGCATATTTAAACTTGGGCCATCCAACAGGCCCACACGAAAACTAATTCCAAGCCCAACACAATCAGCTTCATCAAGGCCGCAGTTTTAGCGCTGACTCGGGATGGGATTCTCCACTCGACACGAACAGAAGTCGTAAATGTCCCACTGTCAGTGAGAGATTACCGCTGACCGAGAACTAGGGAAGAATAGAAAGCCTCCAACCAGAGGCGAACGAGGACGACGATACACTAGGTACCTCCGGTGAAGCGATCTCTGCATCACTGACTGGTGGGCCCCATGAATCGGAGAAAGAGAGATCTATTTGTACGGACACTTCTTTTTCTCTTCGCCCTCAACACTGTATGTATATTTATCTACTTCAGCCTCCACCCCCGACCTCGGCGTCCCCTCGACGAAGACAACCGAACGATAACCCTAACTCCTCCTTCCCTTCCTTCCACCGCTCTTAAGCCATGGCCTTTCCTCCCTTCGTATCTCCCGTGGAATATCACCACTTTCCCTCCCGTTGGCTCTTGTGAGGCCTATTTTGGCAATGGGTTCTCCCGTTCGATTTCGCCTCTCCGCGGACGGACTGGATTCTTCCGATGTCACTACAGTCAGACCTTGGAGAGTTCGATCTGCGAGGGTGGAACGATCAGGATGGATGCCAGGAGGATTTTGATGTCGAGAGGTGGAGAGGATTTGGAGAAGGTGATGGGGAGGAATGAAGAAGATGAACTGCCAAAATACGAGGTTGGTGCATTTCAAATTGAAGGAGACGGGTGGGAGAGAAGAGAGGATAGAAGACTTGTTGATCAGGCTTTTCTTGATCAGTATTTGAGGCACGGCGCAGTGCATATGCACACGATGCGATCTCTTGTGGAATCAATACGGGTTGTGCCAAGTGGAGAGCTTCAGTGCGATCAGGTGAGGGGTCGATTTTCCCTTTTCAGTTTTTCCATATTTTGAAATATCTGTGGTTTTTTTTTTTTTTCTAGATTTGAACTGTTGTATCTGAAGTATAATTTTCTGTTCTTTGGACATAATTGCTTAGTTGAATGAACTGGAAAAAAAAGAGCTATTCAGTTTAACCTAACTCTGTGAGTCACTGTTTAAAATCAAGCCAAAGTTGCAAATATTAAAAGGATGGTATAGCACTATTTTGGAAGGCCCATAAATTTAACTTATCAATTGCATCCGTTTCCCTTTTTTAACTAATAAATAATATCTTTCATCAAGGTGATAGATGAACCTACATTGCTGGTGACACGATTTGAGTACGCAAACATGTTTCACACAATTACTGACTGGTATAGTGCATATGTTAGTTCTCGGGCTACTGGCTTGGCCGGGCGACCACATCTTGTTTTTGTTGATGGCCACTGTAAGGTAAGTTGCTACTTTTTTTCTTACTCTACTTGGTGATTTATTGTAGTGTCAATAGTCCCAATTGATTTTATTAGTTATAGGTAACCATTCTATATTATTTATGAGCCAACAGAATCGACTTGAAGTAATTCAAATTCGTTTTGGAAAAAATATGTGAAATTTGAAGAAAGTGTAGGCCAGTCTTGTACTATATTTTGGATTTACGGCCTTTTAATGCAAGCTGGAACATTTAACTCATTTTAAAGAAGAAACTTAAATGATGATGGAACTTGTTCTGAACTTCTGATGCAGTCTAGAGAGCCTTGAAGCATTTTAATTTGATAAAGATAATTTTTTTTCTGAATTATGGAAGTAATATAGACTGTGTTTAAAGAAATATTCAACTGTAATGTAAACTACAGTATTTCGGGTATGTACTGGTTTTGGTGTATCAGTAGATGGTCAATAGGAATTACACTAATGTACAGGGACTAGATTGTAAAAACCTTTATTATTTCTAATACAAAGTCAGAAGGCAACTTGCAACCTGACCTTAAAATGAAAATTTGATGACTAATTTGTGTTTTATGTTAATTACCTCTTCAAAAATTTACCCAAGTAATATATATTCCAATAATATGATTGTCTGTAGCACTGTGTTTTTTAACTAGAGCAGTTATATATATAACTGATCCGACAATTTTACCCTTTTGAAATAACCAGGCACAGCTGGAGGAGACATGGAAGGCGCTCTTTACAAGTGTAAGGTATGCAAAAGACTTCACTGGCACTGTATGCTTTCGCCATGCCATTCTCTCTCCATTAGGTTATGAAACTGCTCTTTTCAAAGGTCTTACTGAATCCTTCGCTTGCCAAGGCTCTGCTGCAAAAATGCTCCGTCAGAAACCTGACCACCAAAAAACGGCACGCCTGTCAGAATTTGGTGATATGCTATTATCTGCTTTTGATCTTCTACCAATCCCTAAGCCTAGACCTAGTGAGCTAAACATACTTTTCGTGAGACGTGAAGATTACCTTGCACATCCTAGGCACAATGGCAAGGTTGAGTCTAGGTTAAGCAACGAAATAGAGGTGTTCGACTCGGTCAACACCTGGGCTAATTGCACAACAACATCAAGTGCAAATTAAATGTCGTTAATGGTCTTTTTGCACACATGCACATGAAAGAGCAGTTAAAGGCGATTCGTGATGCATCAATTGTTGTTGGGGCCCATGGGGCTGGCCTGACGCATTTGGTGTCGGCCCAGCCTGGTACAATTGTGCTTGAGATAATTGCTAGCATGTATAAAAGGCCCCACTTTCAATTGATTTCACGATGGAAAGGTTTGGAGTACCATGCAATTAACCTTCCTGGGTCTTATGCCCGACCTGCTGAGGTCACTGATGCGCTGAGCAAAATAGTGATGAACCTTGGGTGCTAAATATAGTTTGATTGGCTAGTTCATAATTTATTCGGCAGTCCATTGTACAACTCTTGTACACTCAATTTGTAACAACTGTGGATGTGTCAAGCACATGGTATAGGAGAAGGTAGAAGTTAGAATTGCCTGTTGAATGCCCAACTTGATTGAGATTTTCCTTTAAATCTGTGGCCAAATACGGGACTGGAAGGTGCTAAACTTGGACTTTATTTCGAATGGTATATACAAAAGGTCTTTTAGGCGGGAATGACCAATAATAGCAGGTGAAAAATGAAGGTATTATGACCCAACTTGTGAATTTTTAATAAGAGTAGAGAGTTTAGTGTTTGATCTGCCAATTGTGGTACTGTCTAGAGATGGTATACTTGTATTTGTATTTTGTTTTAGATGGAACATTTCATTGTTTCTTTTTTGTTTTATTGGAACAAAGTAGGTACAGTTGTATTGCAAGTTCTCTATCTATCGAAACTTTTTTTTTTATTCCCGCCAAAAGACGCTGCTTGTACATCAAAATCTCACTAATATGGAACTAAAATTCTCTCCTGGTTCAAATTGTACCCCTAGCCCGTAACCTACAATTTTTTCTGAATAGCCCAAAAAAATCCACGACATGTATTCCCTTTACCCGCAATTGCTTCATCCAATTCCAATGTATCCCCACAGTTTTCTTACATTATTTTCTTGAAATAGTAATTTGAACGTTCAAATGAATTGAGTTATTCAGAGAAACTCAGTCGGCTGCATTTAATTGTTGACGGTGTATGTCAAGGTAGCACCAAAAGATATATCAACAGGTGGTCTTATATATATATCAACTTTAGTGAGCTTTAAACCAGTCTCCTTTGCGAACAGTGATCGGTCTTCTCTGAATACCCTCGATAGTGTGGGAAAATCTCTTTAGAAGAATTTTACTGTTGTAATTAAGACACTTTGACACTTTAGAAGAATTTTAATGTAAAAACCACCTTTTTTCAAGTTATGAATATTTTTGTTTGGTTGTGGGTTAAAGTTAAGTCATAGGTTAAACTTAAATAGGTAGGTTAATTTAAGAGGAGAGACACGACATAAATTATGCAACCTAAATAGTTAGATTAATTTATGACGGCATAAATGATTTCTTATGTTATTCTATTTCATCATACTTTATTTATATTTAACAATATAAGTGCAGAATAAAGTACTTATTTCATAATTTATGCCACAAACAAACATGACCAAATATGCTTTATTACTTATCAGTAATGGATAGAAAATATAGGAGGTCAATTTAGGTCCGATGCCCATCGGACTCAAAGGTAGTTCGATGGATTTGATGACCATCGAATCTGCTTTAAGATTCGCACCTGCAACTTTCGCATCTGCTTTAAAATTTGTGTGCATGAAATTTAAAGCAGATCGGACGGTCTCGAAATTCACCGGATCCAAATTTAAGTCCGATGAGCATTGGACCCAACCTGCTCTCAAAATATAGACATCCCCTTTTGAGGGAAACATGCCAAGTGCTTTCAGAGATAACAGCACCAAAAAATATGAAGGGGGAAGCCCAGCCTTAGAAGATTACCAGAAAGGACCGCAAGGGAAGTCTCAAAAAACAACTGAGCCCACATATTCTTTACAATTCAGGGTTTGGTTGGTCATTGATCTCTTCCTCCTCTCTCTAATATCTATTCATTCCCTTTTGGACCAATATCATTCAATTCAATCGACCAGCCTACCTTTATACTTGGTCTCACGCAATTCCTACAAGTCAATTGAGAATGTAAAGAAAGGTGAAAATGATGACGAAGTAGACGCTCAATCTTATTGTTGACTCGAACTCCATTAATGATTCCTACATTGGCGGTTTCTTTTGTAAATAGTTAAATTAATACTACTAAAAGGTCAAGGATATAAATAAATAATATTTTGTATGCAAGAGTAAAACGGCCAACCAGCCGAAACCACACCTCTATATTAATTAATAAAAGAAAAAATTATACCTACTTTCAATTAATTCGCATACCTCAAACATCTTCCAACTTTTTTTGGGGTTAACTTTAAAAGAAAAAAATTGAATGAACAATTTTTGCAATAGTTAAGTGGGTCTTGTGTAGTAGTCAAATTAAGACATATTTTCTCTAACTTTTATGTATTTTTTTTCTAAAATTTTCATAGATACTGCGAAGTCGTGAGCGGAGATCCAAATCTACTTTTATTCTTGAGAATACCTTGCACTCTCCTCTTCCCCTTTTCTCTCTATCTCTCTTCAAAAGCAACAGAGAATGGGGTTCACTATCCTAAAAAAGTAGAGTCCACTGGAGTCATTGAAGAGCAGCGGCCTAAGTCTTCTATATAAGCACTTGATTCATCTATATAAGCAACTAAAGAAAAGGAGGGTGCTTCTTTTCTCAAGAAAAGAAGCAGATTTGGATCCATTAGCGAAGCTCGAACTCTCGATCTTTGAGTAGTCTTAAAACTTTTTATTTTAACTAACTGTGCTACCGTCCTATCCTAACTTTATATACTTGAAGAATGTTTATTCAATTTAGAACAACTATTGATTATTCCGTCGCGTTTGAACTTGACTCAATATACATATTACTACAATTATTACAAGCTATTCAATTTTTTTTCAGAGTCAATAAACATTTTCTTTGCATGGTTTATTCGTTTTAGATAATTAGGTAGAATAAATATTCATTTCAATTGAAATGTACATTTAGAGTGGGAAAAATGGCACGGCGGAGCTGGTTCCGTCACGGAACGGCACGGCACGCGTGTCAGTTACGTGCCGTGACTCGCGTGTCCCGTGTCGTGACCATTTGCGTGTCGTGCTCATCTTTTGAAACTTTGGCACGGCACGTGAAAGATTTAGTCACGGCACAGCACGACACGTAGTCATGCGAGTCATGTGTAATTATGACCATTAGATATTGATTTAATGGTGAATCTTGAATAAACTAACCTAAATTATGATTAAATGGTCACGTGAGTCACGTATGGTCACGGTACGTTTAGGCACGGCGTGACTCACATGGCGTGACCATTCGCATGCCGTGACGATCCCTTGACATTTTGGTCACGGCACGGCACATGAAAAATTAACTTTATCACGGCACGGCACGAGACCAAAATCATAACGTGTTCGTCAGGACACGGCACAACACGTTTTTTCCACTCTATGTACATTGTTTTGAACTAAACAAACAGTTAAAAAATGAACAGAAATCCGCGTGGAAATATTTGACGACGCAAAGGCCGGATAATGTTCCTATTTTTATTTTATTTTCTTTTTTTAAAGCTTTGGGCGTAAAATGAGGAAGCCATGCACAGACAAAACCTAATAGTTTATTAATTAGAGGGATTGCCTCCCACTCGTGCTTTCTTGTTCTTGATGTAATTTTAGTATTTTACAATCGCATAAAAAAATAATGCAAATTGCTAATTAGTCAAACGAGAAGCATTTGCACAAATCTATTGTATATTTGTATTAATGCCCCTATGTAAATAAATAAATGCTCATATTTTATTACCAGGCGATAGACACAACGAAGTACGATGAAAATTATATATAGAAATCACCTTTCTAAACCTGATGAGAGCATACTTGTTCCCCGCATGTATCGCCTGACGCATCCTACTATATTCCTCTGTGAATGCAGAGTATGAATTAAAGACTGGTGGTACCAAACATTAAGTATATAAATAATTAAAGATTCAAAGAATTTATTGCCAGCATCTTATTTCATTTGATAATTTTAATAAGAGGGTTTCAATACCTCGTGTCTTTCATACCTCATCATACCTCATATTTTATATCTTTATTTTTAAAGTTCAAACTGTCGATCTGAACAGCTCAATATGATATCCATACTAAAATATGTTTGGGAATGAAATTTTATAATTTTTTGAAATTTTTATTTTTTTTAGATAGGTAGAAAATCACTATTTTTTTAAACTGTCCAGAAACAGTGATTTTGTATCTATCTTAAAAAATATTAAAAAAAATTCAAAAATTATAAAATTTCATCCCAAGCATATCTTAGAATGGATATTATGTTAAGCAGTTTAGATTGACAGTTTGGATTTTGAAAACAAAGATATAAAATGTGAGTCATGATGAGGTATGGAAAACATAAGGTATTAGAACCTCCTGTTTGAATAATAGTTTATCAAACCAAATTAACTAAATTTTGAAATATGAAAAAAAAAGTATAGACATGTTTTTACATTACAGATTGATTTTGTATTAATTTTCATGTTAATTTATGTGTGATTTAATATTCTATTAAAAACTGTTAGAAATGAACTGCTATAAATTTTAAGTCATTTAATTAATAGTAAAACTACATTAAATTTTATTATTTTTCATGTTTATGATATGGATAAAGGATAGATCATGTTCTAGGTGTCAAATTTCAAACTTATTATTTTTTTATCAATTGTCATAATTACCAGATTAATCCGTTAAAAATGGATCAATAACAAATACATTCAAATATTTCGAAGACTAATTGTGTTTGGAAAAAAAAAAAGTATAGTTAAATAAATATGATTCTTTTTTGACAAAAAGATGGGGTAAGAAAATATGTATTATTATTATTATTATTATTATATACGTGTCCGTTGCATAGACCGCTTCCTCATTTCTATTGTATATACTTTTGTTTAAAAAGATTTATATTAGTCGTTTGATTGATATCATGCACAGTATCAGTGTGGATCGAATGGCATAAGACAAATATGTGAAAAATTAAAGTGCTGAAGATCTTAAATTCATAATTTTTTTAATGGAATATTGTCAGTACGACAATCAGACAACATCATGTTTCTCATCTGTTACGCAGTTATGCTCCAATTAAGACATATATATATATACATAGAGAGATAATGGCTAATATACAAACGTTTGTTTCTGGATTCAGGAACAAACGGTTCGGTTATTTGATTTTCAAAATCCAAACAGTCAATCTAAACTGTTAGAAATTCAATCTATATTAAAATGTGTTTGGAGACCAAATTTTACATTATTTAGAATTTATTTACTATTTATTAAGTTGGTTTGAAAACCGCTGATTTTATTAAACTTATGCATTATTGAAAAATAACGGTTTTCAAACCAGCTTAATAAATAGTAAAAAAATTCTAAAAAATGTAAAATTTGGTCTCCAATTAAGCACATTTTAATATAGATTGAATATCTAACGGTTTGGATATACTGTTTGGACTTTGAAAATTGAGAAACCGAACTGTTTGTTCCTGAGTCCAGGAACCGAACTGTTTGTTCCTGAGTCCAGGAACAAAAGTTTGTATATTAGACATTCTCTCTCTCTATATATATATAATTTATAATATATTTAAGTTGGGTGTGGCCTACTCTCCTTAAAAATGATTTGCTACCAGGAGTCACTGCAAAGATATCCATAAATTCTTTCTATTATTTGAAATTCTAATGAATCCTCAATCCTGTATGGTTGTATCATCGTGCGTGAACCTAATTTATCTTTCCTATCCAAGTAATTAAACATTGGAGAATAAATTCTGCAGTCCATATATTAGTGTTTATATTTAAAAAAATATTTATATATTGAATTAGCAAGTATCAAGTATACAAATTAAAAAAATTGGTATTTTTTTTCTGAATAATCACAAGAAAATTAATATTAAAGAATAAGGTGCACATCTTTTGTGAATTTGTCTTACTACCAATATTACATACGGTAGAATAACTCCAAGAACTAAATGTGTTCAAACATAAAATCTAAACAGTCAAATAAATCTGAAATTTATCTTGAGAAAAGAAGATCGGAATAATACATCTAAATTTGAATCATATTATATTGTAACCCTTTTTTTTTGTTCATTGCAAATATTGCATAGTATTTCACTGTAAAATTATGTCAAAAAAATAATTATTTTAATCGTACTCGTTTGATTTATATCATGCATGTACAAATATCGGTATAGATTGAATGAACCTTTTATAAGTTATTTTATATATTTATTTTTCATTATTTTTTTGACTGCTTGATCTTGTAGCAAATAAATTCGAAAACTTTCAAAATTTTGCATTGACATGCATCACTCATGAAGTATATGGATTTCAACGGTTTGAATTCGCTGTTCGAAACCGATCCGATATACTTTTGGAGTTGTGCTCACCAAACTCTCTTGGTGAGCACATCACACCCTAGCTTTGTCACACACACACACACACACACACACACATATAGATTCGGCTATGATGCATTAAAATGTATAGGTCCTCTTGTACATTAGACTATAAATCGTCGGTTAACTTCAAACAACTGATCCAAACCGTTCAATTTGATATCCATATTAAAATGTATTTGGAGACCAAATTTTACAGTTTTTTTGGAAATTGTTTGCTATTTCTTTAGAATTTTTGAAAATCGTTGTTTTTCTATGATCCAGAAAATTCTGAAAAACAACGATTTTCAAAAATTCTAAAAAAATAGTACAAAATTTCCAAAAAATATAAAATTTGATCTCCAAGCACATTTTGATATGTACAACATGTTGAGACCTTTAGATCGACTATTTGAACTTCAAATCCAATGGTTTACAGTCCAATGTACAAGAGGACATATACATTGCAATGCACCATAGCCCAACTCTATATATATATATATATATATATATATATATCTTATTACGCAGTTATATATGCTCCCGCAAGGTCTTACACAAATTCTTTTTTATTTTTTTGAATTAGTACAATATTTAAGTTGGGTATGGCCTACTTAAAAAAATTATTTGATATTAAGCGTGAAGCTACAAGGATATCCATAAATTATTTGCATTATTAGGAATTATAATGAATCCTCAATAGCCGATACTGTACCGTGAAAACCTTGCTACTTTGTCCTCTTTATCCAACGTAATTAAACATTTGAGAATTAGTTTTGCATCCGGACTCCAAAAATGTTTATATTTAAATACAAGTTATATATATTTGAACTAACAAGTGTTTATATCTATTAAATTGTTTGTTATTTTTTCTTTTTTCAATAATCACAAGAAAAATAATACTAATTAAAGACTTTATTAAATTAACAAATAAACGTACAGATTTAAATCTTGGGAGAATTTCATGTATATCCCTCAAAAACTTCGAAATTACGTATTTTTACTTCTACACTTCATACTATCATATTTACCCTTCTAAATTTCAAAGACTCACAAATATACCCATTTTGTTGAAACTCATTTTAAATTTATAAAATACCCATTTTGCCCTTTATTACAAAAAAAAGTAAAAATAGTTAGCCTATTTAAGAAAAATGTTCGTCTTCAAATTAGTGAGTTTCCGACGGCAAATGGTTCATTTATCTACTTTAATTTGCATATGTATAGTGACATATAGATATACGCTTGTGTATACGTCAAAAATACATAAATGAATAATTTGTCCTCGAAAACTGGCCAATTAGAAGACTGACATTTTTCTTACATGCTACATATATTTATTTCTTAATAAAGGGTAAAATAGGTACTTTATAAATTTAAAATGAGTTTTAATAGAAAAAGTAATAAAATAGATAAATTTGTGGGTTCTTGAAATTTAGAAGGGTAAATATGATATTATCAAATTTAGAGGAGAAAATACGTAATTTCGAAGTTTTTGAGGAGTATACATGAAATTTCCCCTTATAACTTAGTAACATAAGATAAAAATTCTTATCGTTAAGTATAAATGTTTTTTGAAAGAAAAAACATAAACACTTTTTAAAAAATATATATAAACACAATTGCTTTGTCAAATCTCAGTTTTAGAAACTAAAATATGATACCAAATTTATTTACAGGATAGCCTCATTGACTCTTCAGTCCTTGATAACTTTTTCTGTGACATATCTTGAGGTAAGACAAAAACAATCGATTATGCAGAAAAGGTGCAGAGAAAGTGTATACACACACGCCATATATTTCAATCTGAATCCTCCCAGGTACCTGACTCAAGCAAATTGAAACGGACGGTCCAGATTAACTCAAAACAGTGTCGTAGGGCTCATTATTATTTGAGCTTTGAGGTTCGTGCCAAGTTAAAAGAACGATCTTGAACCATCCGTTTTAATTTGCTTGAGTCAGGTACCAAATATTTAATCCTAATCTAATTTAGATGAGATTTGATTTCTATATATACAATGTCATTAATTAATTATGGCTAGATGGAGCTCCGTAGCCCTAAGAATTGTTGAGTGTGTGTGTGTGTATATATATATATATATATATATATATATATATATGCATGGGAAGCAATGAAAGATTGCGCTGACAGAATTTATATTTTTGCAGGGAGTAGAAACTAGAAACTAGCAAATCATACAAAACTACAGCAGACGAAGCATGCGGCCAGATATTGCATCCAACCCTTTATATATATATATATATATAATGTATGATCGATCGGTCATCGGTGTATGTAGATAACTGACTGGAAATTGATATAAACTCTGTATCGTCTTAATTACAATGCTGTAGCAGTTGTCGTCAATCAATGCATGAAGCAAGCAAATTATACCCCACATTCTCTAGTAGTTGTTGAAGCCATATTTATATATTCTGAGACTTCTTTTACGAGCAGGAGAACAACTATTCTCTTTTTCTTCCATTTTACTATTATTAATAGTTATTTTGCTTTCTCATTTATGTATTGCGGGGTTGGGGGTACAAAGAGGGGTGGATGATAGTACATGTTTAAATATTAGTTGCTTGAGGTCGTTGAACTTTGGTTAGGGGTGCAAACGGATCCGATACGGATCGGATACGGATCGGATAGTGGTAAAACCATATCCATATCTGCTTTTTTTTTCGGATACGGATACGGATTGAATATTTGACAAAATATGTACGGATACGGATCAAATATCGGATATCCGTAGATATATACATAAATATTTTCATAATATATATTAAATTATATGATATATATTTATCTATTCGGATATAGATAATTAAAATTCAAAACCATATCCGTATCCGCACGGATATTTGGATATTTGGATATCGGATATCCATATTTAATTTTCGGATACCGGATATCCATATTTAATTTTCGGATACGGATTCGAATACGGATCCAGATACGGTCGGATATTATCCAATCCGTTTGCACCCCTAACTATAGTGTGTAATTGACACTTCCAAAAAGTTTATTACTTCTCGCTCACAATGCAAATAATAACAATATTTTCTTTATAAAATATATTTCATTGGTCTTATTTTGTGTACTTTGTTGATTTATAAAATTTAAACAAAAAGACTAATCTGATTTGGATTAATAAATATTATGAAAAGTTATAATAAGGACTAAGGAGAGAAACGAAAACCTCCCTCTAATTCTAAAACAAATGTACATAAATCAAAGTGAAATATTAATTTTATTGGTAATGGTAAAAAAAAGTGTGCCCAATTTCATTAAAAATAAAATAGAAGCTATATATTTTAAAAAGAAGTAATTAAGAATAATAAAGGAAGAGAAAAAAATAAGTTTGAGTGCTGATTTTGTCCTTAAAGAGAGCTAGGAAAAAAATATACTCCAGTTACTATAGTTGTGTTGACACGATAATTATAAATTAATGACACAATTTGTTCCATGAAATTTAAAATGACAATTTAAAATTTGAACCAAGTTCAATTGAACAACTCAAATCTACGCAATAATTTTGACACTAATTTAACAATTATGACAACAGAGGTGAACTCTATATATAAAGTCATAGTTTCACATTATGTAGTCTCTAAAATCGTCTGCCTAATTAATAAAAAAAATATCTTAATTCCAGCGAAGGAGCATGAGATAATCATCCTTTGGGTCCCCTCTGAGTTTATTTATAAAATTCTTTGAAATCTTGGTGTTAACATTTTCTAAATGAAAGAATAATATGGAGAATGTGGGACAAGTGGTTATCTAAAACCTGTAGGTTATACAGGAAATTTGTTCAGGTGGACCCTTTTATATTGAAACCACCAATAAAGAGCCCACCTGTCTTGAAATTAAGCTATTAATCATGTCCTTTTAAGAATATAGGTCTCCTAAATATTAATCTTGATTGAGTTAGAGCCGACGAAAAAAGCCCGTGGCTCGTAGTCCACTTGGTAGTCTGTGACTCGATCGATAACATCTCGTTTGTTAGTGGATCGAGCTAAAATGAGCTTGCTCGTCACAGACTCAAGTTATAATTCTCGGTTTATGAATGAGCTATTGAATATACGAAGTTAAATAGTTTAATCGGATCCGTACACTTCAGGTTGGAGGATACTATGGTATATGGATGTTATAGTCAGTGTTATGTTAATTGTATTTTGGACTATGCTTAAGTTGATTGGTAATTTTGTATGGATTATAGGCAACTAAGTTAATTTGTATGAATTTGTTTGATTTGGTATGCATGAAGTTATTATGTGAACTGTGTTTGTATGAACTTGGAAACTTGATATTTTGATATGTATAAATTTAGCTGCAAACTTAATTTATGATAGTTGATTTGCTTAATTAGTTGCACTTGAATTGAAAGTATTGCTCAATAATTAGTTATATAAATATCATTTTGTTTTAACCATAAATGATAAGATATGTTATGGAAATTTAAGATATATTAGGAAAGGAATATACAAATTTATGAATCTGCTAAGTTGGTAACGAGCTAGCTCGGCTCGCTCGAACAAGTTATGAGTCAGTCTTGAGCAGCAGTTTCAGCTCGGGACTTAAAATTCAAACTCGCTCGCTCAGCTTGATTTACAAACAAGCCGATTACGAATGAGGCCTATCTCGCTCTTTAGCAGCTCGTTGTCACCCCTAAACAAGGAAAGGTGCATGTATGCTTAAAGTGAAGGGTTTGAAGTATATATATACATGCATATATGATACAGTTGATTTTAGAGAGCAAAAAATAAAAAAAGTGGATGCTTAATTGCTAGGAAAGACCAAATACTTGGAAAGAAAAAGGAAAAGACATCATGATACAGAATGGAAAGAAAAAGGAAAAGAATATATAGTGGACATTTATCTAAGCAGGTAACAGTTAAAATGGAAGCAGAACTGACTGAAATTAAATTTGAATGTATGAGTAGCAGCCAGCAGATTAGCTGAATTTGAAGTTTTGAACCGATCATTTTCTCTATTTATGAGGTCAGTTCAACTTGAACCGGATTCGATCGGTTCAGACCTAGCTCAGAGGCTCAAACCATGCATTTTGGTCAATCCAACTAAGGATACAAGCAATTAATGTGTACATAGTACCTTGTTTGTCTTGACATGGGGAATTGACACAACCAAAACGCTATAGCTTTGCTCATACACAATTGATTGCATCACTCACACATCCTTAGCACTGCTCTCTGGCCACTATTCCTATTTATTAAGGCTTCTGCTTCACTGTTGTTTCTTTATTATTTATACCTTGAACCCACTCTGTCTCCCTCCTCTCTTTCTCCCTCTGGTCCCAGATCCTCTGCAATCTTTCTCTTTGCTGGAACCTGGAAAGTTCATCAGTTGAATCAAAAAGCTTTCATGCATGTTTCAATCCAATGTGCCTCAGCCTCACATTAATCATCACGTGATTTCAAAATTTCACCTAAAAAGTTTCAAAATTTTATATCAATTTATGTATCTACGTGTATAAGATGTGGCCGTATGTTAAGAATAAAGTCGAAATTATTATTAATCGGAGGACCTATATGTCGTATATGAAAATTATAGAGCATTGTGATTTCAATTAATTTTGCTCAAAAGTTTGAAAGTAACTTTTATAACAAAATTTAAAATAAATAAATTTTTCCATTATAATCATGTGTCATCTGGATGTTTTATTTAGACTATTCAATACGAACTATAATCCATCTTTCTTTCTTTTTTTACCTTAGATTTTTAAAATACCATTCATTCTGCTTTACATACTTTTGGAATAGTGTTGTAACTCTTAAAGTCAATTAAATTTTCACCTCTGACATGGTACGTTTGGATGAGAGTTAGAATAGCTAGAATAGCGAAATTTTAGAATAGTAAATGAGAATAGAGAAAAAAATAGTGATTTTTAAATTAGTGTGAAAATGGTGCTATTCGGATTAGTAAAAATGTTGTTTGGATTGTCTATGTGGAATAGTCAAATCTCCAAACTCTTAGGAATAGTCTATTCTAATATGACAAAAAGTTTGAATTTCCTATTCTAACTATTCTAACTCAACCAAACACTGACTTAGCTATTCCAAATAGTCTAATTTCAAAAATAACCTATTCTCAATCCAACCAAATATACCCCTTAAAGTCAATTAAATTTTCACAACTCTGATCAATATTGGAAGTGCTTCATAATCGTTTGCAAAGAGAAAAAGAACAGTAAAAAGTTCAAAGAAACCGCACAAAGTAGTACCTTCATAATCCTCATCTTTGCTCACCCTCAAAATTTCCGATTGTGGAGCAAGTAACTCGCGTCTGTCTTGCTTTTTTCCCTCCTTTTCATTTCAATAAAGATGTTCTGAAGCACGCCCTTAATCATTCTGATAGAAAAAAAAAAAAAAATCAAAAGAATAAGAATAAATATAATTGTAGAGTAATATAGATGATGGATTGGAGAAGAGTTTGGACCCCTTCTCTTCTGTGGTGAAATCTCCAGTGGAGGCAAAGCGAATAGTCCGGGAGAATGATACTGTTATGTTGTGGGCATTGAAACTGAATAAGCTAGCGACTAGGGACCCAAACCCAATTAATTTTAACGAATGGTACGAGCACAATTTAAGGGAAAAATGGGTCCGTTGGTTACTGTTCAGACCGAAGATTCGGACTCATGTCGGGTTCGATCAGTGACCTCACTCTGGTTTGCTCGGTCCTTTGTAATTATATCCTTAGTGTGGATACTGAGAAGCAAAATCATGTGGCGGGTCACTGTATGCACAGCCTCCTTAAATTAAAGGTGACTCGCGTTTAGCTGCTGCTCAATATACCCGCTAATAGATTTACCTGATTCATGTGTGGTTCGAAAATATCACCTTGAGAGGGTAACTAAGAGAGATCTGGTCTAATTATCTATAGCTCTGCATTAGTCGGCTGGATTGGGCCACCCACATGCAGGTCATAATATTAATTGGGTTTCCATTGGATATAAAGATATACCGTCCAATAAGGATAAACAGAGACTGAGTAAAGATTTTTTTTAAAGAAGTGAGGCTATGATATATTAGGGTTAAATGCTTCGTTGGTTTTGTACTTTATCATGCTCCAATATTATTATCTCTAATATACAAAATTTTATATTTTTTGAAATCTTTTTGCTATTTTTTAAAACAGCTACAAAATCACTGTTTTTAGAAGATTCTGAATCATTCAGAAATAATGATTTTGTACATCTCTAAAAAATTAGTAGAAAAAATCTAAAAATTATAAAATTTGTTATCTAAGCACATTTTAATATGAAGATCATGTTGAATGGCTCGGATCGATTATTTAGACTTTGAAAATAGAAATAATGATGTTGGGACATAATGGGTCACAAAATCAATGGGGCATTTTAACTCTACTCAGCTATGGTAATATGCACAGCGTGCTACACTCATATTTTCTAATTTTAAAGTTCAAACAATTGAACTAAACTGTTCAACAATGAAAATGTACATGTAAACCAAAATTTATATTTTTTTTAGAATTTTTTTACTATTTTGTAGATAGATAGAAAATCACTTGATTTGAAAATTTTGAACCATCCAAAAGCAGCAATTTTTACATATCTTCCCCTGAAAAAATAGTGAAAATTCTAAAAAAAATATTAAATTTAATCTACAAGTACATTTTGATATGAAGATTATGTTTAATGGTTCGGTTTGATTGATTGAACTTTAAAAACTGTTATTTAAAGAGAAAGATTCTAATCACCAAATTAACTTTTAATAACACAAAACAAAGTGCAAATAACGAAATAAGAAGAGAAAAAAAATTACCAATTAATAAAAAAATAATCAAGAAGTACATATATAAAGAGATAAAGAGTCTGTCTAACTCCTCTTTTAATGAAAAGTATTTTCCTAGTATCATTGAAATTTACACATTTTTTTTCTCTATTATTAATTCATAAAAATAAAATGCATGAACCGATTTTGCCAAGTCAGAAGAGATTCGTCACTAGGGGTGTTCATCGGGTCCGGTTTAGTCAGTTTGGAACCAAACCGAATTAGTTTGGACCAAACAGTTCGGTTTTTTCGGTTTAATGGTTCGCTTCGGTTTGCTTTTTAAAACCAAATTATAATTTCAGTTCGGTTCGGTTTGTAATTTTCAAAACTGAAATAACCGAACCAACCGAACTTTTATATTTCTTAATACCCCGGTTTATTTCTTAATATACTTCGGTTCATTATAAATCAATTGCTTTAAATAAAAAAATTAATATATTTTGGTTTGAACTGAAAACAAACCGAAATAAAACTTTGGTTCGGTTCGGTTTGGTTGCAATACTAAATTAGTTCGGTTCAGTTCTATTTTAGAAACCGAATTATAACTTTGGTTTGCGTAGTTCGATTCGGTTTCAACCGAACCGAACCGACGAACACCCCTATTCGTCACGGATCATAGTTGACTTGTGAACTGTTAAAACCGCACCGAACCGATGAACACCCCAGTCGTCACGGATCATAGTTGACTTGTGGACTTTTAACAGTCAGGCCGAGAAAGGTGAATTAAATACGAAGTACAATAAGAAATTGTGTCGGTTTATAAGACTCAAAAGAAGCCAGAAGCAAGCCCTAGATGATATATATTGTCTAAGAAAAACCAATTAAATTTGATATAAAAAAGTGGGAAAAGTCATACACCAAAGCAAACTTTTTGACACTATAAAGCTGCACAGGTGGCAGCCTAGGGAATGAATATCTTACATATTTAGAAGGGAATTCTCAAATCTCATATAATATAGTGGAAAATGATAAATGTAGCTAGTGTCTAACTATAGATCATGTATTTGTAATTACTAGTTCACTGTTATTACCGAGTCCGGCTACTATAACACTAGTGTTATTTCAAACTAAATAACACCACATCTTAAACCATTGGATCTATTTTAATATTCGTGCAAGACACTAGTGTCATTCCAGTCATATCTTGTGCACGAATATTAAAGTAGATCCAATGATGTAAGATGTGGTGTTATTTAGTTTGGAATGACACTAGTGTTATAGTAGCCGGACTCGTTATTACCTATCTCAAATTGAAGAAAATTAAGAGATTCAATGAGGGAAATGGAGATTCCTATTAAAATTGAACATGCAAGAAGAATTTTCCTAATTTTGTAATCAGGTTTGTTTTTTTAAGTTTCCAATCAACAAGAAGGTATTGATTTTGATGAGACTTTTTGTAATGGTAGTACGATTATATATATATTTCTGTCAACTTTGAAAAAAACACAGTTAGACAGAATGGGCTAATTTATGTAAATTGCAAATTAAAGCTTATGTTTAATTTAAACTCATATTTTGCGATTTTAAGATTCAAACAGTCAATTTGAACAGCTCAATATGATCTTCATATTAAATTGTGCTTGGAGATCAAATTTTACATTTTTTTTTAATTTTTTTACTATTTTCTTAGATAGATATAAATCTTTTTTTTTTTCATAAAATTTTGAACCATAAAAAACAACAATTTTGTACTTATCTAAAATAATAATATTTTTTTTCAATAAATGTAAAATTTGGTCTTCAAGTACAATTTAATATAAAGATCATCTCTCATAATAAATGGATAAAAAGTCCTCAGAATTTGGTAATTTCAACTTCATTAACAACTACTTATGAATCGGTTTTTGGCCTCCACCCCTTATCACAAGTTTCAGATCAAACAAATCTGTTAGCACAAGTAGCTCATGGGCGAAAATGGAGTTTTTTGGGTCCTAGAGGACTAACAAGTTAGACTGCTAGTTTTCGGATACGAGATATCCATCCTAGCTACTATGGATTTCTTTTTATTTTATAGGTCGATTCAAAAAAACTGTAACGAAGGGATTGATTGATCATTCGAATGATCAAAAAGTATCCATTTATTCTCCAATAATGCAATCTTTCCGTTGCGTATTGGTACTTATCGGGTATAGAATAGATCTGCTTCTCTTTGTTCTTACGAACAGAGTTGTTCCCTTATTTTGATTTTCAATGAGATGAAATCAAAATGAACCCACAGAATCTACTGAAAAAGAGTTTTAGGTTAGATACACAGTATACTCGGACATTGAAATAGCAAAATATATATGGACGTGAATTAAAACAGGGACTTTTAATACGCGATGTACATTAGCCTATCTCATATAGATTTGAGAAGAGGGTTGAGAGTAAAGCCAATTAATTATTCAATATCCATAAAGATTTTCTAGTCAGATTTTAAGCATGCAACATTCTACATAAATAGCATTATCTTATCACTAGATCAAAGAATAATTCTTAACATGCACTGACATTTGAATCAATTATAAAAAATAATTTAACTGTTAATAGTTTTTTTTATCGCTCTGTTTTTCTCTTCTTCTTCTAAAAAAAAAAAAGAACTTATGAGGTTGTTACCCGCTCTGTTTTTTCTATTTTAAATTTTCAAGTGAATTTTTTAGGAGGTGAGTCATAAATGTAATTATCAGGTTTGAATGACAAAAATATATTTGAAATCCCTTTCACCTTTGGTATTAATTTCTAATTAAAACTTTAAAATTCTAAAGGGTAATATGAGCTATTCATCATTTCATTTTAACTTGACGAATAATACATTAATACATCATGTGAAACTTTAAAATTCCAAACGATAATTAATATGAGCTATTCATTTTATTCTACTTCATGGATAATACATTCATGTTAAAATGTCAATTTAGTAACTCAATATGGGCTATATATTCATTTTATTCAACTTCATGCTGGATAATACGTTCATTAATTCTATTCTATACAACATATTTTGATGTTGTACAAAATAAATTTTCAATTATATATATAATCTTTGGCAGGAATATTGTACTCTTAATGTAAAATAATATCAATTGCATACATTATTTTCTTTTCTTAAAATGCTTAATAAATAATGCCAACAAATATATATGCATGGGTATTATATAATAGCAAAAACTGTGGACATCATGTTAAATTGAATCTGAGATGTATGTAGTAGGGGTGAAAACGGATCAGATATTATCGGTCCGTATTTGAATATGTAGTAAATTTTTACAGATTCAGATATTCAAATGCAGATAATTTGTGGATATGAATATTAATAAAGTTTTAGAAAGTGGACACTGATGCGAATACATATAATTATATGTAATTGTATTATTAAAAAATTTCAGATATTGGATTGTGCGGATATGAATACAGATATATATGTATATTTTTTATTTGTTTGTTTAGAATCATATATGTTTAGAGAGGAAATTTTTCTGTTGATATATTTTTATTAACAATAGGATTATGTTGGTTATTAATATTTGTTAATGAGATATATATTTTTAATGACAAAACAAGTTTTACATATAAAAATTATTTTGTTCTTTATGATGATTGAATGTCTGAATTATATCTATATTTTGAGTTATTTTTTAAATGAAAAATTATTTACTAAATAATATGTTAATTTTGTTATATACTTATATTAGGTATTGAAATTATATTTGTATTCATATTCATATAATATCTCATCCGTATTTGTATCTATTTAATATTTGATATGTATCCGTTTTTGTATTCATTTAATATTCTATCCGTATCCAATCTTTTTTTTTCCGATAGCTGTATGAATTGATCGATATGGGCCGTTTGATTCTACAATGAAAATTAACTTTTACATCTGATCTGTTAGGATTGAATCCGACGGCTTATATTTCGCAACACCAATATCACTGTCACGAGAAAGATTGTGAATTCAACTTATAAGTACTGTGCTATTATTGCAAATATATCACTACACCAAATTACGAGAAAATGGAAATGGGAAATGGGAAGAGGCAAGAGTCAGACTCGTAACTCATAACACAAGAAATCGAGTCAGAATCGGGATGTGTGTCCGGTCTGGCTCAGCAACGAACCGGACCGACCGGTTCGCTCTAGGCCCAATGCAAATGCTGGTTCATGCGGCAACCAACCCACATCCCAACCATAAATATACGAGGAATATAAATAAAGTTAATACTTACTATACCACCTGTTTATCCCACTCGTATATGCAAACAAAAACATGTAATAGTGTTTGGGAGACAACATCTAAGTTCAAACCTTTTGGATAAATCACAAATTTCCCTCGGTGTGTCCTTTCCTTTTAACCTTTTGTAGATCTCTCCTGTCCGTCCTTGCACCTCCACCCACCCCGTGTGTATGTGTATGTGTGTTCTTCTTTCTCTTCTTCTACCATATCTAGTCTTGTCTCTAGTTCCTAACAAGTACTCTCCTTTCTCTCTCTCTCTCTCTCTCTCTCTCTATAAAGAGGCAAGCCAGACTCTGCCTTTCAGCAAAGAAGAACCATCCTCTCTCTCTCTCTTTCTCTCTGTGTGTCTCTTTCTCTCTCTCTCTTCAACAATGGAGGATCCATACTACAATTTCTCAAAAGGGTACTATAACTTCTGCCAATATTCCACAAACCCTAACACACCAACTCCTATTTCAATCCCTACTTCTTACAGTAATTTGTACACCACACACATGATAAACAACTACACTACCCACAGCTCTCTGTCCTTCACCCATCCCCCACCTTCCTCCCCTCCTCTGAGAGAAGCTCTTCCTTTACTCAATCTCAGCCCAAGAAAAGAAACCCCAGAAACTAACGATGGAGAAAGCACTGATCAAGCTGAAAAAAAATCTTACTTGGACGACGATCCAATGGAGGAGGATGATCAAGAGGCGGTGACAGTGGCGCTACACATAGGGTTACCAAACCCCGGTGCAATCGATCTCTTATCGAGTCTTTCTGTAAACACAAATTGTAATTCTGCCTCGTTTCAACTGGAGACAGATCGAGAGAAGGAATTGGGGGAAGGTGGTGATGAGGTGACGGTGCCTCTAGGCTTTAATTCCACCCCAATTGGGAAGCTCAACAAGGGGCAATATTGGATTCCTACACCATCTCAGATTTTAATTGGCCCCACTCAGTTCTCTTGCCCAGTTTGTTATAAAACCTTCAACCGATACAACAACATGCAAGTACGTTATTATCTTTCTCTCTTTTGCTCTCCTTAATTATTTAATCCTTTTTAAGATTCGCTTTGTGATTTTATATGACGCTTTCATGGTCCTTTTGTTAAAATCAGGAACATATATATATATAGCAAATATATATCCTTTACACATTCCAATACAACACGTTGGTTATTAATTGGTTAACATTTGATGCATTCTTTCTGTGCATCTTTATTCTCTTCTTTGGTGTATTTTAATGAAGGGATCTCCCCTCCAATGGGGTTGTCACTTGTCTGGTCTATTATTACACACTGAGATCGATGGGAAGAAAGATGAACTGTGGCCTGTGGCCTGGGTTCTTTTCAGCTGATTGAACTAGACAGTGGCAGTTGCCCTTGTGCTTTTTACGCTTTTTGTGCTTTTGTGGTTTTCTTTAGTTTTTAATATTATTTCATGGTTTGTACTGAGATCCTGATCCTGTTAGAAATCTTCTTTCTATTTCAGTGCGCTTCAGATATAGAGAGAGAGAAAGAGAGAGAGAGAGAGAGATGAAATAATGAACTGCTCTGAAATCATAACACTCAATGTATAGCAGAATAATTGCATTAGATATGGGCTTCTTAACTTGCATCAGAGAAATAACGCTTTCTTTCTGTTCTTTATCTCTCTCTTTCTCTCCCCTCCCTCAGTCCTCCCCTCATCTCTCTCTCTCTCTCTCTTCTCTCTCTCTTCAGTGAAGTATCCTATATCTCAAGAGGTTAATTAGCACATGGGGAGCTGATTGCTTGATTGACGCTGGCTTAGATCTTGTCTGCGAAAAGCCATTTCGTAACAGCTAGTTCTCATTCACCTTCCACAAATACTGAGAAAAAATATCAAGCACTAGGTCCCTCATTTGAAAAATAATCAGTCTCTCTCTCAGTAACTGTACATATATATATATAACCACAATTAAATCTTATATAATCAGTCTTTCTTTTGTTTTTAAAGGACTCAGCTATCATCAAAATTCACCCTTTTCCCCTTGTAATTTCCGAACTCAAGAGCAAGCTAAGTCTTCTATTCGTTTCCACACGATACTTGACAATGAAAAAATGAATGACCACACATCATACTCTCTCTCTCTCTCTCTCACTACAGTTTTAACACAGATGCAGAGAAAGGTTTTGATACTTCTCACATGCCCTGGAAAATAACACTTTCTTTTAGTTATATTAGTTTGATATCATTATTTTTCCAAATCGCACATAACATATCCAAATGTAGTAGATTACACTAACTACATATTATATTTTAATTTTTTTTTTGAGGTAGAATAATTTACTTACTATTAATTTCCATATATTTTAGATGCACATGTGGGGGCATGGATCACAATACCGAAAAGGCCCTGAGTCATTGAGAGGCGTACAACCGACCGCAATGCTACGCCTACCATGCTACTGCTGTGCACCCGGTTGCCGGAACAATATTGACCATCCACGCTCAAAGCCATTGAAGGATTTCAGAACCCTTCAAACTCACTACAAGAGAAAGCATGGCCTCAAGCCTTTCATGTGTCGCAAGTGCGGCAAGGCCTTTGCAGTGAAAGGCGATTGGCGCACGCATGAGAAGAACTGTGGCAAATTATGGTAAAATATAAAAATAGAATAATTTTTTTTTTCCGAAATTATCAGAATGAAGTATGTTTAATTAAACTCGTGCAAGATATTACGAGGATTTTATTCGATGGTGATGTGTAAATAGATTATGCATTGATTGATGATGTGAAGTAACAAACTAACAATGCTAATATATAGTTGAGATATTGCTTTCCATCATGTAAGCATCACTACCATTGCACGCCATAGATATGGATCGAGTTTATTAAAAAGGGCTAAACAGGGTTTAATTAATGCATGCAGGTATTGCATTTGTGGATCGGAGTTCAAGCACAAGAGGTCGCTGAAAGATCATGTTAGAGCATTTGGTCATGGACATGGTGCATTTGGTGTGGATGGTCTGGAGGAAGAAGATGAACCATTATCGGAGATAGAACAAGATTGCATGATGCCATCACGGTGAAACAAATCATATGGAGAAAGGGTTTAATTGTTATAGTTAGCATTTTCATATGGCTTGATATTAGCTTAGAGCAAATTTAAAAATGTTCCTGTTAATTCCCAGCTGGTTATTGGAAGTTTGTTTTTGAATTAAAAGTGTAAAACCGGAGCTAGGATTGTGGTAAGCATGACAGATTCGCTCTTTGTTTTCTTATTGAAATTTGCTTTTTACAACTTGAAAGTACTATGCCCTAGTTTTAGCGTATATTAATTTAGTTCTTATGGTATATTCATGTAATGTTTTCAAACATATTGTTGAAATTAAAATTTTAAATTTTATGGGTGTATTTGTCATTATTAAAATAAGGTGTGTATATAATTTATTTAAATAAAAGATTATTAGCCTTCAAATGAGTGATTTAAATTTTTAATAGTGGAATTAATATCTTCTTGATAATTAAATGGTCAATATAAGTTTCAAATATATTAAATGTTTGACCCCCATCTTATCTATCTGAATTATGAAAAATAAGTTAGTGATTTTAATTTTTAGTTTGAATGATATTTTCAAAGACAATAAATTTATTTATTATAAAATATAGGATGCACATCACGATTGTTTTTTTTTGGATAATTATAGACGATTTTTAAATAAAATATAAACAAGGTAAAAGATCGAAATTTGACACGATTCAAAATCAGAGATAATTATTGAAAGATAGATCAAGAAAGTCTTCTTTTAACATATTACTTGATATTTTTATTTTTAATTAACAATTGTTAATAATTATTCATCTATTTTTTCGAAGAAAAAACAATCAATCTCTTTTTCAACAATCAATCTCTTTACTCGTCCGGGTCCCAACGGAAATTTACATTTTTAACAAAATTGAGGAAAGGTTTAAATGATTGAACAGAGTGCCTTGTCAAACACCTCTTTCAATAACTTAACATGTCTTGTCGGTTTCTACTGGTGACCCTATATATGATTCCAAAATTTAGTCATGTCACATTCTGCTGATTTGAACGGGATCTCATCATACCAGTATCTTTGCAGATTTATCATTTATTAAATTATGTTCTTCCATGTTTATCTTTCAATATTCTTCAAAGAATAGAAAAAACACAGTTATGACAGTACTACGTCGCGAAAAGTCATTTTTTATCCTCACAAAAAGTGCCAGTCTTTTGTAGTGAATCTCTTTCTATGTGTGTGTGTATCTACCACTAGTATTGTTAGCGATAGAAGCCAACCGCAAGCAATGCCAGCAGTAGGGATTCTTGTTTTAAAAATTGAGAGCAGAGTTGGGATTTATGTTTTTTGAGGATATGAATAAAAAATCAGGACATAATCATCACACAAATATAAAGAAGTGTGTGTATATATTTTTGTTTTTTTATGAAAGGTTCGATATTGAGCTAGTGTCACTGTGTCAGTGTGCAACTGCACTAAGTTCACAGTTTTTTTATCTAACAAAATTCTTTAATATGTTTAACTGCAAATAGGGATTTCAAATAGTTGAAACCAATTAATTCCGGAATAATGTGTTTAATGTAGAATTTATAGATTTTCGAATTAATTTAATATAAAGTTAGGTGGTCAACAGTAATGAAAAATAAATGTATTAAAATTAATTTAATTTTTTTATAATTTGAATAATTTGAATGCCCTCATTTGAGGTCACAATAACATTAGAACCCCGCTAATTATACACATATATATTTACATAATACGTAATATATAAGTCCGGTTGATCGAGGTCCACATTTTGACTAAACGAACTGATCAAAATATTCAAAATGAGCCTAGTGCCACTACTAGAATGGGATCTTTTTCCGTGGGCAGAAAATGGCTTCTTCCGTGGGCTTACGCACGGAACAAGCCCTCAAATTGGTTTTTCCGTGCGCCACCCTCGGAAAAAGGCCGTCGCAAAAGCCTTCGTTGGAAATACCCAGTATTTCCGAGGGGGCCGATGGAAATAATATTTTCCGGCTTTTTCCATGTACTTGCCCATGGAAAAACTACGCACGGAAATACTTTTACATCCGACCCTTGGACTTGTTATTTCCAAGGGCAACGTCTGTGGGTCCCACCATATTTATTCCAAGGCAAGCAAACATGGGCCCCACAGAGTATTTCCAAGGCTATCGAACGTGGGACCCATCGGAGTATTTCCCAGGGCCGCATATGTGGGACCCACATTAGTTTTTCCGAGGGCAGAGTACGTGGGACCCAACGTAGTATTTCCGAGGGCAGAGGACGTGGGACCCACCGTAGTATTTCCGAGGGCAGAGTACGTGGGCCCCACCGAAGTATTTCCGAGGGCAGCATGTGGGCCCCACAAAAGTATTTCCGAGGGCAGCATGTGGGACCCACCGAAGTATTTCCGAGGGCAGCATGTGGGACCCACCGAAGTATTTCCGAGGGCAGCATGTGGGACCCACCGAAGTATTTCCGAGGGCAGCGTGTGGGACCCACCGAAGTATTTCCGAGGGCAGCGTGTGGGACCCACCGAAGTATTTCCGAGGGCAGCGTGTGGGACCCACCGAAGTATTTCCGAGGCAGTTATCGTGGTCGTTTTTCCATGGATATACCCACGGAAATAAGTTGAATGACATTGTAGCAGCATGCTCTCATCTACAATCCTCCCCTTACCAATCAGGTACAATACTCCCTGTACCAACCAGATACTGTATTACCTTCCCCACTAAATCCCATTCAAACACAGAAAAACACATTCCCATATAGAACAACACATCCTAAGTTAAAATGGGAAGATCCCAAGTTAAAAAAAGAAAATTAACACATCCTAAGAAAATGAACACAACCAAGTAAATTAACACATCCTAAGAAAATGAACACAACCAAGTAAATTAAGACATCCTAAGTTTCCCACAAAGTAGGAGAAACTTTAAATAAGCATTAACATGACGTAGTCTTCATACATTGTACCAAAATATGTGCAGAAAACATAACAACATCAGATCTATATTGCACTTACACTTCCAACTATACCAAAATATTCCCACTACCACTACTATACCAAAATATACCATTGTGGACCTATAACTATACCAAAATATACATACCAGTAGTTAACCTAAATTCACAAGATAACTTACCCCAAGTTCGTTCATTTGTTAGAACTGGTAAAGCATGTCCGAAGAGCAAAAATGTCCAATTTTCTGCACTAGAAGGGATGGTTCCCATTGTAGGCAGAATCCCCGCACCATTGGCCCATTGCAGCTTCATTTGTGGGTACCTCATCTATTCCAGCATTAGCTTGATTTAAGAGTGCTTGGAATCCCTGATTTGGCTGTATAGGAGAAGCATTACCCTATTTATATCACATGGAAAAGAAACAACATGTTATTGTTATGAATGTGTATTTTGCATAGTTTGTTTTGAGTCAGAAAAGGAGTCTAGTACCAACAACACCCTCTACTAAGTAATATTATCATCGGGACCCCTAATTAACCATCTAACACAGTGGCAGATTCATGTAATGCGAGAAAGTCAATTCCATTAGAACAAACTACTCCATATTAACATATCAACTATATCTGCATCCATGCTGAGGTAACCCAAACTAAGATAGAAAGGATGTCAAAGAAAGGCTGTCAAAGGAAAAAGGTAAAATTGACCATTACACCCTCTATATATCTTTATCCCTTCACTAGAAAGGCTGTCAAAGAAAAATAGGAATTTTGCCTTGTTCTTATGTAGCTTACGATGAGATAAGAAAGCAAAGACATTTTAAAGATTGGTGCAAATAAAAGAGGAAAATAACTTTGCACTATAAGCTTTGGAATCACTCTAATCACACTAAATAAATGGATTTATGTAAAACTGAGGTAGAACTTACCCGGGAGTTGCCCGTCTGCATGTGTGAAGCTACTTCCTGAGTTGGTTGAGTGGGACCTTGACCCTAAGGATTGAATAAGCAAGCCCAAGTGTTATAACTTGGAGTTGACAAAATCAGATATGATTTGTAACATTTAATGGATATACTTAAGTCAAAAGTGTTACCTGAAAATTAGGTAAATTCCCAGTAGCACCTTGCTGAGTTCCCGAAATGTTTCCTTGAACCTAAGTTTAACAATGCCAACGATCCAATTTTAGTGTGACAATATATCTCAATGAAAACGACAATAACAACAGTAGCAACTAAGTTGCACCCAAATATGTTTTGAATGCAATTTTCAGCACATGCTTTCAGTTGCGACAAACAAGTATAGCAGTAACCTACATGCAAACGTAGTGAGATATTAAAGTCTGTCATCACATCAAATAAAATAAGGGAATTAATTTAGCCATCAAGTTGGTGTTAAATTACCAGTGGATTGGGCCCTTGTGTCCCAAACATCGAGAATAATTGGTTGATATACATTTGATAAGATGCTAGTTCTCTTTTCATCTCAGCCCTATCCTCAGCTTGACGGCGATCACTGATGTCTAAGAGTGATTGTACTTCCGTGCGAGAGAAGCTTGCCTGCACTCCATTGGTTGTCACTCCAGAAACAGTAACTGAAGATGCTGTGTGATTGGGCCTGGATCGATTGGTTGCTGTTTGCGCCTTCCCATCAACCATACTTCCAAATCCTACGACCCTACCATGGCTTGCTCCGCCAGCAGCCGACATGAACATGGTGGTCTCGTCCATGTCGGCATGGGCCTCCTCAGCCATCATGTCGTTCACCTTTTCCTATGAGTTGCACCATATGAGCAATATAAAAAGATGTTATTTTGACCTTGTTATGTAATGAATAAATTTCTTGTAGTGAGATCTAATATTTATCACATACCCTCAAACAGTAGGCACCAAAATCAGTAAAAAATGATATGCATCAGAACTGGTTCAGTTTGTATTTTTGTGAGACTCGATTCTGGTACCAGCACCATGCCGAGCCAGTTTGCAGTTTTGCCCTTCTAGTAGTGAGATCTAATTTATCCCCTAGCTCTTAATTTCAATTCAGCAAATTGTTGTAAATTCAGCACATTAATGTAAATTCAGCAAATTATCAGCACATTAATGTAAATTCAGCAAATTATCAGCACAAGGATGTAAATCGTCAAATTATGAAATGTACATAGTGCAAATTCATCTAATTCAGCAAACTCAACAACATTTGCACTTAGGTATTCAGATTCAGGAAATTAATGTACATAGGGCAACTTACGTAAACTGCTTTGATTCTTGTGTTGGGAAATTGCAAGCAGTTGACATCCAACTCTTCAGTTACACGGGGAATCTCCTCTGTATTTGGGTCCATTACCCCATTGTCATCAGTAATCTCCGCTGGTCCAGACTGACGGGCCTTGACAGCTTCCAGATGGGTCTCAATGGGTGATTTGCCTTTGTCTCGACGACAATGAAGATGGATGTAAAGTTCCCTCATTGTTGGATCTTCTCCATTTTTAAGTTTTTCTCCACATGAAAATGAATAAACAAGTCAGATGATGCTGTAAATTACACATTAAGTTTCATTTTGAATTAATGTTCATTGAAACTCACCAGTTTACCAAAATGCTGGTGTGCACTTGCACATCCAGCATAGTGAGAGACCGTCAGTCCAGATGTAGTGCGGTTATCATGGTTTTGTTTACTCACTTCTTGCCATTCATCTGTGTCAAAAATGTCGCACAAACCGTGCCAGTATGCGTGGGTTAGGCACCAATGTGGAACAGACTTCTTCCATGCCGGTATGTTTCTACCGAATTTTTTTATGCAATTGTTCCTTGCCTCGTGTAGCTCCCCGCTGTACCTCTTTGCCGCTATTGCCTCCAGAACTTCCCGACAACGCTGGACATCTTCCCCATCACGATATCTAAATTTCTCCTTTAAAAAAAAGACACGTATTCCATTAGCAGGGTTACATGTTATTAAATTCAGAGACATGCGATATGTAAAATTCAGATTTGTTACAGTAACAGTTCTGAAATGAAATGAAACGAGTGTGGAAACTATAACAGAACCTGAAATAACAGTACTGAAATGAAATGAAACGGGCGTGGAAACTATAACAGCTCTGAAACAATAACAGTGCTGACATACAAGTCATTTTATTTTGTCAATGATAACAGTTCTGAAATGTCAGGACCTTGCTGGAATTTATCAATAAAAAAAAAATTACTACTAATGGAAGATAATAAGAAAATATACTACCAGAAATGCAAACTCGATGTTACTTTTCGTGGTGTCATCGAAGGCGTGGAAACTTCTCAATGGTCCAGGCATATGGTTTAGGGCAAGCCTTGTGATAGAAAAGTTGTGGTTTCAGAAAATGACTTAGGGGATAAAATGGTTGTATTTTTTTGTAAAAATTAAAAATAATGATACCTAGTTATTGCTGCCGTTATTTCCTTTGGTTTTTCTACACAAGTAAACTCACAAGAGGAAATTGGCCAGATTATTGGTCTGTCTTCCACTACATTTGTCGATTTTCTGATGATCCCCGGGCCTCGTCCCCTTTTCTTTACCGGTTCGGTTGGTGTAATTTCACCATCTGACGTAGCATTTGAACCCTCACCGAGCTCAAGTAGTGCCTGTGATTTACGCTTTCTCCCTAATTTTTTTTTTGTTGATGTTGCTCTTGATATAGCAGATTTCCTTGGGGCCATCTGTGTTTGAATGAAAAGGAAAAGAAAAATGGATGGGAATTAAGATAAAAATTTTAGTGTACCCATCAAAAATTAAGCTTAACATTAATTGAGCTTTTTGCCAAACTTTATAGAGATTTGGTTCAAAAAGGAACTTTAAGGACTAGACTAACAAGCCAAACCCCCGGATTGCAACACTTACTGGAAATATCAGCCCTTTTTATATGAGTTGGATCATTTTCTATTTTTATTTGATTTATCTTTTTTTCATGGCAGTGAGGGGTAGAAAAACATGGCATTTGATTTATCTTTTTTCATTCCTATTTTGGTTTGGGGTCCAAAAACAGGAATGTCGTTTGCAATTACTTTGCAAACTAGCATGTATACTTGCAAAAATAGGAATGTATTTTTTTTTGGTCGGTACATGGTTCACACACAACACAGAGGTACAACAAGCCAAGCCTTTAAATGATGAGGGACCCGCTGTCAGTGAGGGGGTACAAAAACATGGCATTTGATTTATCTTTTTTAATTCCTATTTTTGGTTTGCAAACCAAAAACAGGAATGTAGTTTGCAATTACTTTGCAAACCAGCATATATACTTGCAAAAATAGGAATGGATTATATCTCCTTTAAATGATGATTAAGGTTAGGTCTCCTTTAAAAATATAAGTAAATATTAGAGGACGAAAGAACATATAAAACTTGATTTCAATGAGAGTATTTACTCTTCAATTTTACAAGTTGATTCAAAAGAAGTTGAGCCAAAATTTACTTGGTTTTACAATTTGACTTGAATTAACCGGGCTCAAGTTAAACCAAGTAAATTTTTGTTCAACTTGCACATTTTGGCACATGACTTCAAATTAAACCATGTAATGTGTGGCTCAACCTGTAAAATTATACACATTTTGACTTCAAGTCAAATTGTAAAATTCAAGTTACATCAGGTTACAGTTTGAGCAAAAATTCAAGTTGAGCCAAAATGTGCAGTTCACAACTTCAAGATAAACGAAGTAAATTTTACAAGTTGAGTAAAAAGAAATCTTTATGTGCACAGGACTTCAAGCACAATTTTGGCACAATCTGAAAGGAAAGACAGTTTGTTCATTGACTCTCAGTATTTAGATCATACCAAATACAAGACTTTTTGGCAATTGACTCTCAAATTTGACTCATTCAGTGTTTTGTGTAAAAAAACAGTTTGTTAAACTCAAATTAGATGTGCTCTGACTATTCTAGAAATTTGGTAAATTTAATGCGAAATAAGTAAACAAAAATTACCGTACCCGAAAACCATTGAGATGAGTAAACAAAAAGTAAACCTTAAAAGAAGAACAATTAAACCCTAGAAGTGAAATTAGTGTTCTAAAATTACCAGCCCGACTATTGGATGGCCGTCGACTCCGAGAATACAAGCGGGAAGATGAGTGATCGAAAGTGGGAGAAATGAGTGGAAGATTAGCAAGGGCGAAGTCTGATTTCTCGGTGTCCTCTCAGAAGGGGGGGATATTAGTGGGAGAGGAGGGAAGGAGCGAAGTCTGATTTCTCGGTTTCCTCTCAGAAGGCGGGGAAATGAGCGGGAGAGGATGGAAGGAGGCGGGCAAATTGGGAGGTAACCTAATAAGAGGAGTTTTTGGGGGGAATGAAAACGTATCAAGTATCCTCTCAGTTACTGTAAAAAGATTTACTTAAATTTAAGGGTTGAGATTAACTTTCAGAACCTTTGTGATTCGTTGTAAGTTTGAAAGAACGGTCCAGATTATATGTTTGTTTCCTCATCGGTATTACGGTACTGGAGGATGTGAATTCAGTGAAAGGAATCTGGCGCCCAATGAGTGAAGCCAAAATTTCGGAGAAGAACAGATCAGTTTTTGCTCCGTGCAGCGTAGTAAACATAACAGCAGCCTTCAATTGATATAATGTGTTGCGCTGTTTAGAGTCCAAATACTCTGTCCGGATTATAATCAAAATTCTGCCTGTTTTTTGAAAAATGAAGGCGCCAAGTTAAATTAACTGCATGAGGGGTAAATAACTAGAGTTGAATTGATTTGAGACTTGAAGGTGGTTAAAAATTAGAAAGTTGCTAGATATTAAATAATTATGTTTATAATTTTAAGTTTATGAATTATATGTAAAATTAAAATATGTTTGGAAAATTAGAAAGTTGCTAGATATTAAATAATTATGTTTTGAATTAAGTTTATGAAAGTTGCTAGATATTAAAATATGTTTATAATTTTAAGTTTATGAATTATATGTAAAATTTTAAGTTGCTCGATATTATATATATTATAGGATTCAATTAAAATATGTTTGGAAAATATTTATGTTGCTGTAGGATTCAATTAAAATTTATTTGGAAAATTGGTAATATATGATGCTGGCAATATTAATAAAGGTTGATATGATAATAAAATTAAGAGGAGGGATATACTTATAACAAATTTTGAGTTACAACAAATTACAACATTTATTTTTTTCATTTTCAAAGTCCAAATCGTCGATCCAAACCGTTCAACGTAATTATCTGAATAAAATGTACTTGCAGATCAAGTTTTATATTTTTTTGAATTTTTTTACTATTTATTAAGATGGGTACAAAATTCAATGGTCTAAGTATGGATGTTTTTTGTAAAATACTTAATAAATAGTAAAAAATTCCAAAAAAATGTAAAATTTGATCTGCAAGTACATTTTATTTAGATAATTACGTTGAACGGTTTGGATCGACGATTTGGGCTTTGAAAATGAAAAAAATAAATGTTGTAATTTGTTGTAACTCAAAATTTGTTATAAGTATATCCCTCCTCTAAAATTAATGCATTAGTATAAAATAGTGCATTATGCATCAATTAATTTTTATGCTTGAACATTGATAATGCATTAGTACAATTAATTTTTAGCCTTTTGAAATTGTAAAAATAGTGCATTATGCATCAATCACTTGTGCCATACTCCAATGTACATAGGACTTGAACCCATGCTGTATGGATCAATGAAGGAACGAAGACGAAGTTGCTTTCGTTGACGATCGGAACCGTTCAAATGAAAGAGTGTTGTATTAAGATGATTGTATTAAAATTTGAAATAAATCGAGACCCATTTACTAATCCATCCAAGCGACACAATATAGCAACATCGTACGGCTATAAATAGTTTACTTTGGATCGAGGCTTTCTAGTATCCGGCTTATTTAACTTTTAAGTTCTTAAGGTTTCATGTTCTTTCTTGATCATTTCAAAAAAAAACTAGATGTCATTTTTCAGCAAATCGACCGTTCAATGATCATACGGAAATTAACGGTCCACATTGTTTGAACAAATTGAATGAGTAAAAAATAATTAAATTGTACAAAATTGACATTTGTAGATTTGATTTGGACATAAAATCTCAAAAAAATCACTTTCTCATTTTTCACATTTTTAAAAAAATTAATTTATGTAGATGCATTGCCAAACAGAAAGATAGTTAAATTTTAGCCTTTTGATCGGTGATGTAGCGTCCTGATCTTCACTGGAGCCATCCGTTTTTTTTTTAAATTGGGTTGGCAAAGTTAGTAAATGCGATACAGAGGAATTAACAAAGGGCTGAGTATGTATTGCGGTGCACTGCGTTACATGTAGAACATTTGTGTTACAATGACGGGATCCAAACCGACCCCTCCGCAAGCGCGAATCTGAAAGCGTTTGATAGCATAAATCAAACCGTTCATGGGAGAGAGTAGCGGGCACTTATTGGAGAGGATACCCCTCTGAGCCAGATCTGGATGGTGTAAAGGTAGCCCGGACTTAGTGTTTTTTTCAAAAAAATCAGTCGAACACTCCCCTTCTCCACTCTCCCAAAAACCGATCAGTTCTCCCTTCCTGATCTCTTCCAAATCGGCGCCTCTCCCCATCGTTCCGCCAGTCGCCGTAGCTTTGAGAAGGAAGACGACGCTGCCCCTCGCTCTTTTGTGTACCGCAACCAAAACTTTCAAACCCTAGAAGCCGACCCATATAAAAAAATCACTCGAACTCTCCCCTTCTCCACTGTCACAAAAACCCATCAGTTCTCCCTTCCTGATCTCTTCCAAATCGGTGCCTCTCCCCATCGTTCCGCCAGTCGCCGTCGATTTGAGAAGGAAGACGACGCTGCCCCTCGCTCTTTTGTGTACCGCAACCAAAACTTTCAAACCCTAGCGCCGGCCTCGCTCCATCGGGTAAGTATTCAAGTCTATTTTGTGTACCGCAATTAAATTTCGATGCCGAATGTCGAGATGTTGATTTTCTCGATTCGGACAATGACTGGATTGGGATTTTGATCGATTGGGTTCGGGTTGTTGATTTTCCCGACCCGATTAGGGGACAAGCTTATATGCATTTTAACTAACGGGACAAGCTTACCACATGTATGCATGCAACTGGTACAAATTTAGTCATGAATCTATTATGTAGGAGAAATTTAGTCATGTATGCATGCAACTGGTACAAATGTAGTCATGTATGCATGCAAGTGGTACAAATTTAGTCATGTATGCTTGCAACTTGCCATCATGGATCTATTATATATCACTTTCTGGGGGTCTGTATCAAATTTAGTCATTTCAATTTAATAGGATGTTCTTTTCCCTTTGTATGTATTTGCAGAAGTTGAGTTGAACACCTCTTCATCACAAATTACCTGAAAATAGGATGTTCATTTCAATTTAATAGTCAAATTTAATAGTCAAATTTAAGAAACACAAATTACCTGAATAGGATGTTCATTTCAATTTAATAGTCAAATTTAAGAAACACAAATTACCTGAAAATATACTTGCAAAGCTGATATTATTGCAAAGTAGATATTATCTTCTTCTTTTGTACCTGTGTACATTTGATGAATTTGCACTGATATGTTTGCAAATTAGTACTGATATATCTTCTTTTTTGCCAATTAACACTTTCTCACACAATAAAAGGGACTTCATTTCCTCCGATACTTCTCATTAGATGCTGCTTTTTACTGCTTTGTATTTCGTCTAGTGAGAATTTGGAATGACAAGTACAACAAGATTTTCTCTAACAATTAACATAGTCTTGAACCAATCTTTAATACTTTGTTTGGATTATCTATCAATACCAACTGTCAGCTATTGTTAATTTGTCGTCTTGTACTATGTCTAGACTGATATATCTTATATCTATACTTAATTTTTAGTTTCACCTTCCTGACAAGTTGGCATTTACATTTGCTTCTTCGTCTTCTTCGTCTATGTGGCATTTACACTATCAATAAGTTCTTGTGTTTCTTTCAAGCAAATTGATCGATTGGAAACTATAAATTTATTTCGATTTGATAATGCCGTAGAAAAGTGCATTAGTATCACGTTCTTTTGTTTCTTTCTTGTATTCTAGTCTTATGAATCTTCTGCTTGTTTGGCCTACCCACATCCTGGCTAGCCTGAAATTCTAAATCTCACATTATTTTGTAGTCTTTAATTAAATTTTGTATTAATTGTGACAAAATTCATTGTGATATATAAAGAAAGAGACTGTAGGGCTCTTCTTGGTATTTAGGTCCCAAAATTTTCTTTGAGATCTGAAAATTACAATTAATGCGCTCATTTCAGCACCTCCCTTAATTATTTAGCCTATTTAGCCTGTTTAGCCCATATGTGGTTATGTTGCATTTTTTGACACCTATTTGGCCTTTTCAGGGAATTTTCAGTTATGTTCAATTGTTGGGCATAATGCATTAATGCATTAAAGTGGCTTATATGAAATCTCAATTCACTGTATAATCTGTTTCAGGTTCAGAATGGCTAGTGGTGATGACATCTCCAAGTACGCGCTAGTACATCGCCGGAAATCCCCGAGACTCAACCAGGTGCAAGAGCCGCCACAAGATGACCCGCTGTCGCTAGAGACACCGGTTGGCACCCTCCCGCCGTCACCGCCTCAAGGAAATGAGGTCCCCGTTCATACAGCCGCTGCCGATCTATCTCCAGATCCACTGGGTTCCACCCACCCAGTGTCACTGCCTACCGCCGTCAGTGGGGACACTGTTCAAACAACAGTGGATGTATGTCTCCATCACTGTGAACCCCCCCATAAGAAGAAACCCCGGGGTAGAACGAAGGAAGAGATCCGGAGGTCTGCGAGGCTGAACCCCGCTTTTCGGATATTGCACCCCCCCGTTCAAAGGAAAGAGCCCCTTGCTACTGTGCATGAGGTTGATGATACTCCCCAGTCCCACCCTGTCGAGCCATCACCAATTGCCCAGTCAGATCCTGAAACATTCGCCCCTTGCCGAGCCATATCAGGCTGCTCCCCAGCCACCACCAGAGGCTGATGACCAGGCACCGCTGCGGTCAGCCACTGGCTCCTCGAAGTGCCGAACCTTTACAGGCCGCAATCCTCGAAGGGCAGGGCTTAGAAGTGATCAAAGTTGTTCAACCGGGAACAGTGATGTCCCGCCACTTTCAACTCTAGATGCAGGTTCTTCCCGGGCACCTACTGAAGTAGCCACTGATTGGGATGCGTGGGAATCTAGCCACTCGCCAGCTCGGTTCGAGTCACCATCTGCCCAGGCAACGCCTGAACCCTCGCTGTCCGACCAGCGGGCAAGAACTGTGCTAGAAGATGATGCATCTGGAGAGCAATACACCGAAGATGAGTCCAGCCCACATCCCGCAATACTGGATGATGATGGCAGTAGGAGGTGCTTACGCCGTCGTCCCCTAACCGGGATTCCTGAAGCTCTTGATGCATGCGGGCTAGAGCTCGATGAGTCGGCTGCTCAAGCGTCAGCTGTTGAGAGGAAAAGAAAAAGAAGTAAGAGAAAACACGGGGAGAGGTGTGGGCGGGGTCTTGCAATGCCTCGTGCCCCTGTGCCACCCGAGGACAGACCAGAATTGGCGGTAGTCGGTGATGCTGAGTTCACGTCATCACCCAGGTGCACAAAGATAATCACCACGCTTAGGCTTCTTACACTGTGGAACTTGCCCGGACCTTACCGGAGCTGGAACATGTTTCCCTCGACGACAAGACTGTTTATTCTAAAACAGTTCCTCCAGAGGTATTCATGGGGGGCTGAGCAAGACACCGTGAGGTGTATTGAGGTATTTGAGAGAGTAGCGGCTGAGACATATATGCGGGAACTCGGGGAAACGAGAAGGTGGCTCACGAGGAAGTTTGGAGATGAAAAAGAAGTATGGATAGACCACCCTCCCAAATGGTGCAAGAACCTGGAGTATTGGAAGGGTTTGTGTATTATTTGGTCGAAGGACAAATTTGTCACTGCATCAGCCACCAACCGTACAAACCGAATTAAAGGAGGTCAAGAAGTGGTGCATCATGTGGGTGGATCCAGGAGCAGTTATCGCCACAAGGAAGTTTTGGTAATGAAAATTACATTAAATTTACTTCAGTGATTTAACTTAGGTTAAGATTTATTAACATCCTCTACATACATTTATGTATTGAAATCAGATTTCCGAGAAGGGATCACCGGTTGGGCCGAAGGAGGTCTTTGATCGAACTCACATGCGTGATACACCACAAGGAAAGAAATACGTGAACGAGAACGCGGAAAAGGCAGCGGTAAGTATAGTGTACCATTTTTATGTTATGTAGTATCGCACAAATAATACATCATTATGCATATGTAGTATCGCACAAATAATAAATGCAATTTTATGTTGCAAATTTTCTTAATTTATTATATATAGTGCAGCATAGTGCAGCAAATTTTCTTAATTTACTATGCAATTTCATTATGCATAGTGCAGCATTATCTCTTTTGTTTTGGAGTATGTATATTTTATATATATAATAATAACAGCACATTACTAGAAACAATTAACACACTAGGAGGAATTTCAAAATTAAAAAGAGAGATGTGGCTGGTTCTCCCTTTTGTGTTCTTTCTCCTTCTCTTAAATGTAGCTTCTGTCAAGGACATATCTACCCCAAAATGCACTTCAGAAATCACTGGTATTGTCTGTAATCTTGTTTGGCTATCATTAAGCTTTTTTTTATTAACAGTGGTGTAAGTATATATAGTTAACATTATTTGTTTTTTTATTATTTCTCCTTCAAAGTATAATTGTGCTACAATGATATCACATGTCATCCATCAAGTTTAATAAACTATACATGCTTATCTAAATAGAAGGGTTCAACAATTCCCAATTACTTTTCCAAAAGTTGGTATTCATAAAGAGTGAGGTTATGATAAATATGCATATTACACAGTGGCTCATGCTATGGACTTATATCTCTATTTATAAAGTCAAAACAGTTGATTTGCATCATTCAACATGATTTTGATATGAAAATGTACTTGCACATCAAATATTACATTTTTTAGAACTTTTTTTACTATTTTTTTATATAGGTAGAAAATCCCTTGATTGAAAATGTTGGACCATAATAAAAAGAGTGATATTCTACCCATCTTTTTTAGATAATAAAAAATTAAAAAATTACTTAAAATTTAATCTAGAGTACATTTTATACCAAGATCAAATAACTCTGGTGACCGCTTACATGAATAATGTACTTGTTCTAATGGTGGCAGAAAGAATTCTTGGAGCTTAAGGCTTTCTACGGGGATACGATGGACGACGAGGAAATTTGGGAGATGGCTGTGAATGGGGAGGACAAGCGAGGGAGGCTATTCGGATTTGGATTCAAGAGTAGGACCAGCAAACTCACCAGAGTCTTGGAGACAGTGGAGGGTGCCCCATCAGAGCCTACAAAGAGCACAGCTACTTCCGCCGAAGATTCGAAAAGGAAATACACAAAAGAGGAGGTGGCAGAGTTACTTAGAGCTGAACGTACTTCCTTCGTTGCTGAGCGTACATCATTTGTTGCTGAGCTAGCTGCACAAGAGCAGCGCCACAGAGCAGATATGGAAGAGATTAAAAAGAATAGCCAGTTCACGAGGGACTGTTTTGCGGAACTCTTCCGAAAACAAGGATTAGAGCCTCCAAAGTTTCCGGTAAGCACTTCTAAGTTGTGAGTTAAGAAATGACAGAATCTCTAATATTTGAATTTAAGCTGGTGTTAACTATAATTTTCTGGCTCTGTAGGAGGGGTCATCGGAGGGCAATGCCGGTGAGGGAGAGAATTCTCAACCATCAAAGGGCAATTCTGGCGTGGAAGATGATCATCTTCACTAAACTGTGTTCATTTGTTGTAAAGAACTGTAGTACTTGGAACAATATAAAACATTTAGGTAACTTGTATCGGTTGTTTGGATGTTGGATTTTAACTTGGGATGTGTTAAATTAAGTAGGATGTTGCATAATTTGTAGGATGTGTCAAATTAATCTGGTGCCTGGAATTGTTTAACTTGTAGGATGATGCAATTTTATGTTTAAATTGGGATGTTTGAATTGGGATGTTTAAATTGGGATGTTTAAACTTGTAGGATGTTTAACTTGTAGTACTTGTAGGATGTTTAAATTTGGGATGTTTAAATTGGGATGTTCATTCCGGGATGTTTAACTCGTAGGATGATTGTATTACCATGTTTTGGGTAATCCCACCCAACTTTGGATGCGTACAATACTGGGTACGCAATGAAAACATTATTGTATTTAGATAATGTACATCAGTATTTCCGACGGTAAACCGATGGAAATAAAGCATAGTCTTTCTTTCCAACCAGCTCGCAGCATCCCAGTCTAATTCCCAATTCAAACGCTCTGCCCAGTCGCCCCTTTTAACTCGACGGGCCCCAACTGAGCTCCATGTCCCGGATCTCTCGACCCTCTTCCTCTCATTTGAGCTCTTCCTCTCAAAGTCCGCTCTAAGTCTTGGAGCTCTTCCTCTTGAAGTCCAGGATCTCTCCACCCTTGCCGAAATCCAGGATCTCTTCCCCTTTTCTACCACCTCGAAGTCCAGGGGCTCTCGCTCTTCATTTGATTTGAGCTCTCATTCCAGGCGCTATTCCTCTCCTGCACAAAAGTAAGCTTTTTTTCCCTGTTAAGAATGAAATACGCATTATTCTTTAATCAGCCCCTTTTCAGTCTTGTATCAGCTTGTGTTTGCTTGATTAGTCAACCACCTCTGAAATTGTGTCATTCAACCTACGCAATTGTAAAAATGGAGATGGTCATTCTAATGAAAACACAGCCACTGTCTTGAGAACCAAAAAATGAAAACCCAAAAAATGAAAACACTGCGCTTGATTAATCAGCCACTGTCTCGAGGAACAGAAAAATAGTGCCACAGCCACTGTCTCGAGAACCAAAAAATGAAAACACAGCCACTGTCTTGTGAAATTGTGTTTGAGGGATCATATAATTAACTCATACCCTATTTTATACAGATAGTCATTCAAATGGCCACTGATCGGGAATGGATGTACAAGTATAGTAGGAAGAATATGGGTGGAATTCTTCACCCTACATTTGTGAATGGTGTGACTGATTTTATTGCACGAGCATTATCCATACCCTCCGTTGTGAGTGTCGACGATAGAGGTGTGCAATGTATACCGTGTCCGTGTGAAAGATGTGACAACCTCTATAACAAAGATGTGCAAACCGTAGAACTGCATCTTTTTCGCCATGGCTTTTGCAACCTATATGAAGTGTGGCACAAACACGGGGAGCCGCATCCAAATTCATTGAACAATTCGCCGCCTGTGAACGCAGCCACTGATCAAATGGTTGACATGGTAAGGGATGCCGCTGGTCAAGAATTCGATTGGAATGAGGAGACACCTATGGGAGCGGCTAAAAAATTCTTCGACATGATGGATGCTAACAACAAACCGGTTTGGAAAATTAACTCGACGGGTGAAATGGAATGCGAAAAACAAACCGTCTTGTCCGCGGTGACACAAGCCTTTGCTTTGAAGGCGAAACACCAAATGAGCCAAGCATGTTTCGATGGGATGATGGATCTACTTAAAAGCACGCTTCCTCCTAGTGAAGAACTACCTAAAAATTTCTATCAAGCGAAACGTTTGGTCGAGGGATTGGGCATGGACCATAAGAAAATAGATGTATGTCCTAACTTCTGTATGCTATATTATAGTGATGCGAACAAGAAGAAGACCCGCTGTGATGTATGTGGCGAGCCAAGGTATAAGCCTCTTGGACCCAATAAGAAGGCAAAGCTCGTTCCACAAAAGCAACTTCGTTATCTCCCTATCACCCCACGATTGCAAAGGATGTACATGACCGCAACATCTGCGAAGAATATGAGATGGCACAAGGAAGGTGTGCGTCACAAAGCCCCGATGATGGTGCACCCGGCGGATGGTGAGGCTTGGAAGCATTTCGCTCGGAAACATCCCACCTTTGCAGAAGAGCTAAGAAATGTGTGGTTGGGGCTAACAACGGATGGGTTCATGCCATTTAACTCAAGTGCAGCTCCATATTCGTGTTGGCCGCTATTTGTTTTTCCGTATAACCTACCACCTGGGATGATCATGAAAGAAGATAGCATGTTCCTCGCGCTTGTCATCCCGGGACCAAAGCATCCGGGTCGGGACCTTGACATACTCCTTGAACCTTTGATCGATGAATTGAAACATTTGTGGTTAAATGGAGAAATGACATGGGACGGGTATAAAAAAGAGAACTTCGAGATGCATGCACAACTTCTTTGGACGGTTAGTGACTACCCGGCCTATGAGATGCTGTGTGGGTGGGGTACAAAAGGCAAATTAGCGTGTTATTATTGTATGGAGAAGACAAAGGCCTTTCAACTCGCGCATGGTGGAAAAGCAAGTTGGTTCGACTGTACAAGGTGCTTCCTTCCTCCTGATCACGCATTCCGTCGAGATAGGAAGAATTTCAAAAAAGGTAGAGTTGAGAATGATCCCCCACCCCCGAGATTGACGGGAGAGCAGCTGCTCGATATTGTGAGTTTGATCCCAGATATTAAATGGGGTAAAGAGGGAGGATTACAACAAATTGAGGGTTATGGTACAACCCATCATTGGCAGAAAAAAAGTATTTTTTGGAGTTTACCCTATTGGAAAGACAATTTGTTGCAACACAACTTGGATATGATGCATTTGGAGAAGAATTTCACTGAAAATTTACTATACACGCTGTTAAACATAGGTGGTAGAACCAAGGATAATGAAAAAGCAAGGAAAGATTTGGCTCTTTATTGTGATCGCCCCACCCAACACCTAACTCCCTCGGATGGTAACCCGGGAAAGCTAAAAAAACCAAAAGCACCCTTCGCACTCTCTCCAAATGATAAGAGAATTGTTTTAACATGGCTCAAGGAGGTAGTAAGGTTCCCTGATGGCTACGCATCCAATTGGTCAAGGATGGTTAACCTAACCACGAGCAGCTTCACCGGGCTTAAAAGTCATGATTTACACGTGTTCATGGAGCGCCTCCTCCCCGTCGCATTCCGAGACTTTGTCCCGGACCCTGTATGGGATGTTCTATGTGAGATTTCAGCATTCTTTAGAGAGATTTGTGCCAAGGACCTTGATCCAATGAGGGTTGCGGAATTAGAGAAAGATATTGTTGTCACAATGTGCAAGATGGAAAAAATATTTCCCCCCGGTTTCTTTGATTCAATGGAGCATCTTGTGCTGCATGTAGCATACGAGGCTAGAATGGGCGGGCCAGTAGGGTTCCGATGGATGTATCCGTGTGAGAGGTGTGTTGTGCTTTGGATTTTTGTTTTCAATTTTACTTAAGGCACACTAAGCTTACAACTAACACTAAACCGTTGTTGCAATTACAGGCGTAACAAAGAACAAAGGATGAGAGTCACGAACAAAGCACGTGTTGAGGGTTCAATCGTGGAGGCTACAATTGCCAAAGAAATTGGTACATTTTCCGCACACTACTTTGCAGAGAAAGACAAGATTAGCCAAGAAGGAGTTGGAACAAGTAACCGTTCGGCGGGACTACTTTCTATATTCGACAATGCTGGCCGTTCCATTGGCAGGGAAAGACGAAAGCCTCTCGATGACAAGGATTGGGATGCGGCACACACTTATGTCATCCTCAACTGTCCTGAGATCTGTGAGAAGTACATGGGGTACAATCTTATAATTATCCTTTTAATGTTTTCAAATTAAAGTATCTACTCTAAAACATATCAAAATCTCATGTTTCGACATATTCTAATGTGCAGAGAGTTTGATACATGCATGCTCAACAATGGGGTGGCCACAAGCCCACAAGACTTGCCAAAAGTCCGTCAAGATGGTTTTGCACCTTGGTTACGCAAAAAGGTAATAAATTCTCGTGATGAAGACGATTACTACATACGAATGGCAGGAGTCAGGCCAAGCAAACAAGCGTACTTCTACGATGGGTACGAAGTCAACGGGTATCGATTTCACACAGAATCATCTGGAGAAAACAAGGTAACTCAAAGTAGCGGTGTTTGCATAAAAGGAGAGTGGGGTGCAAATGGCGAACAAATCGACTACTATGGAGTTCTCCAAGACGTCATTGAGCTAGAGTATGATGCCCACAAGGTAGTTCTCTTTAGGTGTGATTGGTTTGACATAATAAACGGTGTAAAAGTGGACCGCAAACATGGCATTGTTGAGGTCAAGCATACTTCTCGCCTTGCAAATTACGAGCCTTTTGTATTAGCGGCTCAAGCAACCCAAGTGTGCTACCTACCTTATGCATCACAAAAGGCCGAAAGACGCCCATGGTGGGTGGCAATCAAAACAAGCCCGAAGTCGAGGTTTCGTGTCGAGGGCGACGATGCAAACCTCGAATTTTACCAAGAGGAAAGACCGGATAATCCAATTGAGCCAACTATTGGACAAGACTTTGATTGGGATGGTATGCTCCAACGAGAAGACGAGTTCGAGCTAGTGAACGAAACGACAAACCTTCCACCGACAACATCAAATGAACCGCCAAGTTTGGCAAGGGATGAAAACAACATAGAGGAGGGTGAGGAAGAGCATGACATGGAGCAAGATGATGAAGACATGGATGATTCCGATGAAGAGTATTAATTGGTAAGTGTTTTGACATATGTGTTACTTTTTGCATTTCAAATTACTTAACATTTTACTATCCAGTAATGCATTTTGGTCAAATGCCTTTTCTAACATTTTCCTTTTTTTTTTTTTTTTTAACAGGTTTTTACACAAGATTCATTCAAATGGAGATCTTAGTTATTGCTTCCATCCGTGAATATGTTTTGTACCCAAATTAAATAGATTGGCTTTAGTCTAAAGAGCAAAATTTATGTTTTCAATTAAATATTTTGTTTTAACTATCTCTATTAAATACTGCTTGCTGCTGTTATTTAGTTTTGGCCAACATTCAAAGGGAGATCTCAGATAAACAGAAAAGGTTCTGTCTCCAGAAACAAAACATTTCCGACGGTAGCCTCATGGAAATACTACGTCTAATCAAAAAATAATATTAACTGGATCAGTAAAACATTTCCATGGGCATAGTGGTCCAGTATTTCCATGAGCCTTCACTATAAAATTATATAAACAGAATAACCAAAACATTTCCAAGGGTAGCTCATGGAAATAATATGTCTTTCTACTTCTAACTTATTTCCAAGGGCAAGGGGTGAGCTATTTCCATGGGCTATCAATAAAATATCATATTTGATCTGTTTGGCGGGTCATGGGTCATGCAAAAGTATTTCCAAGGGCTAATAGTTAACATTTCCATGGGCCGACAGCTGGGATTTCCATGCGCGACTTGTTCTGTCGGGCTGCCGTCGGAAATTATTAAGTGTGTCAGAGAAGGCGATTTTATTTCCGTAGGCCACTCCTACCTTCGGAAATAACATAGGCTGTCCTTGGAAAATCCGGAAATTCTAGTAGTGCTTGTTGCTCGAATTAAATCAAAGATGGAGTTCTTGAGTTGTGAAATTGTGAACATATTGTGATTTTTTATCCACCAGAATAAGGGATTCATATCATCTAAGATAACAAAATATTTTTGTTTAGATCTGAATTGTCCAATCACAATATGCATGAATATTATAGGAGCTACGTGTATTTCACTTCAGACTGAATGGTTTGGATTATAATCGAACAATTCACAACTAAACAGAAATATTTCATTGCCTCATGGGATATGGATTCCATAAATTTTGTGTTTTAATTATTGAAGACATTGTGCAAGTAATTTAAGACATGACAAATATGAAAAGAGTTGAAAATCATGTATTAAAAGAATAATGTATTTTTTTTTCTTCACTAGATTTGTATCCTATAGGATTTTTTCTAGTAAAGTTTCAATAAAACATCTTTTTATGTAATAGACATCTAAAGTGAGTATTATGAATAAATTATTAATGTGGATATTCATGACTTTCAATATTCATTTCTTCACTATTCCAACTATTATGGAATTTATTTTTCCATTTATTATTGTAAGTAATTTAGATGACTTTTCATTCACAATTTGTGATCTATAAATAGAGTCTTTATAATCTTGTATTGTACATATGAGAAATATATGAATAAAGAAATTGTTATAATTTTTATTTTATAACATACATGTCATTCTTACGTAATTAAAAAAATAAGCAACAAATATAAACACTCTAGTAATGAAACGAGTAGATAAGAAACAACAAAGACCAAGTAGACGTGACGCGAATGACGCAGCGTTCACGGTTTCGGTTCGTGCCATCCGAAACCCCCACATGTCAGGTAAGAAGTGCGCCACGTCAGCACAAAGTCTCTTGATTAGATATTGGGTCCGCCAGCTCAGCACGCGTAATGCGAAAGACGTTTCGTGGGCTGATTGTTTCCTTGTGGCGGCGACTTGTGTTGCGGGACCCAAAGGAAAACAAATAAGAAGTGTGTTTTGTTAGTAGGGATTTCTTCCAAAGGGTTTTGGACAAATCCTTATCCAATCAGGGTCAAAATTCGGGTGGATGATACTTGTTAAGTTCTTTATTTGTTACACAAATCATAACGCTGATCGGATGATTAAGATTGGACACTACATAGAATTTGTCCAAAGCACTTTGGATGAAATCTGATAATTTTTGTTAATCGTGAGTATTGTGCTTTACATGACGGAATGGGTCTGACCATCTGACTTCTAAGTAAGGTGACACGTGTGTGTAGTGCGTTGCCGACAAAGATAGCACCATAAAAATAAAAAAATTGTTGATGCGCACAGGTACATTATTTTCCGCAAGAAAGAGAGCACCAACAGAGAATTTGATGAATTATATTTATCAAAAATTTAGGGTAATGATATTAACTGAAAATTGTTTGGTTTTTATACACCCTATCATTAGTCAATTTTTTGGATAGAATTAAACAAAAACTTCCTAAGTGAAAAGAGTAGAGTTTAATTTATTTATTTATTTATTTATTGCAAAAAACAGCTCCACCGAGAGGAGGGTTTTTGTCCACCGAATCGTTGGTTCGGTGGACCTCTCTTTTGACCATACTACAAGTACAACACGATTAGTCACACCAAATTTTCTTCACCGAACTGTTATTGCGGTGGACCCTTATTTTCAGTAATTTCAGGTTATATAAACCCTAAATTAAGCCCTAAAAATTAACTATATATGTCAGTAAACCCTAAATTAAGCCCTACAAATATACTACATTTACTATATCATATTTAACCATAAAATTTAAACCATATTACTAAATTTTTGTCTACAATTACGCTAAATGTTACTGAATTACACCAAAAAAATTTAAATTTTTACCTTACCATCGATTTCTTGAAAAAGCAAGGACCTACCATCGATTTTAATTTTGTGCTGTTATTTTTTAGTAAAAAAATAATTTATATAATATTATTTATTGAGTGAGTCTATGGTACTATGCATAGCACATTAGTCCGTACTACGGAGCCATATTTTCATTTTGAAAACCCTAATGGTCGATCGGAACCTTTCAACGTGATCTCCACATGAATATGTACTTGCAGACTAAACTTTATATTTTTCGAATTTTTTTACTATATTTTAAGATAGGTAGAAAATCACTTAATCTAAAAATTCTGGACCATAAAAAAACAGTAATTTTCTACCTATCTAAAAAAATAGTAAAAAGATTCTAAAAAATAAAAAATTTAGCCCATAAGTATATTCTCATATGAAAATCATGTTGAACGGCTCGGATCGACCGTTAGGATTTTAAAAACGAAAATATTGATCCATAGTACGGACCAATCTGGCTATGCATAGTACCATAGACTCACTCTTGTTTATTATCTCTGTTGATTTTAGAAAAATAGATGTGTATTTTGAAAGAACAAAAAAAATAAGCCATTTTCGATTTGGGAAGAAGAAGAGAGGGTTCGATCGAAATTTTCAAATAAAGGGTCCACCAAACCAATGGTTCAGTGGACCCTTGAGTGAGATTTTATGTGGCAGGTGGTTTGGCCGGTCAAAAGGGAGTCCGGATCCCCTAAAGTAACCCAATTTTTGAGTTTAAACGTGTACGGTGCCTATTCGGTGGTAGCGCAGGGGGCCAGTATTATTTGTGGGGTCCAGGTTCTTTAAGATTCGTGTTAGAGCACCTTGGACGGTTTGGATCAAAACTCAAAAATTGGGTTACTGTACTGGATCTGAATTCGTCAAAAGGGAGGTCCACCGAACCAACGATTCGGTGGACAAAGCCCTAGTTCAGTGAAGCTATTTTTTGTAAAAAAAAAAAAAAAAGTTTGAACACTGCTCCTTTCATTTGAAGGTTTTTTTTAATTCTATTTAAAAAAATCTCATTAGTCATATTTTTTTAAAATTTATCGTGATTAATTATGTGTTGTGTGAAGTTAAAATAAATATGTTACCATTTTTATTCAAAAATCATGTTGAGAAGGGAGGAGAGTATATTTGTCAATTTCATTTTTAAATATAACTAAAAAAATTAAATAAATCAACTTGGGATAGAAGAAAGGATTTAAATTTTTATGAGTATATTGGATATTATGATGTTTTTATGAAAAATTTGACTATTTTAAAAGTTTGTATGGGTGAACTATAAATTTTCCCTACTTTTTATATACATATAAAACTATGTACAAATCACCGAAATTTTTATTAATATTGAGAAATATATAAAATTTAATATTTTGCACTCAAATCGGGAAAATTCGAAATATGCCCAATCCGGAGAATAATTCTCCGGATCCAGGTCTTCTTTCCGGAAAATTATTCTCCGGATTCAAAAATCTCTTTTCGGAGAATTATTCTTCGGATTTGTGTTTCGAAGAATAATTCTCCGGATTTGTATTTTTTTTAATTAAACAGAAAATATTATGATTTATTTATTTTTTATATTGAAATATTAGAAATATTTTATATATTTTTTTTAAAATAGATGAAATACTATATAATTTGATTTATTAAAAAGACTGCGACAAATAACCCAGATCAATATTTTTCAGGCCGGATTTTTTGCAGCTGTAAGAAAAATAAAAATATTTCTATATGTGTTATTGAAAAAACGGGTGCATATTGTTAAATTTTGAATTTTTTTTAATATTAATAAAAATTTCGGTATAAATCAGCATAAACTTTTTAACTCGCAATGTAAGTTCGGTACTACCAGCGCCTGTTAGTAGCAAGCAAGCAAAACTGCTTTCAGTACTATATAATTAACTTTCTAAGAATGATTCCAACCAACATCAAGCATGTGATCATTTTGCACAAAAAACGGTTGATAATATAAAAGGTTGAGTGAGTCTATGGTGCTATGCATAGCACGGATGGCTAGTGTACTACGGCTCAATATGGTACTTTTTAAAATCCTAACGGTCGATCCAACCGTTTAATGTGATAACAATATGAATATGTACTTGCAAACTAAATTTTATATTTTTTCGAATTTTTTTACTATTTTTTTAGATAGGTACAATTTTGATGGTCCAGAATTTTCAGAAAACACTGATTTTTCTACCTATCTAAAAAAATAGTAAAAAAATTCGAAAAAATATAAAATTTAGTTTGCAAGTACATATTCATATGGTTATCACATTGAACGGTTGGATCGACCGTTAGAATTTTAAAAAGTACCATATTGAGCCGTAGTACACTAGTCATTCGTGCTATGCATAGCACCATAGGCTCACTCTAAAAGGTTTGTTGTTGGATGCATGTATATATGGTCAAAATAAAAAGAAGAGGCGAGCGCAGGCTGAGAAAATGTTTTCTTTTGAGGGTTACGCAGAGAAATGTGCAGCATGCATGAATTATAGAACATCTATGTTGTTTCGTTTGGTATATTTAAAACCAGATATAAAATAGAGAAATTAAAAATTATGGGTCTTGTATGGGTAGTGGTCCTGAATATAACCTAATAAGGTGTCTAAATTATTTATTACATGTCCTTTTAAATTGAATTTGTTGCAATTTATTGATGGACATGTCCCATCAACAATCTAAGTAGATTCAGGACTAATAAAAATTCAATTAATCTAAGTAGATTCAGGACTAATAAAAATTCAATTAATCTAAGTAGATTCAGGACATGTCCCATCAACAATCTAAGCAGTTTAAAAATATAAAATTTATTTTGCAAGTATTTTTTTATATGAATCATGTGAACGGTTCAGATCGACTATTTGAACAAAAATATTGTTTCATAGTACGGGCCAATCAGTGTTATGCATGTAATACAGCCTCACTCTAAAATAAATATATATTATAGAGAATTCAAAACTTTATTGTTTAGATTGAAAACATATCATGTAAGATAATTTTTGCCCGATTAGCGCATTCTAGAAATTTATATTATATATTTCTAGAAGTAGTAAATTAATACTACATGAATAGAAGGATATAAATTGAATGATTTAATTGGATATATCCTGATACATTAGTGATTTTAAAATGATTGTGACAGATGTTGTTTTTACATGTGATTATTATTTTTGTAAATAAAACTTTAGGAACTGGCATGCTGTTGTATTTAAAAGCATATAAAATTGAATGCGCTAATCGGGCAAAATTCAACGCTCTGACTTTCTGAACAGGCTCAGTATATGGTCACAGAGTCACAGTACAAGGAAAAAAATAAAGTTCCACAACACCACCAAATGCTTCATCATCTGAGAAGGATATTTGGCAGTTAGGTTCTTTTGTGGTCTCAACCTTTATGACATCCAATGTACAAGCAAATCATTTAGTAGTGGGTAATGGTGCTATAAAGTTTATATCCTCTTACAAATTTATCAAACTTTATTTGTTTACAATTTTCTCAAAATTTTAGCATGTTTTTTTATCAAGATTTTGGTAGGTAAATTATAATTCATCAAATTTAAAAACACATGACAAAAAAGATAACAAAAATACTACTCTTTATGTCAAGTTAAATTTTCCCATACCAAAATATTGCACTTTCTCTAGGTCGTTTCATTTATTGCTAACTTTATTTTAATTCAAAGTTTCAAAGGTAATAGGATCTAATCTTAAAATTACGTAATTAGAGGCATATATAATCAAGTCTCGGCTTGTAGTGGCTCAACTTGAGAAGTCATTTTTCTCACTGACCTCGTCCTGCTACGGACAAAATTATTGAGTTCATCTCTCTCCACTACTAAAAATAGATACGTCATCCCTCATATATACTCCAATCACAATTGAGTTACAATAAATATCTTAAATAATCTTCTAAATAGTCAGTTTGTACTTGAGACTCAGAATATCTTACGCCAATATGGTATCAACTTTCTACACATCAGATAAACTCAAGTTTTAAAAAGACGAAGAGGTGTTTTAGATCATGGTTTATAAGACTTCAATTAAAATATAATAATGATCCCATCAAAGATGGAACCATAATAGTATCAATTGTTTGGTAGAGCTAACATATATTTACTCCAAAATATTTGATGCTAGAATAACCGATCAGTAGAACTTGCTACATAGAACTAGTTTTTAATCTAGCAGTTAAAGGTAATGTTCTCTATGAGAGAAATCGTAGATTCGGAATCCAGATAGGGAGTCATTTATGGATATCTAAAGGTGAGAAAATTATATTTATCTTAAAAGTTAATTAATTGAGTGGCAATGCATGAACCTCTATCTCTGAGATAAAGGCTTGACCTCCAACTTTCCTAAAAATAAAAAAGAACACTTGCTACACAGGTTATCATAATGAGAAATGCCGCAGGCAATCCAATCTCCACTAATTATAGTATTGTGCTTGTGCAAGTACTGCTAGTCAAGATGCGTACTCCCAATTGGGTGGAAATGCGCAGCACTCGCCTCAAATTGGCATTCCCCGCTGGTTACCACTTATTAGTTATTACCACTAAATACACACAGTGGGCCCCCGTCTCAACTAACTTGGGCTTCCATATTCATATAAGAAAATTTGGGCCCCACCCTCATGCCTTGTTCTTTTCCAACACCAAACATAGTTGGCGTTATAGAGTTCTTTACACCTCTTTTATATTTTTCGACTTGGATTCTCTGCAGCGTATGTGACATGCATCAGTGTGTTGTGTACATATGGGGATTTGAGACTGCATAAATAAAAATTATATGGGTCCAGATGTCAGTGACTCGCCACAGAATCATACTATGCATGAGCCACAGGAGGATGATTCGGACTCTTTAATTTTTGTTCCTTTTTTAGTTCTGTTGTGTGAAGTTTGGTAGTGGCTTTTGGTAGATTCTGATCTATGTATGTTGGACTTGAGAGGGATAAACATTCTTATGTTTACTTATCCTGATTTCTTGTGACGGTTGCTCTCGGCACTTTTGTATAACGAGCTGTTCTTTTATCGGTCTCGTGGGAAATCTTTTACGAATTTATATCCTCTTAGGTAAAACACTACTAGCTGAGCTAAAATCAATTGGGTGTATTTATAATATGGGAGGGGGGTTTTGTTTTGAGATTCGTGTCAAATTGAAACGTATGACTCAGATCTCATTATACACGGTTAGGTATTGCACTGGATCTGAATTCATCTTGATTTCCAAGTTCTCAATAATTTGTTCTTCTCAACTTTTTTTGCTTGTTTTTTGGTATATTTTTAAACGTTAAACAACATTAATAGTAATGATATCACTGCTTTTGTACCATTATGTACACGTAATCTTGGTACTGCCTATTGTAAAATCTAGAAAATATTTTGCCCCCTCTTTTGAAGTCCACTTCTTGAAATGGATTGGGGAATTGAAAGATACTACATTCCACCAATAAAAAGGGAATCACCTTCTTCTCTAAAAAAAACTACATGAATCTACTTTATTCCTTCAAGAGGGCACCCATGAAATTGGGGTGCCATTTGCAATATTACAGTGTAAGTGTATCTCATGACGAAAGAGAATCCTAAAAAATTGGTTCTAACCGACGAAAGTAGAACAAAAAGATTCTTTGAAAAGCTTGTATCATTGAGAGAATCCACTTGAAGAGATTCCCCAAATGGAGCATCTCTAATTCTCTATTGCAATATATGCATTTGTATAGTAGAGATTCCAATTCCTTTTGTAGTGCCTTTGCAACTATGAACGGCCATGGATGCTTCTTTCTGGTCTTTTGTTTTTCAGAAAAAGTATTTGTCATAAAGGTACTGGTCATATGGACCTGCTTTCCTTTCCAGCGTCAATGGATGTTAAAGTGTGGTAGAATAATGTTAATAAACATCAAAAGTTTTCCCAATTGTTTTTAATAAAAATCTAGAAGTTAAAGGGAATAGTCTGTTGTGTAGCATCAGTTAGGAATAAAATATATCCAACTAAAACCAGGAAATTTTAGTACCAGTATTCTTACCAGTACAAGACTATTTTCTGTAGTCTTTCGGATATTGAATTGAAAGAGGAGCTGAGTAACTGAGAAACATAATACAATAATAAAATTAGGCAACAACATCAGCACCTACTGTATGTTTCATAAAAGATTTCCATGCATTGTGATGTATTTTTTTCCATATACTTTATGATTCTTTGATGCGCAAATGAGGGGGGAAAGTTGCTTTAGGAAAGAGGAAGCAAGTGGATGTAACAAATAACAAAAGTGGGAGCTAGGCTGCTAGAAGCCTATAAGCAAACAGTGAGGCACTAAAGTGGGAATTTTTTTATAAACCATAATTTAAAAAAATATTTTTACGAAACCAACATAATTATTTTTTTTTTAACAAAAACCATAGAACCAAAATGGCATTTCAGTCAGCCATCTTTTTTTATTCCGCACTGAAATGACATTTCGGTCTATACTAGTTTCACAAGTTTTCAGATCATCCGCCACAGAAAATGCCATTTCGGTCCCGCTCAATTTTTTTTTCCAACCCCGACAGCAAACCCTAAAAAAAAATTCGGACCAAAATGCCATTTCGGTTCGGAAACAAATATAGCGGACCGAAATGACTCTTATGGTTTTTGTAAAAAAAAAAAAAGTAATCACGTTGTTTCATAAAAATATTTTTTTTAATTATGGTTTATAAAAAAAATTCCTAAAGTGGTACAGTAACTAGCAGATCACGAACCAATAAAAGACTGGAGAAAAAGATAAATTTTGGTAAAGGATTTTGTACAGATTCTGACAGAAACAATGATTTCACTTTTCCAAAATCAGAGCATTTGATGAGGTGCCCAGATTTGATATATTGCTATGCTTATATCTTAGTGCCTTTAAACGATAATGACATTCCAGACAAATTATGAAGTGGTAGAAGAATTCAAATCTGCAAGTGGCAGCAACAAGAACTTTCTCCATTAGTTTAATGATGCAATGGATACCACTAAATAATACCGGTACTGTATAGAAAAGCACATTAGTAGTGGTCAAGCTACAACAGTTTGCACTTTGCATGAAGTGTGGAATAAAAATCTGACATGATCTAAGTAGCTACACATACTTCCACAACTCAATAAAGACCCACCTAAGCACAAAAATTTCAAAAAAATAATCAGACCTAATCCAGCCCCACATGAATATAAGATAGATCGATATAATATGCAAACAGCTAACCTATAATTTGAAGGGCAACCATCAAATAAAGATAACCACACCTGAGATAATGACTAAGATTTTACTCTCTGCATGAAAGATTAGAGGTCCAAATTACAATACATGACACTGAAAATGATGTAATAAATAGGAACCTCATCTCGCGCTAAAAAAAAAAAAAATATTATCCGAGTAAAAAATACTGTCAGGACACCTAGGATCGCTGAATTATGTCTGCTGTAAGATCGAAACCAAAAGTCAACCTAATCCAGACAACATCTAACCCAATTGTTCTAAGACTTGATTATCTCCGAAACTAAAAGATGATTCACCCATGACTTGTTGAATTGGCATCCTCTGAGATATCTCAAACTTTTGAGTGTTTTTTGGAAATCTCAACTAGATGATTCACCCATGACCTGTTGAATTCGCATCCTCTGAGATATCTCAAATTTTTGAGTGTTTTTTGGAAATCTCAACCATTAAATATGAACTGCACAAATCTCAAAGCACAAATAATACTGGGCCCCTGCACTATCCCTGAATAGGCACCGTACACGTCGGTCACGCCTCAGAGGATACGCACTCTGACCTGTTAGGCTAAATTGGCTCAACCCCATAACAGCCCAAATCTGTCTCAACCAACATGAAACTGAGAGAATGGCTCTTTTGTCTAGAAAGGGAAAAATATACTTCTATTGCATAAGTACAGGCATGTCATGTCATGACAATTTTGTCAAGGGCCAAACAAACACCAAAACGAGCAATACACATACGTCATGGGAAATATAACTGCACTACAGAAAACCCAACACATCTAATTACAAAGAAAACCATTTGCTCCACCCGGGTTTTCCACTTCCAATGCAGATATAATTTTCCTCTTTTTCTTCATATTTTAAATTTTAAAAAGCAGCCTAAATTAACAAGAGTCACCGCCTCCTGCCGTACCCATGGTGATACCCACCCGCAACATAAAATGACCTACCCCTCCCTTGCCCACCTGACCTGTTACCACTACCATTATTACCAGAACCACCAACTCCCCCACTGGTACCACTGCTACCAAGTGAAGGCCAGTTACCAGTCATCAAAGCTGCACTCCCCTCGTCTTCCTCTCTCTCATTGTACTCCAAGATTTTCTTTTTGATATCCCTTTTCTCTTCCATCTCGGCCGCCTCTTTCTCTTTCACCCCCTGCACCAGAGAGCACTCACCGGGAATGTACATTTGCTTGGTCTGTTGCTTGTTCCCTTTCTTAACTAAGACCTTCACCCGCACTTTGCTGCCACCACCATCAGGCTCTTCGTCTAGTGTTTCTTCACCGCTCTCAGATTCTCTGTGGCCTCCTTCAAATATGTTCATTGGTATCATCATGTTTATGGTCGCGGGCCGGACTCTTAGCTCTTGTTTGCGTGACTCCAGACTCTCCTGCATTATTTCATTTTACTTTATTTTTCCATGTCAACAGAGGTTCTAGACTATCGAGTCCTCTTGGTGTGACCTAGGACTACCTAGCCAGTCAGATCTCCTTTATTTTTAACAGAGTTAGTTTTTACAAAACATCCATTATTCCAAAATCTAGTTCTGGCAAACTTTCCATCAAAGGCATGCCACTCAGGTAACTTTGAAGGTCAGCACCAATACCACCGGTACCAGAAGATATGGAAATTCATCCCATGACCCACAGAAAACACAAGGTTAACAAAAGTTTTAAAAATGTATATAACATAAAAGAAAGCCTGCTCAGATCACACTGATCGGGAATAAAATCTAACCAGCACATACCGATCTTCCATAGAGTTCCACATGGCATATGCCATGTGGATCTATAGAATGCCTTGATGGGGGTACAAGGGAAACCAGGGTCATAAAATCTTACCTGCATCATGGCCTTCATCTCCCGGTCAAAATCTTCCATCTCAGCAGGATCTACTTCGGTCCTCTTCTTCCTGACAGCAACCTCATCCTCCTCAGATCTACCGGGACCCGCGTCCTCATCCTCGTCATCACCATTTATACTCTCGGAACCGTCATCATTCCCTTCTGACAGTAGCTCATCTGCCTCTTTAATGCTGCTCCTGTCAGAATAGCTGTCACTGTCACCAGTCTCCATTCTCACATTGTGGGTCCCATTTTCTTCAACCCCATTGGCCGCATTCTTGGCAAGACGCTCTTTCTCTTCAAGTTCAACTAGCGCTGTAGTTATGTCATCAACTGAAGTATAGCGGGTCATTTTCGGCCGTAGTTCAGCGAGCATGTCCTGTAAACGCTCAACGTCACGAGAAAGCCCAAGTAATAGTCTTGGAATTAACAGAGGTTATATTTAAGATAAAAGAGTTTCTTAACCTGAATTTCAAATTCAATATCAAAGGGAACCTGCCCTTTGCTGAGGATATATCTTTGAAAATGAAGCAAAAAACGGTCGAGTTTTCGTTTTGAAGAGCCTCTGTTGAAATAGTGACCACATGTCTGGAGGATTGTGATAACCATCCTGATACGAAAACAATCCTCTGGCGGATCCAACACTTCTTGCTATAGGAACGAGAAAATGGGTTGATGTTAGAACATTAGATGTTATCACATTCTTTTATACAACACAGGGCCTAGAGGTCTAGCAAGCAGACTTACTTCAGGGGTTCCATGGCCAAATATGAGTACAAGGTAGAGCGTCTCAAATATAATAGAAGAATCAAGTTGCTCATAGTTATAAAGCTCCCCCAAAAATCGCATGTGTGCAAGCCGCATTTGTTGCATGTTGAAGTCATTCAGTTCCAGACCCACTCTTATCTCCTCAAGCACCTAAAAAGGTTCACAAAAGAAAATAGTAATGATAATAATTAATATTATAAATACAATTACCAATCTTCAAAAATTGGTGTGCATTCGACTTGCCTCGTCCACAACAGCTACAGCAAAGTCATCGTGATAGCCACTGAGGCCAGCAGTTAGAAGTGCAATGAGATAGATATGGCTGTACTTTCCCTTGTGAACTTTCAGAAAGCATTTGAGGATGTACGATTCACACTCTGCCCATGGCATCTTGCGCAGTTGCCGAAGAATATATTCTACATTGTTCTTGTCAAGATCAGTGAAAACCAACTTCTTTATGTACTGCAGGCAAGAAATGAAGAAACTATCATATTTGTAGCACTCATTGAGGTTTGCAAATGTAGTGATGATGCATCAAGATACCTGGTGCTAAATCTGGAAATTATACTGCTATACAAACTAGAATTTGCATGCGTACTGTAAAAGATGATTCCTGTTTGCAAAAATGGGTGGATTTCAAATGTCCTAAATGGGGTTCAATGTCCCCCGTTCTTTTTTCTAATTTCACACGCGTATGGGGTAATTTTAATGTTCAGTATTTTCTTATAAAAATTCATATTTGACCCCAGCAAATATGTAAGAATTGTAATGTTACAAATTTTAGCGGCCATAAAATGCCAAATTAAAAGAGTTTTCCATGATATGGCATAACTTCGGTGGTTTATTCAGATTTCTGTGCTTGGTTAGTCTGCAGCTCATATCCAAATCCATAGTCTACTTAGCATAACCTATAAGCCCGAACAATAATATTGATAACGAGATAAAATGAATCTGATGAATGCTGCAGCGAATTTAATTTATACGAAGAAATTGTTACTATTGATATGTGGTTGCTATTAATTTTCTTTGTGGTGTTATATTTGAACGACTTAGGCCTAATACCTGCTTGCTTTTGAGATATATTTGAACAATCATTCAGACAGTGTAGTAATATCTATTGAGGATAATGTCATGCATAAGAATTGTAGTAGAGTGTATATTATAATGGCAAAATTGATGTTTCGTTATGCTATTATGTTAGACATGTGTTATTGATAATTTGGACTGAGTAATATTAAAGAGAATTGGTTTTAAAGGAACATACTGGTATCATTAGTTAAGGCTGGCATATCACTCTAAAGTACTAAATGACCCCCTCCCCCAAGGGCACTTATTTAGAATCTTGCACAAGTACACTGTAACAGTTGTGTTTTGCACGAGTATAATTTCCATCAAATAAAGCATGACATGAAAAGGACACCATGCAATAAAAAAAAACCTCCAGGTTAAACATGCATGTTTACATTCAAGACACCAATCATCCTCAGTGTATACTAAACTGGGTATGTGCTTGTGTGCATGCATTCTAAGAAAAGAAAACTCACAGGTATAAATACGCATAAGATAATTTCAAAAAAGAAGTATAACAGTAAAAATGGCTCACTTGATGAAGAGGCGGCCGAACTTTAGATACTCGAGCTGACTTCTCAGGGGGCTTGCAAAGGTAGTATGCATTCTCAACAAGAGTGCTGTGGCGGGGGTCAAGGTTCTTAATAATCTTGAGACGCATCATTACATCAAGCATGTTTGCCATGCGAACCGTAGTCTCTGGTGAACGGTACAGGAACCTCCCACATGTCTCGAGCAGGCTGCATGCCACATCTATGTTGTGATGAGTAAAATCATCTAGACATTGCTGTCATCAAATAAACAGAAAGAGTGAAGTAGCAGAAAAATAGACTGGCACTCAGTTAATATGGAGTCAACTCGACTACCTGTACTGGTATGGGCCCGATGGTAGAGGAAAAGTACCAATGAACAACTGTCTGATCCCAAAATTATTCACAGTTTCTCTTGGCATTGTAGGCATCAGATCTTACTTCAACCTTAAAAATAAGCTACCACACTAAAATAGACCAAAAAGTGTAATGTAAAAAAGGAATTCACCTTAAAACAAGTAAAGACAACGCCGGGAGGTGCAATTTTAAACTTGCATAGCTCTCCAATAAACCGAATGTTCTTTATCTTTGTTTCAATGTTGATTTGATCCTGAAAAAGAAGAGGGCAACAGAACAATCTAAATTCAACATAGGATAAACTTAAACTGAAGATAAGGTACTCAAGCCCGGTTAAAAAAATTTGGCAGCTAATAATATGAAGGAAACCTTCTTATTAATGAGAAAATTGAACTCCTCCTCGAGCATATTGAGAAGCATGGTAGGTACATCTCGCATACAAGTGGCAAGTGTTGCGACCATCCTAGAGTAGTACGGCAACAACTCCAGAGAAGTCCTTGGCACGCCAAACAATGCACGCACCAACTTCTTGCGGGTTGCTTTTGAATTCAGATAGCAGAACTCTACCTGTGAAAATGACATTAATCAGAAAAGAAGAAAAGATTTTAAAATCATTATGCTGCCAGAAGATAATGCTATAGAATAAATTAAGCCCCAGACTTAACCTACAAAAAGAAAGAGAAAAGGTATCACCTTGACATGCTACCAACCCCAGTTCACTAGCATGTCTAAAGATGATATCAATGTAAACCAGAGGAATATGAACAATTAATGGACTCATACCGAGTGAACATCTAATATGCAATCGGTGATGCTGTAAACAGTTTGACTGACATAATAATCGATTTCGTAAAGTGTGATGATGTCAATCAACCACTTAATCATAACAAGGTCAAACAACTATAAGAGAATGCAATGGACGAACCGTGAGTTGATCAATCAGGTCACGGCTAACGCAACTAGGAAGCCTCTGGAGTAACGCATCTAAACTCGCATTGTCAGCACCTTTACCTTTCTCCTTCTCGATCTCCCCTTTTCTGTCTGTATCCTTCTCTTTGGTTTTCTCCTTCTCAGTAACTTTCCCCTTTTCTTTTTCCCTCTCTTTCTCCTTTTGTCTTTCTCCCCTCTCCTTGTTTTTTTCCTCTGCTTTGCCTTCATGATGATGCTCAGAGGTCAAAGAGGATGTGGCATTTGCTTGCGCATCGCCATCTGACTCTTTTGGTGATTCCTTATGAAAATTAAAAAAAAAAAATTAGCACCATGTAATTGGATTTACATGAAAACACTAATTTCCAGTTAAATGAGATTATAGACACATAAAAATCAACTTCTCGCTCAAACATTAAAACACACGATTCAAGTAATTCGAAATCTTACTGGCTGCTCATTTGCTTTTCCCTCTTGATCTTTCGTCTTTGGTTCAGTTTCTCCAAGCAGGACTGCAGGAACAAAAGCTCTGCCAAAAAAATTGTCGATTACAGGTTAGAAAAAAAATGTTTAATTAACAAGAAGCTATTCAAACCTCTTTCTGAAAATTATTTTAAGTACAGCACAAGTTAGGCCAATAGTGTTTAATGGAAAGTAAAAAATAGACCTACCAAATTTATGTCATCTGTCTCTTCCTAATTTCTAAACAAATTATCACTTGCTATTTAAGCATAAATTCCTGTTCTCGAAAATAATTTGTTACTACATGGATCTCTATGAACAAAAATAGGTATGTAGTATAAAATATATAATTGAAAACCATTCACCAAATTTGATATTTCTTCTAAAAGGTGTATAGGATATACTAACCTGAGGTCAGGTAAAGACTCGTAGAAGGACCTCGTATCTTCGTCGTCCCAAACTGGTTCCATTGCTGGCGCATCTTTTCCTTGCCCATGCGAGGATCCATCAACTGCACTATTAACCCTAGTGGGACCGTCATCAGGCATCACCGGAGGCTCCATTTCAAGAGCTTCAGCCAAACTAAGCAAAGAAGAGGAAGTTTTATTTCAAGGGTATTTAAAGAGTTAAAATGGATAAATCATGAGCTTCAGTTATCAGATACGCTGTCTCATGGAAAGATATGCTAATTGCCAACGTCAGTAAAAGATTTAGTGTGCGGAAAATTAGAAAGAAATTTGCACTGGTTACGACCAAAAAAAGAAGAAAATCTGGAAGGACCAAAATGCATCTAGGAAAGCTCTAATTGGAAATTTGGTATCACAAAAATGGGCTCACTATGAAAAAGGGCCTATTTCCATGATAGGCCGCGGTTAACCCAAAACAGCTTACCACTGCCAAATCTTCACATAGCATGGCAGATTTTAGTCCATCCTTATAAGTGAACCTTTTATGATTTTATTTATTGCATATAACATGTCAGTGCCATATCGTCATATTTCTCACTAGGCTAGCATTTGTGAATTTCTCTAAATATGAACGATGCATAAGCTTGACATCTATTAAACAAGGTAACTTGAAGGAACTACATAGAAACGACAAAATCTATACAATTAAGATGCCATCTAGAATGAATAAATTGTCCAACTAAGTTAGAAAACGATGAATTATTAAACAACCGCAAGTTCAATAATGAAAAAACGAACTCACGAAGAGACACTACGAAGCAATTGATCATAAGACTTCCTTAGTTTTTCATAAGATGAAGTGCCATCTTCGCTTAGCTCCCCTCTAGCATTAAATACCTTCGCATTCTCCAGTTCCGTCATTCTCAGTGACTAGAAATAAAATTAGAGAAATGGTGAGTTTTGCCAATAAAATCTACAAAAATATGCAATGAGATGAGTAAACTTACGTGATGCTCAGTTTGTAGTAGTTCAACTACTGCATCATGGTACGAGCTGAAAGCTTTCTTAAAGAACTTTTTCTGGTCAGCTGTAACATTGAGACCCTTGAATAACTGCAATTAAAGGAAACAAAATCTGAGACAGTTATTTTTATAGTTCAAACATGAACATTACACTTGATAGAGTAACAAAAAAATACCTCTTCATGAATGTCACGCTCGGGCAGGGGTAACCCCAAGAAATACTTCCCCTGTTTGGCAAAACTAGTAAGAAGAGAGAGATTAGTCTGAGTAGCCTCTCTATCTTTCAAATGCTCGGTCGAAGTAAGATCTTTTATAATATTGACAAAAACGGAGGCATCTTCGACTATGCCCACAAAATAGAGCTCCAAGAGTAGCTTAAGAGTGCTTCTTCTTTTCATGGCTCTAGAACTGTTATCTAACTCCTCTCCAGTTTTGCCAGGAGAAAATACTTTCAACAGGCCTTGTATCAGACAAGGTGAGAAGTCCTTGTATCTTTGGTGTAGCAAGGAGCACACCTAGAAAATTACAAGACAAAGACCCAGTTGTCAATCTCTTATTCAGAAGGAACTAATCACACTAAAAGGTTACTCAAAGGTTTAGAAAAAAAAATACCACTTATCCAATTTGCAAATACCACCCATTATTTTTGCTATTTGCAGAAACATTCATATTTGGAGGATCAAAAAAATAAAACAGATACTTCTGTTCACTTGTTTGGGACTAAAGGCTTAGTTGTTGTTGTATTATTATTAAACAACGTGTTACCATTATTCCTAATTAACACCGGTTTAGCTAGGACTCCGTAGAAACAGCATAGAACAAGAGAAACAGAAGGAAATAAGGAAATGAATTTGACTTTAAAAGGATATCATTTTATGGTCATAAGTAAAAGTCTAAACGGGTACAAATCGCATTATTTGAAATAAGGGCACAATGGTCATCTTGTACATTTTTTTTTTTTAAAACTCGGTGTTCATATTAGTTATTACACAGTTCGCAACTCCCCCCCCCCCCCCCCCCCCCCCCCCCCCCCCACCCCACACACACACACAAAATAAATAAATAAATAAATAATTGGTGCTTTTTTAATAGACAGCTGAGCAGTACTGGCTTATTTTGGAAAAACTGTACTGTAAAATGCATGTTCAGTTTTACCTGGACGGCAGTTTGGATGTCAGAAGTCTTGAGTTTAGCCTCACAGATATAAGACACTGCCTCACTAACAAATTTACTCAAGTTAACACTTTTTAACTCCTCTATCAAGGTCTCTTTCTGGTCTTCGCTTATTTGTTTAAGTTTCCTAATCACAGCTGTGTTTCGTCTAATACTTGAATCAAGCGTTCTGAGAAAGCTTGTATCTGCATTAAAATATAATAATTTCATGGTAATCATTTCTCACAGAAGAATCAATAAAAGAAACAGATCATGAGATGAGAAAGTTACCGGGCCTATTAGGATTAAGATTGCTCTGTCTCAGAGCAAGTTTTCCTTCAACTATCCTTTTCAGTTCCTCCAGCCGAGCAATGCTCTCCTGCATATGACGATAATTATAAAAATAAATTACAGAAGACTAGTTAGAAATTTGGTATTAGGAAGGGGGCTTAACACTTCTAACTTCACCGTGAATTTATTAAAGAGGTAAAGTAAATTTGTCTAATTTTGTAAAACCCTAGCGTGCTTCTTCTCCTGATCTCCATTCCCTCAGACCTTAGTCCCTAAACCACGTGGTATTTCTCTAAAACAGTGGAGAATTGAAATCTTTGACAAAAGATAACTAATAATTACCTCGTCGTCTTGCTTATTAGTACGGTTCCCATCCTCCGCATGCTCCATTTCTCTTCAACCCTGCACAAAATACCAATTAATTCGAGCAAATTACTCAAATTACTCAACTAAAACCTTAAAATTGAATTGCGGAAATATTAAAACCTTGTTGCTCTTTCCTCTTTGCTCGTTGAGTGACAAATTGAGGGTTAAATCGATCCGCACCTCCGACTCTCGGTTCGGACAATCGGACTACAACCGTGAGAGCGAAGAAACGATGAGAGTGAGAAAAATGGCGGTTGGGCTTTTGCTCGGGCAATTAATTGGGTTAACAGAATAACACGAAAGAGAAACGTAGAATAGGCTTTTTCCTGGGCTTTTCTTGAGAAATTAATTGGGTTAACGGAATATCACAAAAGAGAAGCGTAGAAATAGGCTTTGGGAATAAAACCAGAGGAACTTGTTCTTAGTATAGGCTTTGGGATGGACTCATTTTATTTGTTCTCCCACTGGGGAAGAGAGGAAAAAGGATAGTTACAAAATAGAAATAATAATGAAAATTAATTGTATATTATTGTACGTTATTTTGCATAATTTTATAATTTATTTATATAAAAACTAAAAAAGTGAGACTATGGTAATATGCACATTACTTAGTGGCCTATGTTATAGACTCATATATATATTTTGAAATTCAAACAATCAATCTGAACCGCTTAACATGATTTGCATATAAAAAATGCACCTGCGAACAAATTTTGCATTTTTTAGGTGAGTAGAAAATCACTCGATCTAAAATTCCGGGTCATCCGTGCAGTAATTTTCTACCTATTTAAAAAAATAATAAAAAAGTTCTAGAAATATAAAATTTGATCTGCAGGTACAAAAGAGATTATGTTTAAAAGTTCGGATCGATTGTTTAAACTTTGAAAATAGATATATTGATCCATAACATGAATTGGTCCGTAATATGCATAATAATAATTTATTCAATTTGTGCTGTTCGTTAAGATTTAATGTGGGCATTCAGGATATTTTAATTCTTGGAGAAGCCACCAAATAACTGAACTATACATGTCTGATTTAAGTTTTGTTCTACTATGAATTACGCGGAATTAAATTCTGTATGTCGCTTTCTGTCTAATTTTGTGGGGATTATGTTGGATTTTCTATGTTGTGTCAGCGTGGTCCATAGATTACACCGCAAATTGATTGATGTGATTAAGCAATAAGGATTTGTATTTAATATGTATTTTAATTCAATTACTTGATAACGCATATCTTCTTTAGATCTGTTCCAACTACCCTCTATTGCAAAGTTATGAGGAAATTGCATCATCCACCTAGGTTTATTTGTTGCTTTTTTATATTATTCTTGGTATTTTTTGTCTAGAGTGAATATATCAAATTTTTAACTTAATTGCCGAGATATCTGATTAGACAAAGCACCTAACGAGATCTAAAATCAAAATATGTTAGCAGTATTTCCAGAATTTGCGTCCATGAATTTACTTTGTTACTAATTAAGAATTTGAACTCTGCATCTGTAGTTTCTACACAGTCTGTTCCAAGCCATGAAAAAGGAGAAGGGTTCGTGATAGGTTTGGCGAGCCATCGGTAAAAAAACAGTCTCTTTATGGAAATGAAACCCTCACGATTTGAGCAAGAGTAGTACTAGAATGGGTGACCTCCTGGAAAGTCTCTGTGTTTCTGATTCTGGTTGGATTTCATTTCTAGCCTACTCACAACTTGTTTGAGAATAAAGGCTTTGAAGAAGAAGACTAGTTAAGAATTTGGGTAAAGATATTAACAATGTTATTTTGTTTTCATACATCATACAAGTTATATGTTTTTTTGCATTATAATTTTATTGTACATGTATTGCAAGAATTCAAAACAATATTGTCAATATCTTTACCCTTAAATTTTGATAATCTTCTGTATTAATTTGCATGGTTACAATACCAATTCATAAAATTAAACCTTTTTTTTTTTTGTAATTATCAAACTACTTCTTAACTTCCGAAAAGAAATGGAAGGTGCTAAACAAAAATTCATTGTTATCCAAAAAAAATTATTGGTGGTGAATCAAAACACATTTTTATCATGTATTGCAATAAAATATTTTTCTACCTCAATAATTCTTAAAAGAGTAAATTACACAGATGATAATTAAAATATTATCATTTATAATTTTGATCCTTAAATCTTTAAAAGTATCAGTTTGGTCCAGAAAGTTTTGAATTATACGAAATTAGTCCAATTTTTAACATCCATTGAAAAAAATAATAATTTCAGCAATAGTAATATCATTTTTTATAGCATTGTAAATAATTTTGATGTATACACGCTAACAATACAAATTATATGAAAATTAATATAATTATTCATAAAAACATATATAGAAATTAATAGCAGCAATGATGTTCATGCCTAGCCCAATGACGACAAAAGGAATATAGTTGATATTTTTCAAAGTTCAAACAGTCAATCGGAATCGTTAAACGTGATCTCTATATAAAAAATATACTTGCATATCACGTTGTATATTTTTGGATTTTTTGACTATTTTTTAGACAGTTAGAAAATAACTGCTTTGACACCATAAATATAATTAATTATGATCCGGATGATAATGTGAAATTTTATCATTTATTTTCGAGCAACGATAATGATAGGATCAATTTGTAACAAATTGAAAATTTTAACGATCAAAGTATAATACGTTTGAAATGATAAATGAGTAAAACTAAGGACTATTCATGTAGTAATGAGGTTTAACATTATTTGTCGACTACTCACTACCATAGTAACAAATGAATAGTTTGGGTTCGGTTCGGCAGGGTAAAATATTCGTGATTCGGATATAATTCGGGTATAATTTGGAAATGATTCAGTACAACAAGGAAGCAAAAAAAAACTCCAAAAAAAAAGCTCCAAAAAAATTCGCTTTTTTCTCACAAATAATTCGTGATTCGTGTTTTATTCACTAATAAAACGTATTATATGTTTTTTTTTTAGTTTTATTCGAAATCCGGTTCGAAACGTCAAAAAATCAAATAAAATACAAATTATTCGCGAATTATACCCGTATATTGTTACTATGCTCACGAGCAGATGAGGGCATTAAGCATTTTTTACTTTGGAAATTTTACAACTATCATAATTTTTTGAAGGTACAGATTCCCGAGGATAAACAATTTATTTTATTAATCTTTGTTATTAATTAATTAAGTAATTAACTAACTAAAATTTGATAAAAGAAATTTATTCGATCTAAACTACCAAGATATTGAATGCGTCATTTGGCAACATTTGTGTAGTGATATGATTTCAGGCCCCGCACAAAGGAACAAAAAGTAAGAAAAAAAGTAACATGCTGCATTCAAAAAGTGTTCCCAATGATTCATGCATACAGCGAATTACAGGGGTGCGATAATATCCGACCGTATCAAGATCTGTATCCGAAAATTTGATATGGATATCTGATATTCGAATATTCGTACAAATATGAATAGAATATGGTTTTGAATTTTAATTATTCGTATTTGAATAATAGATATATACCATATAGTTTAATTTATTATAAATATATATATATATATATATATATATATAGAGAGAGAGAGAGAGAGAGAGTGGCTAAGGTCAAAGTGGTAGTTCCTGAGCTATGGAGATACCACTTTTTGGATCGTCTGATTCGCTTTAAATTTCGTGTTTCAAGAGATGATTTTGTCGCTGATCAAATTAGATGGAACGGAAAATTCAGCGCCTATTTCCTTCTCTCCGTTAAGTCTATTTCCTTCTCTCTCCGTTAAGTCTAAATTCAGCGCCTCTTCAACTTCCTAAATTCAGCGCCTCTTCAAGAGATATGATTTTGCCGCTTCCCCTTCTCTTTCCCTGTTTCCTAAATCGCCTCTTCAACTTCCTAAATCGTAAAACTTCTCTTCTCTTGCCGATTCTTCTCTTCTCTTCTCTTCTCTTCCTTTTGGGGCATATACATCCTTCCACCGGGAGCTGACGGTGCTTTTTATGTAAGTTCTTTTTGAGACTGGATGCAGTTTTGTTATTTTTGCTATAAATTGTGTCCTGCGAAAAGGAATTAGTATGTCATAGGATTATGTTGTTTGTCGTAAGTTAGCAAAAGTATGTCAGATCGATATATGAAGGTTTAGCAAGTAATAAAATGTCATCATTGATGGTGAACATTTAACTATCACTATATATATTCAGGATAATTTTTAGCTTGAGTTGCTTGCTTTTAATAATTGATGGTGAACATTTAACTATCACTATCACTATATGTTTTGCCCCTCGTATGTTTGCCAACTGCAATAAATTATTTGCGGACCACTGGTTAATTTATAATTTTATACTGTGTAATGCAAAATTCAACCAGGAAGCACAATCTATGCACCTTTTTTTACAAATAGAGATCAAGACTTAGAAACATGGTCTGCTTATATATCAAAGACATTAAAACATTTATATGATTGTACGTAAATTATTTATTTGAAATAGTGGCCACCAGCATCATTAAAAACTAAAGTACCGGTATAAGTGGTATTACGGGACTCAGAACCGAGTTTAATTGTAGTTTCAAAAGAGTATCATTATTTCTAGCCTCAGACGAAAACTAACTAAAGAGATCACAGCTTCCTCTGATTTTTTATTTTATTTATTACTTGGATTACTCTATCATATTCATTTCATATTTTTTGTTAATACTGTTTAAATTGTAGATAACAATTTAAATTGTAGTACTTTTTAATCTAATCTGTAAGTATTATATTTTTTTGTAGATAAATGGATGATTTGGATGATTTGGAAGTAGATGAAATAGAAGATGTGTTAATAGATGGAAAAAGAGAGGAAAGTTTAGAGCCTCACGAAGGGATGGAGTTTGCTAGTGAACAAGAGGCTTACGATTTTTACAACACCTACGGATACATTAGTGGATTTAGTATCCGTAAGCAAACCAGCTACACAAATGCAAAAGGGATAAAAACCGTTATAAGAATGGTTTGTTCGAAAGAAGGGAAAACCAGAAAAAAAAGAAGCAATTGGAGGACACGATTGATGGGTTGATTGAAAAGACACCCGAAAAGGAAAGATCGATGCAGAGAAGTGAGTGCAAAGCTTCATGCCATGTTAGGATGCATAATGATGGCATTTGGAGGATAACAGGCCTCCACAAAGATCATAATCATCAGTTAGTGCCAAATACTCCCTCGAAAAAACGACACTTAAAATCTCATAAGCTGATTTCCATGGAAGATAGGACTCACATCGAGTTGTTGAGTCAGTTAAATTGTGGTGCGTCTCAAATTAGAGAATTCATTGCGGACAAGTCTGGGGGTAAAGAGAACATCCATTTCAGCAAGAAAGATGTTAACAATCACATTACAAGGGTGAAAAGGAGTCTAGTTGGGGTTGATGTGAATGCGATGTTAGACTTCTTTAGGCTTAGGCAACAAACAGATTCTGAATTTTTCTTCGAAGTCGAACCGATGAAGATAATGTTGCCAAAAACATATTTTGGGTAGATGGTCGTTCAAGGAGAGCGTATCAAGAGTTTGGTGTGTCATCATATTTGATACAACCTACAATACCAACAAGTACAGAATGCCTTTTGCTCCATTTGTTGGTGTCAACCATCATCGACAATCGGTGTTTTTTGGTTGTGCCCTAGTTAGAGATGAGAAGAAGACAACATTTGGTTGGCTGTTCAAAACATGGTTGAATGCAATGGGTGGAAAGAAACCAAAGACTATATTTACTGATCAAGACCCGGTGATGAAAGCGGCAATTGAGGTGGTGTTTGTGGGAGGTACCGTGCATAGAGTTTGCATATGGCATGTGTTAAGAAAGGCGAGAGAGCATTTGGGGGTTTTATATGGATCTATTAATGGGTTTAGGGATGAATTAATCGCAGTTATTAATTTTAGTTTGACAATTGCAGATTTTGAAACAAATTGGCATGCCACACTTAAGAAGTACAAGATGGAAGACAATTGGCATATGAAGATTATGTTTGACAAACGTGACGAATGGGCACCGGCATACTTTCGTGAGTCATTTTGTGCGGGCATTAGTACTACACAGAGAAGCGAGAGTATGAATGCGTCGACAAAGATATGGCTGGGATCTAATACCTCATTATATGATTTTGCAACAAGATTTCAGAAAATGGTAGAAGGTGTTTATGAGAGAGAGAGTGATGAGGATTTTCGAACAATGAATGAGATCCCACAACTATTGTCGGGTGATGTAGTAGAGGTTGAAGCACGGAAAATTTACACTCGAAGCATTTTCAAACTTTTGAAGGGCAAAATAACAAAGACTATCGCGCTTCGGGTTCGTGAGGTAGAGAGAGAAATACTCTATGAGGTACGTCCGCCGATATTGAAATCCAAGTACACTTGGTACAAAGGAAATCGCATGGTACGCATCGATCGAGCCAATGGAAGGGCTGATTGCGAATGCAAAGGTTTTTTGTATCAAGGAGTTTTATGTTCTCATGCACTTTTGGTGATGCGACATGTGGGGATGTAACCATTTTTGCCTAAACATTACATTCTCAAAAGATGGATCCGTGATGCTAATGCAAGCGCAAAGAAAGGTTTGAACGATCGTTGTTTTGACGGCAATAACCTAAAATCTGTCAAGCGTACCGCCTTAATTAAGCGAATGGATACAATCATGAACAATCCTATTGTGCTTACTACAGCTTATGATTGGACTTGTGGTAAATTGGATGAGATGCTGGTGTTGTTAGCAGATCTCACTGAAGCCTATGGCGAAGATGAACCTACTAAACCAAAATTAGAAGCTGTAAAGAAAGAAGAGGATGATCTGAAATTTACTGATCCACCGGTATCGCAATGCAAGGGTAAAAGAATACCTCAACGATTCAAGGCTCCAGCCGACGTAAGAGATGCCAAGAAGATGCGGACTTGTAGTTATTGTCATAAAAAAGAGGGCCACAACATGAGAAAGTGTCCAAAGGTAAATATTACTTCAATTCATGATCATTATTTTGTTTATGCTTGTTTAAATGATAATTATTATCTTATTTTCTAATTGTAGAAAGAAGAGGACGAAAAGGCAAGTAAAGGAAAAGAGACAATTCTCATACAAAAGGGCAAGCGTACTAGAAAAGAACCAATTTCCATAGAATATGCGAGTGAAGATGAATCTGAATTTAAGAGTGAAGATAATGAAGATGCCAAAGATGAAAGTGCATACGATGATGAAGATTATGGGAATAAAGAAGACCTATTTTGAGGGCTTGGCATTTACATTTACTATTATGTGATTTTAAGAAACAATAGGGTTTTTGGTGCAATTTTTGGTCAAGTTTTTGGTGAACTAGCAGACATTTACCTATTTTTGGTCAACTAGCAGACATTACAAAAAGCTGGTTTTGTTTAGTAGAGAAAGATTCTTTGTTTTACATTTAATTAGGTTAAATCTTTCAAGGGATGTGATACTTTGTATTTCACATTTCATGAATAAAATGGGCATATTGTGCCTTTGTTTCTAGAAAAAAAAAGGCCAATTGAAGTTAATTTATCAGTACACCAGTAACCAATTTCTGAAGTACTAAATGAAAGCAATTTAAAGCAGCAGACAAGTGAACCCAATCAAAGGGAGCATAATTGCATACCGCATGTACTGGATTGAACCAACATCAACTGGATCAATTAGCAATCTGAAATTGCAAGACAGCTGCTGTGATGATCTTTTGATCAATTCTCTCCTCATTTATATAATGTACACTATAAAGAGTGACAGACCTGGAGCATAATTCTCTCTTCATAGAGAGCAGCCTGACTTTTGTGTCCCTTTGTATTCTTGCTGGATGACAAAGCAAGCAATGTTTTAATTAGCTAGACTAAACAAACCAGGGGCATTTTGTCCCAAAGTATCTTTTTCAGACCCCTGAATTTCTTTTTTAGGGTAAGATTGGGTACAAAAAATGCCTCCAGCTGATGATACACTTCAATTATTCATAACAGAAGGGTGGAAATGACTCTTTCAACCTGTTATTCCACTATACCAAGAAGCTTGAAGCATGTTTTAATAGTGGTAGAATAGTGATACTATTCCACTATTTTATTCTTAATAAATTCTCCAATACCAGACTAAGAAAATGCAATTGGTAATTAGATCAAATTAAAAACGAAAAACACTCCCAGGCCTTTTCATGTGATTCCTTTCGCTGACTAAAATGTAGAGAAATGAATTTAACATGATTTATTTTTTTAAAATCACACTCCAAAAACTTGATTCTATTTTTGGTCAAGTTTTTGATGAATATAATAGAATGATAGTAATTAGGTTCTAATTTTGTTCCTTCAAATATAATAGAATCAAATTACACTCTTATTTACAACCTATTTACAATCAATTACACTCTTATTTACAATCAAATTACACTCTTATTTACAATCAAATTACACTCTTATTTACAACCTATTTACAATCAATTACACTCTTATTTACAATCAAATTAAACTCAAAATAAAATTACACGTAGCTATTTACAATCAATTACACTCTTAATCAGTTACAATATTAGGTTTGTCATAAGGCTTCCCTTCTACCTTGCGCTTGCTTTGCCATATCCTCTTAAAAGCTAATCCAGCAAGTATTATTGCCTCTGACAACCCGACTGTCCCGACTTCAATTGGGGCATTGAACAGGTGAGCGATCATGTTAACACATCGATTCTGCATAACAAAAGGCAAAGTAGTTAAATTTACTGATATATATATTTTGTCATTTATTCATTTTACATCCTTCATCACAGACAAACAGAAACTTTTCAAATGCAAATTCAGTCAAGGATACATAAGAAAATAAAATTTCTTACAGAATAGTGCAATAAAACCACTTTTCTCATCCATTCAAATGCATTTTCTTCATAAAAGTACAGAATTTGTTTGCAGCAGATAAGATCAGATTAACAGAGAAAATTTAATCAAAAGATCCAATTTTCATATTTGTAGTTCGGTTAGCAGTTAGCACTATTAGATAGATACTAGTTAGTAGCTAGCATGTTCTACCCTGGTCAGTGAACAAAATACAAAATTTTAACCTCAAAAAACAAGCAGCTAGAGCAACTTCTGAGTTCAACAAGTTCGTTAAGAGTAGATCCTTTGCTCTCCTTTGATTCAACCTTGCTATCTTTCTTACAATGAGGTAAGAAAGATTAAATGACGGTACCTGTACAAAATATCACCATCAGTGTCAGAATAAATCAATTAAAATGCCCTTTTTGCAATTCATTCAGTCAATTCTGTAAAATCAAGATACTGGTACTTTTCATTATCAGTGCCAAAATTTGATAAATTTTGACCTGAGAACATACATAAATTTTTTTTGCTATTCTTGAAATCACTTAAAAGCCATTTTTGCAATTCATTTAGTCAATTCTGTAAAAGCAGAATACTGGTATTTTCCATTATCAGTGCCAAAATTTGTACTTTCCAGTATAGAAAATTTGACTTGAGAACAAAAAGAACAGGTGATTAGAAATTTGTTCATTCACTGAGTTTTACCTGTAATTGATGCGACGAGAGCAAGTGACCAAGACCTTCTCTTTGTTACGAAAGAACGAATTGTCGCCGCCTTCGTCAGGGTCTTGTACGGCGCCGTCCTTCCATCCCGTTAGAGTTCGTGGAGGCCTCGAAGGAGGAGGTGATGGTTCGGCCTTTGGTTCTTGGTCGGAGCGATTCCTCGGCGAAGGGGTCCGGCACCGGAACACCGGAGCGATTCCTCTAGCGACTGGAGGGAATGAGAGAGAGGACAGCACGAGAGTAAGGGAGGGTCGTTGGAGGACGGGCGCACAGAGAAGAGGCTAGGTTTCGCACGGGGTCGGGAAGAGTTGCCTGCATTTCCACTCTCAGCGAGAGAGAGAGAGAGAGAGGGGAGATGTTAAAACCTAAACTAACGGAGAACGGAGGCGCTGTCGTATTTTACATTTTCCGTTCCATCTATTTTGATCAGCGACAAAATCATATCTCTTGTAACACGAAATTTAAAGCGAATCAGACGATCCAAAAAGTGGTATCTCCATAGCTCAGGAACTACCACTTTGACCATAGCCACTCTATATATATATATATATATATATATATATATATATATATATAGTGCTTGGCTATTATGCTTATATAAGCATATGCCCACATATGCTTAAATAAGCATTTTTGCGTTTCCAATGTTCAAATGGTCGATCCGACAGTTCATCTTGTTCTCCATATTAATATGTGCTTGGAGACCAAATTTTACATTTTTCTGAATTTTTTTACTATTTATTAAGCCACTTTGAAAATTGCTGATCATATGGTCCAGAATTTTGGAAACACTGTTTTTACTATTCACCCAGATCAGCAATTTTCAAAGTGGCTTAATAAATAGTAAAAAAATTCAGAAAAATGTAAAATTTAGTCTCCAAGCACATATTAATATGGAGAACAAGATGAACGGTCAGATCGACCATTTGAACATTGGAACATATTAATATGGAGAACAAGATGAACGGTCGGATCGACCATTTGAACATTGGAAACGCAAAAATGAGTTATAAGCGTATGTGGGCATATGCTTATATAAGCATATGCCCACATACGCTTATAACTCATTTTTGCGTTTCCAATGTTCAAATGGTCGATCCGACCGTTCATCTTGTTCTCCATATTAATATGTGCTTGGAGACCAAATTTTACATTTTTCTGAATTTTTGTACTATTTATTAAGCCACTTTGAAAATTGCTGATCATATGGTCCAGAATTTTGCTGCACTGTTTTTACTGTTCACCCGGATCAGCAATTTCAAAGTGGCTTAATAAATAGTAAAAAAATTCAGAAAAATGTAAAATTTGGTCGCCAAGCACATATTAATATGGAGAACAAGATGAACGGTCGGATCGACCATTTGAACATTGGAAACGCAAAAATGAGTTATAAGCATATGTGGGCATATGCTTATATAAGCATAGTAGCCAGCCCCTATATATATATCTACGGATATCCGATATCCGTACGTATCTGTATGTATCCGTCTAATTCTGATCCATATCCGTATTCGAAAAATAAAAACAGATACGGTTATGATTTTACCAATTCGTATCTGATCCATTTGCACCATCTGCATTCTCTGCATTAACATATTATTTGAATTAATTTTCGACCGAAATTTTTATTTATACCATTTTAAAAAAATAAATTAACCAAATAACCACGATTTTTTGACAATTCTAAATCTAGCACGGCCGCAGAATGCCGGAGCGGACCCATATGAGAGGTACCGCAGAATGCGGGAGCGGACCCTATATTTTTTTATTTTAAAAATACGAAATTGTAATTTGTTAACAATTATTTATTTAATTTCGAATGTTGTTTAAATTGATTTTTGGTCGTATCGTATTCGTTTGAAATATTTTAGATATTTTAGATATGTGGTTTCTTTGAAATTCCTTTGTGTACTCTGAGATAATGAAATCAACAAAATAAATAAATAACCACAAAATCAAACAAACAAGAAACTAATCAACGAAATAAATAAGTATCTGACAAAACATCTACTAATACTACAAATAATAATATAATAAAACATCTAACAGTACAATAAATGAAAATCTACGGCTCTGGACTAAACACCATCCCCGCCTTCTTCCTAAACCCCCGACCCCGCCTGCAGAGTGGTGTCTCGTCTATATCTGCGGAGGATGCAGAGTCGTCTGCCTGGACATCCGTAGATTGAACCGGCTCCTGGCGAACCTCCTCAATCTCGGATGTCTGCTGGACCCCAGGACCAAAAACTGTGGTCTGTCCAGACTCAACCTGCGTGAATAAAAATGCCTGTCTGGCAATGGGGTCATCGTGGAGGGAAGGGTGGGGTACCTGCTGTGAGGACTGGCCAGGGAACTGCAGGATGGGCTCTGTCTGAATATACCTTGGCTGATAGGCAGGAGGTGCTGTCTGAGTGGAACTGTAACCCGGGGAATACAGTCCATCTCCCTCTGTGCCATACTCAGTGGAGATATTGAACTGGAACGGGTCCTCCTCCTCGTCTCCACCCTGTAGTAACTTACAAATTAGATAATGTATTGAATAAGAAAAAAATCACAGTTATGTTACCTCGGCAGACATCCTAGCCTGGGATCCCATGGCGTCATGTGCGGCTCGGCGCATCAATTCGGCACCTCGGTCGAACACCTGACTAACCGTCTCAGCATCATGGACGGGTGCAAACACGTCCTCATCACTAGTGTAGGGGACATAGACATCGGGCTCGTCAGATATGTCGTCGACCGCATTAACACCGCCCAAGCCAGCGCACCTCAGTAGAGAGTCGAGGCGCGCCCTGTACCCACACTGGCACACTGCGGGTACGTTGTGCTTGAGAATGACCTTCCTGAGCCTCTTCCATCCCCTGGTGATGGCCATCGTAGCCCCTATGACGCAACTCTTGACAAGATATAATGCCTGAAAAAATTTACAAGGTCTTGTTCTTCTTCAAGCAGGCTGTGTTAAGACCCCTTTACAATTTACAAAGTCAGTGTTACTACACTATGATGTATAATATTTGAAAAAATTTATAAGAATGTGTTTCGTACCTATATAGGCATGCCAGCGTGGCACCTCCCCAGTTGAACCTGCCCGCAGTGGACAGGTCACGCAGAAGCTCGAGGTAGCACAGCCGTACCTGATCTCCATGCGAATCCAGAAACAACCGACAGGTGATCTTCTCCAAAATGTAAGCGCGCAGGTGTCGATCAACAACCACCTGTTATAGATTTAAATAAGAACATTATTTACAAGTAAATAAATCTAATATTATTTAAATTAAATCTTGTACAAGCAAATACCTAATCTGGTCGATCCGAAAAATCCTTGAATCTCACCCGCAGCTTTGCCAAGCTGATGCAGCTGGGCGAGACCACGGTCTTCTCACCTCTCTTCTTCTCTTTCTGGAGATCCTCGTGCGGGATCCCCAACAGCTCCAAGCACAAGGCCCGAAAGTCTCCGTACTCAACGCCCGTGACCGGCTCCCCGATAATAGTCATACCCCACAGGCAACTGACGTCCTGTAGGGTGACTGTCATCTTAGCACGGGAGAGATGAAAACTGTGCGTCTCGGAACGCCATCGCTCAATGAGGCCGGAAGATAAACCCTCGTCAGCATTCTCCTCGGCCATCTGGGATAGCTGGTACAATTTCATCGAGTGTAAAACCCCCCCGTACGCCGGCTGGTACCGTAGATGAGTGCGGTTGTGACGAACCGTAACCGCATCCAAACCCTGCATTTAATTAAATAATCAGATCAAGTTCATTCATCAAAAATTCGGGATGACAAATTTACTTACCCTAGTGGCAGTCTCTAAAATCTGATGCTCTGCATTTGGGTACCACAAGAAGTCACTGACCCTGTCGGTGCGACTCCGGATACCCGGAACATCTGCCAATGCTGTCTCGATGTACTGAGACATCTCGTACGGCGTGGCTGTAGGGCCATGCTGTGTACCCCTACTGGAGGATGGTCTATCTCTACTGGATGTCATGCTGTATTGGATAATTTTTGGTCAAATATGAGAGTTTGGTAAGAGTCCGGTTTAAATTTTGGTACAATTATATTTTGGTACAATTAAATTTTGGTACAATTAAACCTACTTTAATTTTAGTACAATTCTAATTAAATTTGGGTACAATTCTAATTAAATTTGGATACAATTCTAATTAAATTTGGGTACAATTCTAATTAAATTTGGGTACAATTCGAATTCTAAATTCTAAATTAATATCTAATTCTAAATGCTAAATCTAAACCCTAAACCTAAATCCTAATCCTAAACCCTAAACCTAAACCTAATTACTACTCTACACTAAAAATTAAAATTAGAGAAGAAGAAGAAAACTTACCCGAGGTCGAAGGGATTGAAACTTCTTAGAAATGATATGAAATCCGAAACCAGCGGCCCCTTATATAGGCTCCTGTAGGGGTCCGCTCCAGCATATAGCGGCCCCAGGGACCGCTCCGGCATATAGCGGACCCATATGAGGGTCCGCTCCGGCATTTTGCGGTACCCCTCATATGGGTCCGCTCCGGCATTCTGTGGCCGTGCTAGTTTTAGAATTGTCAGAAAACCGTGGTTATTTGGTTAATTTATTTTCTAAAAATGGTAGAAATAAAAATTTCGGAATTTTCGAACTGTGTAATTAAAATTTCAGCCAATTTTCGATCTATGCTTATAATGCACAAAGCTATTTAATATCAGTGCGGATCTAAATCAGACAGTTTAGATCTTAACTCAAATTTAAATTAATTCAAGAGGATACGAATTCTGCATGCAACTGCATCTCCATATTAATTTCGTGAACCTCCCAAGTTTGGAGGAATTCGCATCCTCTGAGATATCTCATATTTTGCGTGACTTTCTAGAAAATCACAACCGTTCAAATATGTTCTGCACGAATCTCAAAATTCAAATAATACTGGCCTCTGCACTCCCCGAATAGACACCGGATGCGTCAGTCACGCAAAATGTCTGATATCTTAGAAGATACGCACTCAGTTTGGAGTATTTATGTGGCACAACCAATTCATATCATCTAAGAGACTCAAAACTTTTGAGTCCGAATCTGCTGTGATTCTGAGAGGGATTGCAGGATCCTGAAATTCCGAGATCAACAGTTCAAACTTTTTCATGCGTGGATCTCGAAAACGTTCTCGAAAAAATAAATTTTCATGCACGCATCTCAAGAAAGACCAACAATTGAGATCGGATCGGAGGGTCCTGTGATTCTCCGAGAATCACAGCAGATTTATTTTCAAAATTTTTGTTAGATCTTAGACTGTTTGATATGTCCAATATTAAAGAGGCAACGTGTATTCTACTTCGAACACAATTGATTTGAATTTTAATTGGACGATCCGGATCTAAATTCAAATTTTGAGTTACCTTAATTATAAGACCCAGAATCGCAGTACAACAGGAGATAGAATACTGTCAACCGAGTCAAAAGAAAATTTAAAACTTATATAAAAATTTAGAGAGTTGTGCTTTTAAGATTTCTGCAAATTTAAGGTGAACGATTTTGAATCTAACATTACATGATCAGCTACTTCATCTGATCTGAATTCTCAAATTAGAAGATTGACGTGTGCTTTGATTTAGGAGAAATATTGATACGAGTATAACTGCATAAGCCACGTAAATTTTAATTTTAGAGAAAGAGAGTTCTAATATCTTATGTTTTTCATATCTCATCATGCTTTCATATTTTATATTTTTATTTTCAAAATTCAAACTGTCGCTCTGAATTGCTCAATATGATATTCATATTAAAGTATATTTGGGAATACAATTTTATAGTTTTTGGAAAAAAAATTACTATATTTTAAGATAGTACAAAATTATTGTTGTTGTACCGTTTAAAAATAGTAATTTTGTATTTATCTAAAAAATAATAAAAGATTTTCAAAAATTATAAAATTTGGTCTCTAAATATATTTTAATATGGATATCATGTTGAGCAGTTCGGATCGATAGTTTCAATTTTTTTAATAATAAAATATAAACTATAAGGTATGATTCTTATGAAAAATATGAGATATTGAAAATATAACCACGGACTTATTGTATGCATCTTGGATGTGATAGCGGTGCATTGGATAAAGTTTGGAATATTTTGCATGACCAAGTAACTACGTTAGATAAAGTTTCCAATTTGTCAAAAAAAAAAAAAATTGTGGGTCAGATATTAGATCCTCGCGTTCTCTGTGCAAAGATTTTGTTCCTCTCGTAAATCCACCATCAATAATACCAAATGAAATCATTTGGTGACGGATATCATGCTCCACGTAGTGTAACGAGTCACCGTCATCTGAACATCACATACTACACGAGTCCGGATGGTAATGCCCTATTTGAGTTTTAATCCGAACCGTTCAATTAAAATTTGAATCAATGTGTATAATAAATAGACCGGATTCAAACTAAAAAATTGAGGTACCTTGGATGATATGAATTTCATACTCCATATGATAAAGGTTGTCACATATGTCAAGTTATCATCATCAACATCATTGTGATAAAGTTTGTCGTATACTTATGAATTGGATTATTGTACAAAAATTGTATTTCCACTGAAATATAAATAATTTAAAGCATATTTTTTCATATTCGAGCTATCGATCCAAATCATTCAATATCTTTCACCTACATGAATATGACTTTAGTTGTCATTCTGTATTTATTTTGCATCAAATATTATGTATACATTATGTCCGAGGTGAGAATAGACTTTTTTTTAGAACCTTGAATTTGTCCGACTGCATCAAATATTATGTATACATTATGTCGATCAAGTGGTGAGCTAGCATGCAAAATGGTACAGGAGTTGCATAAAACGATGCATCGAAAAGGACAACAAATAAGATATCGGATTTGATTCAAAATAGACAAGCAAAGCGGGTCCCCTGGTGGCAGGTCATAAGTGTGAGCATACTTTTCATTCCTGTAATTGTAAAAATCAAATTTATTTATCACAACCGTAATTTAGAAACTTTATATTAATTTCGGAATATTTTTATTTCTATAACTTTAATTTCACTGACGTGACAAATATAATTAATTTATAGAAGATGAGGGTTAAAATGTCTCATGTTTTTCATTTCATCATCGTGTTCCATATATTTTATTTTCGTTTTCAAAATTCAGACAGTCAATATGTACTGACTAACATGATCTATGTATTAAAATATACTTGGAGATCAAATCAACATGATCTCTATATAGCTACAAAATTATTGATTTTAGAAGAGGAGTGATTTTTTATTTTGAATTGAATTGACTATTTAAATTTTAAAAAAGTTAAAGAATGTGAAACATAATGAGACATGAGGCATTTTAATACTTATCGTTTTAGAATTAGCAAAAAAGTTACAATTAAGGAATAGAATGCTAATATCGTTTGCAAATAAATTATAAATATTGATTTAATTGTAATATCTTATAAAAAAATCAGAGCACTTGATAATTTAATAATTTTACAAAAACGAAAATACGTTACTTGCAATTTTTAATTGCAGAATAGTAAGCACGTGGCTAGACTTCAAACCATGTGGCACAGCAGACGTGTCACTGCCAAATGCCAATGTAATTTATTTTTCTTTTCATGAAAAAAAAAAATTGGGACATCATTAAGAGGCAAGTTGGCACTTGGCACTTTCCAATGGCAGTAACGCTGCCAAATGCACAAAATCTTTGGGGCATCCACCTAGGATTAACGTTGCCAGATCATCTTCCTCTGCTGGTGGGTCCTATCATCTCCACAGCAGAGGAGACATATCACAAGGAAACCCGTAATTAATAGCATGTAATTAAATTCCGGTCCACACCTACAGAAAGACTCACAGGGGTGGGCCCGCTTAGATACTGTATGAAATACAGCTAGGACTTTTTGCTTGTCCGACCAAACAAAATCTAGGTACTAGTTTAGCCATCTATACCTACTTTTTTTTCTTTTTGAAAACAAAAAAATTACCCAAAACAAAGAACAACTGTTTTTTTTTTCCCAAAAAATAGATGGGATCCAACAATTTATTAGGGAAATGGGCATGAACTTTTTTTATAAACCATAATTAAAAATAATAATTTTAGGAATTCAACATGATTACTTTTGTTTTTACAAAAACTATAAGAACTAAAATACCATTTCGGTCAGCTAATTTTTTTTTTCTGACCGAAATGGCATTTCGGTCTGTATTAGTTTCACAAGTTTTAGCAAGGCGGCCACAGAAAATCCGAAAAAGACACCGGACTGAAATGACATTTCAGTCTGGTGATTTATTTTTTTTTTCCACCCGCGGCAGACTGGCTCTGGCCCTCCTCCCTAAAAAAAAGGGTCGGACCGAAATGCAACTTTGGACCGAAATGACATCTCGGTCCGTGGGTATTACACCAACGACTACACCTGTTTTGGAAAACTTGTGAAACCAGTATGGACCGAAATGGCATTTCGGTCCGGAATAAAAAAATAGCGGACCGAAATGTCATTTCAGTTCTTATGGTTTTTGTAAAAACAAAAGTAATTATGTTGGTTTTCTAAAATTCTTTTTTTAATTATGGTTTATAAAAAAAATTCCATGGGCATAGTCAAGATTTTTATCTTGAGTAGTTAAAAAAAATGAATAATGTCACTGGTGGGTTGCGAACTGCCGTAAATTAATCAATTAATACTATTAGTTGTTTAGGGGTAGATAAAAATCATTTAAATTATTTCTAAGAAATTGAATCAATACCGAAAGATCAAAATAGTTTGGATGTTTATATAGAGTGGAGAGAGAGAGAGCCGTAATGCACTCAGCTTTGTATAATTCTCACTTCTCTAATCTTTCTTTATTAAAAAAAAAATTAAAAATATAGTAAAAAATTTTAAAAAATATAAATTTGATTCCCAATTACATTTTAATATCAGATCAACTGTTTAAATTTTAAAAACAAAGATAAAGAATATGAAGCACTGTAATGCATAAAAACATGAGACATTTGAACTCTACAATATATCCTGCAAAAAAGTTTTCTTTTTTATGCACAATAAGATAAGGATCAAGATTAATCATAAAATTTACAATTTGCTCCTGCATGCATCCAGTAAGATTCAGCATAACAAGATATTGTGCAAACCTTTTAACCCTTTTCCCATGTGTCAAAATCAGAAAAAAAGCATGTCAATATACAAATTATGATTGATGATGTCTAATATAAATTAACATCACACAGGATTTTTACGTTGTACCCAATTTAAAACTCGGAAAAGGTGCTGGTTGCCTAATATTAAATATCAAATCAGCAAAAGATTTCTTCTCGGAAAGCATCTCTTTATCAACTCTGTCTTATCTTAGGTACACAGCTTCCTCATAGAGGGGGAAGTCCGGATCCTCCGCTTATCTTACCTACTGTTTGAGTTTAAATTCGAATCGTTCGGAGGTGGAAGTCAGACTTCTGAATTATGGGATCAAACACATAATAGATGTCAATCATATAAAATTTTCATACTAAGAATGAGATCAATTTACAGTGCCTATGACATTTTACTCTAATTAATACAGAAAATCTAATATAAATATAAAAAATTCAAAAAAAAATGGGAGTCAACTGACCCCGTTCAAACAAGTTAAATCCGCCTCTGAAATCGTCTAATCAAAATTAAGACCAATTCAATCAAAATCTTACGGAACACTTTTAAAAGATTAGGTAATATGAATTGTGTGTGTGTGTGTGTGGGGGGGGGGGGGGGGGGGGGGGGTCCGCATCCTTTGAGGCAACAAAATATTTGAATATAGATTTAGAGTGATTAGAATCCGGATCAATTCAATTTGAGATGAAATACATAGAACTCCGTCATGCTGAAGAAGATCAGACAATATGAATTTAAGCTCAAAATTTCTGTTACATCAATGAATTTGGAGGGATTTATATCACCCGAGTTCACTCAAATATTGAGTTTATATCCAGACTATCCGATTTGATTAGTATTTGAAAGATCCAGTACATTTTATCTCGGATCAGATCAGATTGATAAGGACAGTCGGTATCTAACTAAATTCACATTTGAGTTAGTTTACAAGATCCAAACTATAGTAACAATATTAGCGAATAAAATATTTTTTTGATGTTTTCGAATCGAATGGCGAATTATTCGGTTGACCGAATTTTTACTGAAATATTCACAAATAAAACGAATTTTATAAATTATTCGCGAATAAAACACGAAATTTTTTTTTTTTTGAGATTTTTTTCTCATATGTAAGATTAAATCATTCCGAAATTATTTTCGAAGCACGAAATTTTTTACTCCAACCGAATTGAAATAATCTGTCTATCACTATGATCCGAACCAAAGGGGGCCGGGCATATGCATAGTTGATAGATGCATAGTTGCTGTGCTCCTGTGCCTGGGAATTAGCGCTGAGATTTTGTATACAACAGTACATAATAATAACCTGGTAAGTTGAACTAATTAAAGGACCGTAGCTTTTGCCGAAATTTTTATTAATAGAAAATAAAATAAAAAGATATCGACATTAAGAAATATTTTCGCTATATTTTCGCTGGAATTCGAGATGTAGCAAAAATGTGATGGTCCATAATGTTCAGTGTCTTAGCTGGACGTTACAAACCATAATGTCCAGTTAATCTGATCGCTAATGATCTTTAATTAACAAAAAACACTGTAGCTGGACGTGATGGTCCATAACGTCCTGCTACAGTGGTTTTTTTTCAAAAAAAATCGCAAACTGAAGCAAGAAAAAAAAAAAAAAAAACACTGTAGCTGAACGTTGTGGACCATAATGTCCAACTACAGTATTTTTCGTTAATTAGAGATCATTAGTAGTTAGATTAACTGAACGTTATCGACTATAACGTCCAGCTACAATATCCTGGACGTTATGGACCATCACGTTTTTGCTACATCTCGAATTCCAAAGAAAACGTTCTTCAATGTCGATATTTTTATATTTTATTTTCTATTAATAAAAATTTCTGTAGCTTTTGCTATAAAAAAGAACCCCCCACAAGAAAAGATAGAGATCCACATCCAATCTTTTTTTTTGTCTATTCCATCCGTAGCAAACTGAGCTAAGCTTAATTCCCTCTCTCACTCCACACCAATCTCACCACCTCCTTAATATATCAAAGAATTACATATACAAGAAACTGCATGCTTTTACACAAAACCTTTGTTCAAATGGACATTAGCCTCCTCTACAACAAAGTAAATGCCTTCATCCTTCTCCTAATCCTCTCCTGTCCATACAAAATCATCCAGAAACCTATTGATTTTGCTTCCTTAAATCTCATTCAGACCACCGACACAGCCTCGACCGACTTCGGTCGAATCAAATTCAATGCCCCGGCTACAGTTCTCAAGCCCCAAACTCCAAAAGACATCGCTTTCCTGCTCAGCTTCCTCTCCATTTCGTCATTCTCTCAAGTCTCTGTTTCGGCCCGTGGCGCTGGGCATTCCATCCATGGCCAAGCTCAAGCTCTAGATGGCATTGTGATAGAAATGAGTTCTCTCCCTCGGGATATTAAAGTACACAAAAATGTAAAAATGGAGAGAGGTTTGATGATCTCTTACGTGGATGTCAGTGGGGGTGCTCTATGGATAGATGTTTTGAAGGAGAGCTTGAAATTTGGACTGGCGCCTAGGTCATGGACTGACTACCTCTACTTGACAATAGGTGGTACACTGTCAAATGGAGGCATTAGTGGTCAAACTTTCAAGTATGGACCTCAAATTGCTAATGTGCTTCAGCTGGATGTGGTCACAGGTAACATTTATGTACTATTGTACATGGCTACATGCATGCATGGAAAGTTGGGTTCAACATTAAACTTACACTTGTATTTTGCTTATTATATAGTTTTATATCAGAAATAAAGGGGAGATGGTGACATATTAGATATGTCAGCATCTAATATCTTAATAAAAGCAGAGCTTTGAATTTAACTATATCTAATATCTCAAAAAAAACCAATGCTAAATATTTTTTTAGGCAAAGGGGAAATGGTGACATGCTCACCCACCAAAAGTTCAGAGCTTTTCTATGCAGTTCTTGGGGGTCTGGGGCAATTTGGAATTATTACAAGAGCAAGGATACTTCTGCAAGATGCCCCCGAAAAGGTAACCGTCTTTCCTTGATTACCATCAAAATTGTGGTCTATAATGGAGATCGGTTATTACTAATTTATTTTATATTTTTTTTTTTGGAATTGTTAGGTGAGATGGCAGAGAGCCTTTTATGATGATTTTGACACATTCACCGAGGATCAAGAGATTTTGATCTCAATGCCTGAATTGATTGATTATGTTGAGGGGTTTGTTGTACTAAACGAACAATCTCTCAAAAGCTCTTCAGTTGCTTTTCCTGCTAATTTGAATTTCAATCCAAAGTTTGTGTTAAATGGGAGATTCAAGGTGTATTATTGCATCGAATTTGCAATCCATGACAACCAGGCTGAAGGAATCAAAGTTGAAAAGGTCAATAACTTTTTACAAAATAACCTTTAATTTCTTTTTGGATTTTGCATGATTATTTTTATTCTATTAGGTCATGTTTAGTTACGGCATAAGTCGTGGAATAAGTACTTTATTTTACACTTATGTTGTCAAACATAAATAAAGTGTGATGGAATAGTATAGCATAAGAAATCAGTTATGCCATCATAAACTCACTTATTTAAGTTGCATAACGTATGATGTCTCTTCTTTTAAATTAACCCACCTATTCAGGTTTAACTCATAACTTAACTTTAACCCACAACCAAACAAGAATATTCTTGTATGGTTATAAATTGGAATAAGCAACTTATACCATAATAACTTTAACCCACAACCAAAAATGACCTTAGAGTATCATATAAATTGCCCTTTAAGTTGGCAATGTTATTTTGGTCCATTATATTGAAATTAACATATTCAGGAGAATCTATAGTTAAGTTAGAGTTGCTTAGTCACTCTTATAATTTTAAATTTTAATAATGTGTATTATTATTTAATTGAATTTTTTATTTTTTAAAAGTTTTTATATATAGTTCTATCTCATAAAATACTAAATGTGTGTTTGTAGTTTAGTGGTTAAAATTTCAATTTGTGATTGTTTTAACTTGAGTTCAAACTTCTGTGGCTAGTGGCCTCACATTAAATATTTTGTGTTTCGGCCCCTCTAATTTAAATTTTCTAGTTTTGCTGTGTGGTTCTTAAAATTAGTGTAATGTACTTGCTTTTGTTATATTTCTACACTAATGCATATGCTAAAAAGTTCTTTTCAAGGTAGAAAATGCTAAAATGTTGATTTAAAAATTTTCAGGTTGTAGAAGAATTTGCACAGAAGTTAAGTTACATGCAATCTCATTTATACAGTGTTGAGATCTCCTACTTTGATTTCCTCAACAGAGTTAGTATGGAAGAACAGAGCCTTAGGAACAGAGGCTTATGGGAGGTACCACATCCTTGGCTTAACCTGTTTGTACCGAGATCCGGTATCAAGAAATTCATGGATTTACTAATGGAAAATATCTCCCCAAATGAATTTGAAGGACCTATTTTAGTCTACCCTCTTCTTAGTGACAAGTAAGGTTCCATTTTAATATGTTATTACATTTTTTAATTTTCAATCTTGCTACATTGATTAAACTATAGGCATTTATTCTCTTAGGATGCGTTTGGATGAAACAAAGAATAGTGCTAACCTGGATTAGTGACTATCCCAAACTACTATTTTACGTTTGGATATGTTAAAGTTAGCAAAAAGTGACTATTCCTTATTTGTCTTTTGTGGGTTAGCATGCTATTCTACTAATCCAATCAAAAGTTAAGTTAGCTCACTATCTCAAATTTGAGATAGCTCACTATTCTCACTAACTCAAGCTTTCATCCAAACGCATCCTTAGTGAGATATTAGCATTTAAATGGCCAGTACTGGTTTTTAATCTAATACATTAACTAAAAATAAGTTTTTGTTGAAACCAACTTTGAATTTAGTTAATTATTTAAATTCTGTTTCTTTTAATAAATCCAACAAATGTGCTTAAACCGAATAAATGCTCTGTCGGAATATAATACGGCGTTATTTAACAAATGGATAATTGTAGAGTACATTCAACTTGTATATGGTACATTTGTTGAAAAATATTATAATATTAAAATATAATTGTAGTATTCTCAATTATTTAGATAAGACGTGTATAAAATTTGGATCTATTAAGGACTTTAAGTTTTCTATCAAATATTTTAAAAAAATAAGATAAACAATGAAGCATCAATGACTTGTGATAAATAAGCAATCAAAATTCAAGTTGACTCAAATAATACATACCATATCTAAAGTTCTAAACAATTGATGAACATATCTACAATTTGTTTTTTAAAGTCAAATAATATTTTTTTAAATATATATCATTAAAAGTAATTATATTAGGAAAATTGATGTCCGCTAGAATCATTTTTTATAAATTAATATTGTATATGTGCTCTGGCTAAAACAAAGACAAACAAAGAACAGAAAAAAAAAAAAAACTTTTTTTAAATAGTACTGTTATATTATTATTGCTTATTCCCAAATTTGGTCTGCCACCTTGAATCATAGCATGTTGGCCCTTTTTTTGACAAGCCATTAGGTTGTCAGTTTGTCACCTTGGAGCTGTGTACTAGGTTTACTGTAGTCGTCCAAAATAGGGCACTTTCTGCTCTGCTTTTTTATTACCACCATCTCTATCCCCTTCCCCTATTATCAATATTCAATTTTTTCTTTTCAGAAATTCATCTCTGCAAAAACATAGATTCTGTTGTTGTGATTTCCAATTTTTTTGTTTGTAGCATTTATAAAAAGAATTCAAAAAGTAATATTGTTTTCGCGAAAAGACATCGATGTTTGCGTGAACTATCTATATTTTATTCCTGAGTGAAGAGCAGAACTATTCGGCGTTTACGTTAGAAATTGAATGTTTTTTCAACTACGCGCTACTTTTTTTTTAATTTTAATTTTTTAAAATACTACAAATTAAAAATCGGTTTTTCTTTTATGTCAAACATAGGCTTTATTAATATTTGCCTCTGAAATGAACTTTTATCAATGTTCATAAATTTACACACTTTTGTTATTTTCCTGCTCCCGGATACAAATACTTGAAAAAACTTTGGTTTATCAAAATTTTATCCTTTTCACTGACATGACATTATAATTGGAATATATTTGAAAGCATTTCATCATGCTCAAAAGTTTATGTGCTTTTGCATATTAAATCCTAAAAATAAATAAATGAGAAGACTGGTTTGGTATTACTTGACCTTATATTATTAATATTTGAAAGCATGGAAACTAATAAATCAATTAATATGATTTTATCATACACGATATATTTTTATGCACCGCTGAAAGGCACCAAATTCGAAAAGGTAAATTAGAATTTGATATTTCTTGCATATCACATATTTTTTTAAGTACTTCGTTTTTAATATACTGATGTTACGAAGTCAACATTCTAAAGGAATTTTGTCGTATATATATGTGGTCTTGAGTCAAATTTAAAAATTATAATCTTTTTGCAATTGGAGTGCAAGTGAAAAGAAAAGAAAATACAGACTTTTTTATTTATAGATATAATAAAAATTAGTCATAAAATTAATATATATAATAGATAGATTGTATGGAAATTTGATCTCAAAAAAGGAACTTCAAATTTTCTCCAGTTCCTTTAAGATCCAGCAAATCACACAGATGCCATAGAAAATAGGGGTGAAAACGGTACGGATAATATCTGATTTGTATTTGATCTGTATTTGAAAAATTAGATGTGGATATCCAATATCTGAATATCCGTGTGGATATGGATACTAATATGGTTTTACGTTTCAATTACCATTATCCGAATAGTAGATATATATCATATATTTTAATATACTATTATGAAAAAAATATTGTTATTCACCATTAAAATTAAATAAATATTATGAACTTTGATATTTTTTAATATTATTTTAATAAATATCGAATCTGATCCGTATCCGTATTCGGAAAATTAAAAAATATATGGATATGATTTTACTACTATCCGCTTTCACCCTAATAGAAAATCATTTAAAGAAACCGATAAAAAAAAATTGATATGAAATCAAAATCTCAACACAATACATCTATTATTCTATATTATTTACAAATAATTTTTATAAATAAAATTCTGAAGAAAATATGAGACAGATATATATATATATATATTTTTTTATTTGAATGTAGGCAGATTCCAACACCAGACAGTTGTTTCTTTTGGGCACAAGAATAAATGTCCAGTCTTAAACAGAGACCTTGATGTGATACCTTTTTCTTTTTCTGAGATGGATATGATACTGATATTGCCTCCCACCCTTTTTGTGTGCTCTGCTCCGTCTGCAGTCGCCTCCACTAAACTTTTTACTCATTTCTTTTTGTTTGTATTATCTCTGTCGCATTCAACAGGAGGAATTTCCTTAAATTAACGGATAAGGATCAAGACAAGACAAGACAAGACAACACATTTTTTTTATATTAATTTACATGAGAAAAAATTATATATGATTTCTTAAATATATAATATATAATATATAACTATATTGTTTTTTATTATTTGATAAATTTTATTTATATCCCTTTAAATTCATATACTTACTTATATTTTATTAATCCGGACTAAATAATATAAATAATAATTTATTTAAGAAATATCAATGATTTATTAAAATATCCGTTAGTTTATTAAATAAATATAATATGGACAAAACTAATATTAATTAAAAAAAAACAGAGTACATGCAAAAATAACAATATCCCATAACAGAGAGAAATATGGGCTTTAACGGGCTCGGTTATTCCTTTAACCAACTATCTTTTTTTTTTTTGGGAAAACCAACTAAACTGAAAACCTTTTCTGTTGACTAAAGTTTATATAATGATTTCACGGGGCTAGCAACTCAAAATCTGACATAGATAAGATCATATTTGAATTTATATCTTATTCAATCATAGGTCCATGATGAAAATATACAAAAAAAATTCGCATTTATCTGCTTATTACACTCTGTTTTTTATACTGTTTGGGGTTGGGGGGGTGGTTTAACTGTTGCTTTGAGATTCGCGCAGTAGAGATTTGAACGATATCAACTCAAAATTTAAGATATCTGTGGGGATGAGAATTCAGCGTTGTCTCGGTTGTATATCTCATTTCCCCAATTTTCTTATACAGTGTTAAGTTTGTAGGGATCTTCTGAGATAATATTGAAATTCTTAGAAATTAGATGTTCATTTTATTCTGAACTAATTATCTGATAGTCCATGCTATTTATTTCAGGTGGAACACAAATGCATCAGTAGCACTACCACAAGCAATTGAATCCAGAACGGATCGGGTTATGTATGTGGTGGGCATGCTCCGATCCATTAATCCTGCGGTCTGCGAGAGTGACTGCCTAAACAAGATCCTTCGTAAACACCGATACATAGCGCTGACTGCTACTGGGCCCCACATTGGTGCCAAGCAGTATCTTGCACATCATCCTTCTCCAGTTGACTGGCATTCGCATTTCGGCTCTAAGTGGATCCGATTTGCAGAGCGCAAAGCCCGGTTCGACCCGCTCCACATTCTCGGGCCAGGTCAAGGCATATTTTCCTGAGGCACTGCTGACATTTAGGAAACTGCTGTTGTTATATTTATTATTATTATTGTTAATGTTTTATTGTTGTTTTCATTAGATATTGTGCGGAGAGACAGTAGTAGAAATTTTAGATTTTAGAGGTAGTATACAATGTAGGGTGGTAGTCTGGAAGGAGAAAATTGGTCAGCCTTGTTCCCATTTTTTTTATTTTTAGAAACTAAAAAATTAATTTTGTCGGAAACAAGAAAGATTGTTTTTCTTTTCTCGATAAATGGCCATTAAATTCCACCATTTACACGCACCAAAGACCATACATTGTGAAAAATCAATAGAATTGAATTATTTATTCGGGATAATTGGCATCTTTCCAATGAGGACCCAGGTGGAAGAGAGAAGGAAGGAGAGGAATAGGCCTACATATTTAAAAGTATCTACTAGAACTAATGTTATTTGAATCGGACCAGTAAAGTTTCAAGTCAACAGTTCACTGGTTGTATTGGTGGATCAATCGGTTCAACCGTTGATTTTTCAAAACATGTTGAAGCTTACACTGACAATAGAGAGACACATTTCTTTACCAGTATATAGAGCAAATATTATATTAAAAATCAAACAAAAATTAATAAATGCATTTATACTGGAATCAAACTGGGCTCGTAGTCCAAACTTTTTGTCAACAATCTCAGCAAAAGGGAACGGGACTAGGTCCGATGGGCATCGGACCTACCTCAGTTCGACGGATGTAATCACCATTGATTTTCTTTTAGATTCGTGCAAAATGCTTTAAAACCCGTGCGTTTATGTTTCAATTTTCGTGCGCACAAATCATTACGTTATCCTACGGTAGATCTGCCCATCGGAACCAAACTAGGTCCGATGGGCATCGGACCTACACCCATCCCCGGCAAAAGAACTTCCTAGCAAATAAAACTAAATTATATTACAGCCTAACTTACTAGCAAATAGAATAAAAGTATATTACAACCTTAGAGCATCTACATCTCTGAAACTTTTAGAGTTTCTAAATAACTGTTAACTACTTTTAAGAAATTATAGACTCCGGAGTTTTTACATCTCTGAAACTAATTTTAGAGTTTCTAATAAGCCACATCATCAGTAAATTAAAATTGATAAGCCACATCAGCAGTAAATTAAACTAATTTTAACGAATACAGGCCAATCGTTTTGCCACGTCAGAGTTTATAAACGATTTTTTAATAAGAAATTATTGAGCAAAGTTGCTAAATAAGAAATCCATCTATATCCCTGAAACTGGTTTAGCAACTGCCACGTCAGATTAGAAACTCTAATAGTTTCAGAAATGCAGATGCTCTTAATTGGACTTGAGTAAATTTGATTGTATTGTAAAATGAAAAAAAGCTAAATAAATTTTCCTTACAACATACATCATACTGCTCGGTGATGCTTACTGGCATTACAACATACAACATACATCATTACAGCATACATCATACTGCTCGGCCAGATTGTTCAAATTTTTCAAAATTAATGCATGAAGAGACTTGGATTGAGTAAATGTTTTACTCAATTCAGGTCTGTCACTAATCACCATCACCTCACTAATCTTGCTTGTCGTCAGTTTTCAGTAAATTAATTACTCGCAAGTATTTGGTTGAGAGAGAAACATATACAGACCTATTACCAGACACCTAGGCATAATCATTGACAACATCACTACTCATCTAAAATCTTATTTTGGTTTGAGCATTTCATCAAACACCTTTAATGCATTCATCTATTCAATAAAATCAACTCAATACTTCAAGCATTTTAAGTGTTTTACAAATTCGAATTTAATGATTACATGAGATTACTTACGGTATTTGATCTTCACTGGTTATTTTGTATTTCGTATCAATAATGGGAGATGGAGCCACCGTGTAATACATAACAATAAATCTAAAAAGATTGAAGGTGAAACCTAAATTGACAACGGAGAGGTTCAAGGAGAAAGGAGAGCCAAATTCACCGTTATTTCCATCTTAGCGTGTGAAGAAAAGCCAAGTAAACGGAGAATAAAAAAATACGCAAAATCGACAAGACATGAAATCTGATTTGAACCGGGGTTTTAACCGATCTGATCTGATAGCTTAAGCGATATTTCAAAAGAACCAAACCGGACAGTGGTTGGTTCCGGTTTTTTGGGTTAAACAATCCGGTTTGCTCCGGTTTTGATAATACTGACTGTGACTAAATCAATAATTCAGTCTTAGTAGTTTTTGAATTTTTAGTGTTGAAGACACGCTGTAACCTGTGGAAACTATTGGGTCCAAACTTTTAATTCGGTTAATGTAGATGTTCCAATGAAACCGAATTATTGGTTTAGTTCTATTATGAGATAAAAAAGTAGTTCATTCTGTTTTTGATAATTTGATTTTTTTATTTATAAAATATTAAAAATTAAAAATTTCCGAGGTTAAAAATTGTTTCTTTCTTTCTTAAGAAAGCGCATATCGGAAACCATTGAGAAAGGTCTGGTGGGGATTCTGATATTTTTGTATAAATTTTGGTAGAAAATAAAAAAAAAAAATAGTAAAATTAAGCATGTTTTGCATGCATGAAATTAAAAGACCTGACCAATATTTGTGTCTTTGAACTTATGCGAAGACTAATTTATGAAAACATGTGGAGCTTGTTCGGCTATTTACATAATAATTTAATTTATATTATGTTTATTATTTTTTTAGTAAAAGTTCGAGATTAAGTCATTCAACTAGCCTACTTGTCTTACTTTTTTTTTGTTAATAGTTTTTATTTTTAAAGATATTTAGTGTATATATGATGAATGTTTTACATATAGATACTAACAGTAATTTGATCTCACTGTTTTTTTGATTTTTTTGATTTTTTTTTCTCTTTCTGGATACTCGTATTCTTTGATTTTGTAAATAGAAAATATAACAAAGTAAATATAAATGTGTGAAACTAGAATTGAACCTAACCTTAGATATTGTATAGAACCCATGTATCAAGAAAATATACTCTTGTTTTGTTTCATAAAATATTGGCAATTTTCTTTTATTTTTAAGCCATTTTGTGTCATTTTTCATAAATCATAAAAATAGTAAAAAAATTCATAAAAATAGTAAAAAATGGTATTCTACAAGTTTATTATATAACCAATTTACTGAGCTACTTAGATCAAAGTTTGAAGTTTATACGATAGGTTTTTGACTTACCATTATTTTTCAGAAACTTCAATTGCACTTTTGAGGCCCTAAACATTATTTTTTTTTTTTTTGCAATTCTAAGTGCGCGGGATATTTTACAAGTTAAACTATAGTTTATCTTCAAAATCCATATCTCCTCCTCCCAAGCTTTCTAAAAAGTGGTCGAACGCTCAAAACAGAATTTCCTACACAAAGTTATGGTCGGTCAAAGTTTGTCACCTCTCAGTTTAAGCTATTTTAGATAGATACATTCAGACTTCAAATTGAATGTACGTGATACATTTAGCTTTGAAATAATTCAAATAATATTTATTTATTTACTTATTCTTAATGGATTTTGGATTCGGATTGTATGCGATTTACTGTGAGACCAATATAGACCAAAATCAAACAATAAAAATATCCAAAAAAAAGAGAAAAAAATAGAAATGATAGAAGTAGTGAGACCGAAATCATTCTATACATACTAAATAATCTATAGAAAGAAAAATTATAGCCAATTGCCCCCACAGTGGGGCGGTCAGAGAATATTTCGATTTTTTGAAAAACCGAGAGTATTTTTATTATTTTTTATTTTTTGAGGGTATTTAAAAAAATCGGGAGTTACAGACTACCTCCATATTAGAAATTACTGAATACCGTATTAATTTATAACGCAGCTCCACGGCCCAAGACGTGCAGTACAACTAAAGCCCATTCAGGCACCTCGTAGCCTAGGCTCCGTTTTGCAAAAACTGGAGAGGTAGAAACTAAGGCACCGTGTCTATAAGACTGAATCAGGCAATTAGCTGCCGAATTTTTGTTATTTATAGCATTTTGAAAAATAAAAATAAGATAGTACTCTTGTATTTTTCAAAATCTCGAAAGTTAACAACAAAAATTGATTGCATGTACGTACTTAAAATTTCTGATTAAAAATTTGCGTTCAGGCTAAATTTATGCACTCTTATTTGCATCAAAGACTCGGTTCGATTTGAAAACACGAGTTTATAGTTCAGTCTCGAAATCAGATATTTTATCCAGTGGTAAAAGGTGGCTTTCCGTGTGGAAGGAATCAATAAATGGAGATGAGAAAGCATAATGAATAAGTATCATGTAATTAATTTCATTTTTATGAGGAGTAGCTACTAGTAATATTTTTTACAAAAATCCAGCTACTCTACTTATGTAAGCATATTATAACATATGTTTTTAGGTAGGGTTGCTAATGAGTTAAGCTCAGCTCAAAACTCAGCTCAGCTCGTCATATAACTAAACAGGCTCAACTCGAGCTCGGCTCGATCTTGAAGAAAAAAGCTTGGCTCAATTTAATGAGTTTGAGCCTTTAGCTCGGCTTATAACTCGTGAGCTCAACTCATGCCATAACTCGCGAACTCAATTCATGCCAAGCATTAAAAAAACAAACATTTGTAAAATCCTTTACTGTTTTGGGCCATGAGCTCAACTCGTTTACTGTTCAGTTCTAAAATATTGTGTATTATATTTTTGCAAAAATATATATAACTCTTGGTATAATAAATCTGTTTAGCATTTGTAAACATTTACTGTTTTGCAAATGTAACATTAACATAATAAAGTTTTCATAATTTTAGAACCGAACAGTAAATGTTTGAGTGATAAAATAGAAGAGACTCCTTGGCTCATGAGCCGGCTCGGCTCGGCCCTGTTTGAGTGATAAAATATGAGTCGAGTCGAGTTCGGACTTTATTTAGTTTAGAGCCTGACTCAATACAATTTATTGAGCTGTTCAACTCATTGGCTCATGAGCTGGCTCGGGTCATTAGCAGCCCTATTTTTAGGTTTAATTTATTAATCATGTTGTATTTTAAGGAAGATATTGGTTGTGAATTTCTGTCTATTTTTTAATCTATCCGAATGTTGTAGATTACACTTTCATCTGATTAATATAATTTAATCAAAATGTTATTCTCTAACTCGAAAGCTTAAAAAATTATATTGACGTGTCGTAACGTGACTGATAACAGCGTAAGTAATTTTCTTTCTCTATACTCAAATATCAAGCACAGTCTATAATTAATGTTGATATTTTTAGAGTCCGCATCGTTTGTATTAACTTAAAAGAATATCTTTTGAGTTAATACATCTAGGCCGTCTAATTTTAAACAGAGCCAATCGATCTCTACCTATAACACATGAGACTCTTTAATAGTAGTGCGGATTTAGTCCACACAAATCTTAAAACGGATCAGGCAATTCAGATGCATTAACTCAAAAGATTTTTTTTTGAGTTAATGCATAGGATACGAATTCGTATTCTAAATATGCAGTGCATACGAATAAAAAGATTCCTATCGTATTTCCTGATGCATCTCGTACTGTTTGTTCTATCTGTCTGCAACTCTGCATTGAGACAGCAGTCCCCTCCCTGAATTCCTTTCTATTTCTAGCGATGGATTTGAGGATATTAATTATTAACCATACTAAAATGACAGATGGATATTCCCTGCTTTGGTAAGGATCCCCTGCATCTCTGGGAGGACAGTTCCTGTGCACTTGTTCAAATTACTCAGAAATTTTTATTAATACCATTTAAAAGAAAAAATAAACCAAAACATCACTAAAATTAGAGAATTCAAAAAATACCAAGGCCTCCAAGTCAATTTGTGCCCTCCAAGAATGGCCGCAAATTAACTTGGAGGCCCTAGTATTTTTTGAATTCTCCACAATTTGTTGTTTTTTTATTTATTTATTCTTTAATAGTGGTATTAATAAAATTTTCGGCGAATTACTTATGTCTGGATATAATTTTACATACTCAAATAAATTAACTATATAACAGAAAAAATAATAAAATAAGGTTGTAATCGAACATCCAGTTGATTTTTTTTCAAGTGCTTATTTAATCGAGAAATAAGCACACAAAAAAATCAGAGTAAAGTTTTCTATCGCACCGCAATTTTGCATAGAAAATACATAATTAGTAAATATCATCTGATACTCGCAGAAATTATTTTTTGAGCAATTTTACAAGAATATGTTGATTCTTACATCCAAAAATTAGTACAGAATAACATAAAATAACATGCACAGGGAATGTTTATAATTAATTTCGAAGTATTTTAAGCAATTAATGATCAAAATTGATGGTTATACCTCAAATAGTATCTAATATTTCCGCAAATAATTTTGAATTTTTTTTTTCAAAAGAACGAGTCAATTTTTGCACAAACAAAAGATGTATTATTACATTAAAAGCAAATACAAGAATATCAGATGTTTGCGTTAAATTATGGACAGATAATAGAGTAATTCAAGGCACTTCCGGTCAAGAGCAACTGAATCATACAACAGAAGTTAGTTAGCGCTAATAGTACTGTTACGAAGTTGTTAACATTCTGTTACAACAGATTAGGGTTAGTTAGATTGTAACAGCTCTCTGTAATCTCTTTGTAAGTAGATACACACGATTGTAACAGTGACAAGAAATAGAAATACAATTCCATTTCTACTTCTCTCTAAAATCCTTTAACAGATTTAAATTGATTGGATTTCTAAAACTATCTATTGTGCTCCAAACAATATCTAAAACTTGCATAAATTATATTAGAACAACTTCACAAGGATATATCAATTGTTACTTTCAAAAATTGATGCAATATGATATTTGCAACAAATTGCATACATAGTGGATGTTTATAATTAATTCTAGAGTCATTTGAAGTAACTAAACGAATCACAATTAATTATTATACTTCAATTATTATTTAATATTTTGACAAACAATCACGAGAGAAATTTCGAAAGAGTATAACAATTTATACGGAAGCAAAATATGCATTACATGTTATTTAATAAGAGCACAAATAATTATGAGAGAAATTTCAAATAAGTACGCAAACATAAATTATAGTGATACATTTAAAGTAAATTCTATGCGTGTTAGATATGTTATTTAAATATGGAGACAATTAAGTGAATAAATAAATAAAACTGACAGTTAAACTTCAAACTATATTTAAAACTCAGACAAATTTTTATTAAAATGATTTCGAAAATATATATATTAGTTCTTACACCTATAAAAATTGTTTATCCGAAATCGTTTTTTAGTTCCTACGTGCTGTCACAAGATAAAATAAATTTTAATTATTTCACGAAAAAAAATACTTTTTTTTTCTAAAACCTAAGGTGCTCAGGGAAAGGCTAAAATTTAATTTCAGAGAACAAACAGTAGTCTGCATCTTAGAGAGTGAACTTAATTATTGAGTAAAAATATTGACAGAGCAGTTTGACTTCATGCAACATACAACACATAAATCATATATAATGTTGTTTTAACATTATTGTCCGTTCGTTGCATGAAGTTAAAATTGTGTTACCAATATTTTTACTCGAACTTATCAAACAAGAATTCCACCGCCGTAAGACTGTTATCACTACGACCGCGGTTCCCTGGAGCTTCAGTTTTTAGCTTGCTCACCCGATTGTAGAGGATCCATGTGTTTTTTTAAGTATAATAAATCCAGCTAGAAACTGTAACTTGATTACTTGAACAGTCCATTCTCAAAAGAAAAAAGAGAAAAAAAAGAAGTTGAACTGTCCAAAATCTCTGCCTCTCCTCGGTACTCATTACAGAGATCTACTCTATCAATAGCCGTCACATTTTTGACGTCAGATTTAGTATCAATATAATAATAACTCTTTGACCTTTTTCTATTTTCATGCAACGAGTGGTTGAGTACTGCTTGACTTGTATCAAGGCGGCATTAAATTTTATATATTTGGGGAAAAGATAGATGTACAGCGAATAATCCCGCATCGGATATATGATCAGAACAGTGTACCAGTTAGCAGTCGACCAGATTAGACAACTGTGACAAAGGTATTACCTATATCCGATGTCATCTGGCAGTTTTACATTTATCGCGGGAAGTGATTCTAACTTTTTGTTTTTGTTTTTAGAAATAAAAAAATTAATTTGTTGGAAACAAAATGAATTATTTTTTCAGTAAATAGATAAAACAGAATCGATAGTACAGTTCATTGGAAATCACGGGAACCAGAGGTTTGGTCGTCTTTTCTGTGGAAGATAAAATACGAGCAAAAGAGAGGTTAACCAGTAATTTTTAGATTTTATGCGGCGAAAATACACTGCAACTTATGTAATATGCTGACACCGATAAAAAATATCTCGATTATCATCTATGGAATAGAAAAAATAATTCATCTTGTTTACCATAATTTGATTTTTTTAACTTCTAAAAAATAAAAAATTAAGAGATTGACCTTTGGTATTCTGCTGGCGTGATCTTCTGTGTCAGCAGATCTAATTGTTTGACGAATGCACATCCACCGTAATAGAGAATCTTTTATAATTATTGGATTGGACTGTTCTTTTTAACTTGGCACGAATCTCAAAGAACAATAATACTGCTTCTGCGCTAGCCGGAATCTCAAAGCGACTGAGAGTTAATCTCAAACCGTAAAGTGAAGGGAATCTTTTACGGTAATGGAGAGATACTTTTGTTCATTGTTTGACCCCTGTGAGGCTGTGACTATGATTGAAATCCATCTTGACTAATTTGACTGAGTACTACTGTACAGAAAATCATTTGAATATATTGAGCGTTTTTAGGGTGATTTCATTTTTTTTTTTTTCTCCTTTTATCGATCATCAATTAAAATATGTATATAACGCTGTATGTATATCTAAGATACAAAATTCTATAGTTTAATATGGTTCTGCCCGTCATGACAATTTTTCATATAATTTGAATATTATTATATTACTTTTCATCCATGGGCATCCTACCTTACAAAATACATGAGGGGGTACGTTTGGATGAACTCTAGAATAACTAGAATAGCTATTGTTTAGAATAGTAAATAAGAATAGCTACTGTTTAAGAACAGTGCTAACTCAAGCTATTCAGAATAGTGAAAAAGTTGTTTGGATTGCATATTTGGAATAGAGTTTGGAGGGAATGAATAAAGTAATAATTTATGTGTTAGATTAAATATAATACAATATAATATTAATTTAAATATTAAATGTAATATAATATTATTTTAAATATTAGATTAGTATTAAATATAATATAATATTAGTTTAAATATTAAATATAATATAATATTAGTTTAAATATTAAATATAATATAATATTAGGTTAAATGTTAAATGTAATATAATATTACTTTAAATATTAGATTAGTATTAAATAAAATATTAGATTAAATGTAATATAATATTAGTTTAAATATTAAATGTAATATAATATTATTTTAAATATTAGATTAGTATTAAATAAAATATTAGATTAAATGTAAATATAATATTAGTTTAAATATAATACAATACAATATTAATTTAATTATTAAATGTAATATAATATTAGTTTAAATATTAGATTAGTATTAAATAAAATATTGGATTAAATGTAATATAATATTATTTTAAATATTAAATTAGTATTAGATTAAATATTAGATTAAATATAATATAATATAATATTAATTTAATATTAAATGTAATATAATATTATTTTAAATATTAGATTAGTATTAAATAAAATATTAGATTAAATATAATACATATAATATTAATTTAAATATTAAATGTAATATAATATTAGTTTAAATATTAGATTAGTATTAATATTGAAAGCAACAAATGTTATTTCATGTTTTTGTAAGAATAGAGAATAGTTTTATTCTCTCTATTTCGAATAGCTCTATTTCTTGTTTGGATTATCCTTGTTCCGAATAGCAATGCTATTCTAAAAATAGTGCTATTCTTAGAGATATACAGTAAATTAGTGGAAGTATGCTCATTGATTTATTACCTTCATGCATGTCTATATCTAAGTGTACCGCTTCCAGAATTCTATATAGTATAAAGAATTATGGAGATATGCTAATTATTATGAGCTGATATGTTAGATATTGTTAACATAATTAAATCACCTACTGATCGATCACATAATTTTGTTTTTCTAAAATAGCATCCAAATTTTTCCAGCAGGTCGTGTCATAACTAAGAACATCCGTATAAGATTGACAATATAGATAGTTGTTTTTTAAATGATTTATTCTTTATTTGACAACGAAATGCACGGGTAAATATATTAACAGAGCAATTTCGCTTCATGTAGTGTACGGACTATAGAATCAAAAGAGCGATGCATATGATTCTATTTTTTTTTTTAAAAAGCATCATCAAATTCTTAAAAGTTACGAAACCAAGATGATTACAGCTCTTTTTACAAAAAGCATCTCCACCGGATATCATACTCGGTATGAAAATTTGAAAATCGAATACCATATTCGATATTGAATTTAAACCCATTTGAATTTATTTTCCTCTTGTTATGCTACAAAAATCCAATAAATAAAAACCTGGGCTTGATGATTGGTTTGTGGAATTAAAAATCCTAAATTTATATAATATTAATTAAATTGGATATTAACTAAAAAAAAAAAACCAAAGAGAAGTAAGAAACGGGTCTTCTCTCGTTTGACAAATTGGAAAAAACAAAAAAAAAAATGGAAAACCGGCCATCATATCCGGTTATGCAAAAAAGCAAAATAAATAAATTGAAAAACCGGCTATCACGTACGGTTTGACAAAATAGCAAAATAAAAATAATAAAATAAAAAGAAACCGGTTCCCAATTTCGGTATATCTTTTTAAATTGAAACAAGTTGTATTTTTGTGTAATATTGTGTAGCATTCAATACTGAAAATGGTATTCGGTGGAGATGACTTTGTAAAAAAAGTTATAATCATGTTGGTTTCATAATTTTTCAGGATTTTGACGATGCTTTTAAAAAAAAAAATCTATGATTCATGTCATGCGTTGTATGACAACACGTTTAGAAATTTATTCAAATGCCAGCAATGTGCATCTATTTCTTCAAAGTTGTACTTAATTACATATACCAAAAAATAATAAAATTCAATCACAAGTATACGCTTCCACATAAAAACTGCGACATTTTAATTTTATTTTCATAAAGTATCAAGTACTTTGATGCAAATGGTCTTCATATCTATCAAAATGATATTGATATCGTAGATTTTGACAATTGATTTTTGCTCGTAATTTTTGACCATATTTCAAATCAAGCCAAAAAAAATTTAAACATGTTTGTTGGTCGAATAAATTATTGCGTATAAAATATTATAAAAATTCAAGTATCATTTAATATTTGATATATAAAACCGTTAAATGTAGAGAATTGTAATTTTCAAGCGTTTAATAAACAAAAAAAAATCTCATATGAAAATTTCATTATTTTTCATATACATCATATAAATACGTATAAATCACATTTAAAATGTCTGAATTCAGAATTAAAATATTTTTGTAACAATTATCAATTTAATAATTGTCATTGAGCTTTAGTTGTTGTGAACTTGTAAAAAGTGTGATGGCAATTATTTTTCAAAATAAACGGTACATTTATTTGTGCAACTAGAGTCCACAGTGATAGCTTTCGCTCCGTCACCTGTGTCAGACACCCTCTTTCTCGAACGCGTATCCTCTGCATTAACTCAAAAGAGATCTTTTGAGTTAATGAATCTCAACCGTCTGATTTTAAACGGAGTCAATCCGTCTCCTGTCTATAACATAGGAGCTTTTCAATATTAGTGCGGATCTATTTCACACGAATCTTGAAACAGATCAGACGGTTGAGATTCATTTACTCAAAAGATCTCTTTTGAGTTAATGCAGAGGATACGAACTCCTCTTTCTCTCACTAACTTGGAATAGTTTCATTATATCAATAAATAGACACGGTTCATTAAAGCAAAAGGAACAAAAACGAGAAAAAACAAAGAAAATCAGCACATGAATCTCATTTATGGTGCCAAATCCTGTTGCCTATCAATCTTCGATCTCTCCAAAAACCCTTTTGTAACAAAGATTCAGTCACAGAGGCAGAGGAGGAGATCGAGAGATATTTAATACTGAGTTGGCTGTATTTATACGGGATCTGATACAACACATCTACTTTGGACTTGGAGTTCGTATTAAAGAAGAGAAGAGAGAGAGAGAGAGAGAGTACAGAATCGTAAAGTGGATACACTGCCGCAGTAGCAAATCTCTTGGTAGACTCGCTGCCTTTCTTACTCATCTCATCTCTCCTTATATAATCTCACACATATGACATATATGTCATTACCAAACGCTCATATTCATACACACAATTAAACTGTCTCACCTAACAGGAAGAGAAAATCACAAGAGAAAGAGAAGAGAGAATAATTAATGGCTTCATATAGCACTGGTGCTGAGGGGAGTTCACAGGAGCTGCTACATGTTTTGGCGGTTGATGATAGTTTGGTGGATCGTAAAGTGATTACAGGCCTCCTCCGTAAATCAAAATATCGTGGTTGGTATATATATATATATATATATATATATATATATATATATATATATATATATATATAAAGATATATATTTTTTACTGTTTTGATACCTAGTTTCATTATAATTTGGTTGTGTTCTGCCGGTGGAAAGAAATGTTGAGAAATGAGTGTAACATTACTTCTCTTCCATTGGGTATTTTGGTGACAATTTGCAGATGCATTTTTTGTTTGTTGTTCTTTTATGGTAAGCCCAGGTGGCCAGGTGTACTGTATATTTGATATTTGAGAAAAACAAAAAGAGGAAACTTGATTCATGAAGATATACTGTATATTTCATATATAATTTTCTTGGATTCTTGACCCATTTTTTCTTTTGAACTTTTGATGTACAGTGACAGCTGTTGACAGTGGCAAGAGAGCTTTGGAATTACTGGACTCGGTATATATGCATTTCAAGCTCACACTCCTTTTAATTTGTTATTATAACAAGTTAGATATATACTAAGTTCTCATAATATATTTTTTTTTGTCTCATGATTGTAGGAGCCAAATGTGAATATGATAATAACAGATTACTCAATGCCTGAGATGACAGGATATGAACTCCTCAAGAAAGTGAAGGTAATAAACAGTAACAAAATTGTTCATATATATAACTAACCTAGTTATACACTGGTTAATAACTTTTACTTTCACCTTCTGATCTTGTATTTGGGCAATTTGTTTTCTAAAATGCATCATAATTAATTTATATGTAGGAGTCATCTGAGTTGTGTCAAATTCCTGTTGTGATCATGTCTTCTGAGAATGTTCCTACAAGGATTAATAGGTGAGTATGAATTTAGTACTGGCCATTTGTATATGAATTTTTTGTTTCTTTTGGTATAAGTTGACATAATTTGTATTGGTGAAATTTGATTTAGGTGCTTGGAGGAGGGAGCTGAGGATTTCTTGCTGAAGCCTGTCCAACTATCTGATGTTTCACGTCTTTGCAATCGCGTGTTGCGGTAATAGCCGTCGGATCATGATCACCTTCTTTGACGGCTTTGATGCTTTTTGAACCTGTGCTTGAAGAAATAGCCCTTCAAAGGATATATTTTTAGTTTTTGTAGCATTTCCTCTCTGTTTCATTTTGGTCTTGTAGAGTTTTGAGAAAGAGGAAACTAAAATGTTAAATTAGATTATGACAGAAATGAAATTAATAGTAATGCTATATGCTTTTTGTGTAATCTTATTTGAAGTGAAAATGGTTCTTTTATGGTTGAAGGCTTATTCAATTTTATTTTAAAATTTTAAATAGTTTAACCAAATTTATCAAAGTTAAAGGACGTGAAATGAAATAGACACAACAAATAATAAAATATCAAAGTCAAAATACATGAATATATATATATATATATATATATATATATATATATATATATATATATATATATATATATATAGGAGGGTTCAAATGTACCCAAATTTCTATGCTCTCAAATGCACCCAATTCTTTATCTCTTTTATCTCTATTTTTAAAGTTTGAACAGTCGATTCAAACAGCTCAACATGATCTTCATAATAAATTATGCTTGAGACCAAATTTTATATTTTTTAGAATTTTTTTACTATTTTTTAAGATAGGTACAAAATCATTGTTTAAGGAGATTCTGGACCATCCGATAAAGTGATTTTGTATCTATCATAAAAAATAGTAAAAAAATTCTAAAAAATATAAAATTTGGTCTCCAAGCATAATTTATTATGAAAATCATGTTGAGCGGTTTGGATCGACTGTTCAGACTTTAAAAATAGAGATAAAGGAGATGGTGCATTTGGGAGCATAGAAATTTGGGTGCATTTGAACCCTCCTCATATATATATATATATATATATATATATATATATAATCTGGCTAATATGCTACGCGTAGCATAGAGCCCCTCCGTGCTACGGCTCAATTTTTGAGTTTTCAAAATTCTGACGGTCGATCCGAACCGTTCAACATGATCTCCATATGAATATGTACTTGCAAACCAAATTTTACATTTTTTAGAATTTTTTTACTATTTATTAAGCCACTTTGAAAATCGCTGATCCAATGGTCTAGAAAAGTTTACTGTTGTGTACAAATTAGTGTTTTTTCAAAGTGGCTTAAAATTTTTCTAAAAAAATGTAAAATTTGGTTTGCAAGTACATATTCATATGGAGATCATGTTGAACGGTTCGGATCGACCGTTAGGATTTTGAAAACTCAAAAATTGAGCCGTAGCACGGAGGCCTCTATGCTATGCATAGCACCGTAGCACTGTCCTATATATATATATATATATATATATATATATAGACACACACACAAATATATATACAACAAATAAGTAAGATATGATCTAGACCGCATTTGTAAACCGAATCACGCGCTATTTAAACCGAATCTTAATTGAACGGTTTTGAGTTTTGCCTCGTCTATTTTTCTTGTAATATCATGGGAAATACTTGGTTCTTGGTTAAAGGGCTGTTGGCCCAATATAATTCTAATGGGGCCTAGAAATTGGGCTTAGGCCCGTCGGCCCTATAAAAATCTACTAGTAGAACATATTTACATGTCTAAGATGAGAACAAAAGAGAAAGTATCATTGTACCAATTTACCAGGGCAAATCGGTTTTATATTTCGGAAAAATAAATTTTAATGTTGTAAGATTTTCCTCATAAAGTATAGTTTTCAATGGAAAAAAATTGTGCAAATCAGTAAATGTATATCGGCAGGGTTCATTGGAAATTACTAAGGAAGTTAATCATATTTTTAACATCTAGGCATTTTATGAAATGAACGGGAAAAAAAGCAAGAAAATTTAATTGAATACTCAAAATTGAAAATATAATTTGAACTTCTAAAAGTATGACGAAAATTTGTATGTATTTGACAAACAAAACAAAGATAATCCATGCAGCAGATACTAAAAAAATTTTACCTGCTTTTAAAATATTTCACAAAAATACTCTTGATTCCAAATATTGACAAATCTGTAAGAACACGTGTATTCATTAGTGCAATCTGTCTGAATGGTAGCAAACTAGTAAACCATTTCCATTAATTTGATTTCTCCAAGATACCGCTCAAGCAAGTTTTTTTTTGAAAGGTTGGTAGTGGCTTCCAACTACTGGAACCACTCAAGGAAGTTGCCTGGTGGAATCAGCGAATACTGAAGACACTGATTAAGTGTTTCAGATTTTTAGCTACTTAATTTGGGATCAAACTTTTTGGATGTTTTATATTATATCTTTTGGTTGTGTGTGAAACTTTTACTAGTAGGTTACTTTCTTTGTGGAAATCTTTAGTATACCTCAGAGAACTAACAAAATACAAGTTCTTCCGGAGCCTTTTATTAAATTACTTGTGCCAAATATAGTGTGAATATTAGTCTCACCAAGATGCAATTGTGAAAAATGTTTCTTACTTTTCAATATGATATTAATTGTTTCACTGTCTATCAGACATGGATCTTCTTTACTTATCATTGCGTCAGCTATTTTCCTACTTTTATTCATTAAACTTGTTTGTATATAAAAATTTAAAAGTAAACTAACCTTGTATTAAACATAAACATAAATTCTATACTATATTTTCAAAAATGGTAATTTTTAGTAAAGTTAGTTTCCACATTTTTTTCTCTTTTTCTTGATTGAGGCTTGATAAAGCTCTACAAAATGCTTGGGCGTACAACAGGCACGCGACCAATGGGACATTTGTCTTTCTCATTTTTTATTAATACGTATTTATAATAAAATATAACTTCAGGTTATTAATACTATAACTTAAGGTTATTAATGTCATAACTTCAGGTTATAAATGTTATAACTTCAAGTTATAAACATCATAACTTCAGGTTATGATAAATGAAAAGGGAGATAAATATAAATACAATATGTAAATTGAATAAATAAATAAATAAATTTAAAAGTATTAATAACTTCATGTTATAATAAAATATTTATTTAACAACTTTTGGTTATTAAATTGCTTGACTGCGCAAGTGTAAAATTTAATTTGAAATAACTTCGGTTATATTTTCATCTAGTGATCTATAATAACTTATGGTTATTATATTATTTTATATGAAAATTGCTAATAAAACTTCAGATTTTTAATTGCGAATAACTTCAGGTTATTATTCATCCAGTGGTCTATAATAACTGCTGGTTATTATATTAATTTTATACTAAAATTTCTAATTGAACTTCGGGTTCTAAACAATTCTAATAATAACTTCTGGTTATTATTCTAATCGGGTAATACGAACTTCGGGTTCTTGATAAACTTTTAGTTTCGATAATAACTTCAGGTTATTATTCTATCATTCACTTCAAGGAATTATTCTTATAAACTAAAGCAAATATGATCAAAACTTCAAATTAATGAAAGATATAATAATCAATCATACAAATTACTTACGAAATAACTTTGCAACTTCTTCCGAGCATTTCTGTTGATAACGCGTAGTAAATTGAAGAAAAGAAAATTAAACAAGATATTGACAATGTATAAAGATGGTTATCTTTTATTCATATGATTTTCTTGTCTGTATCTAATACAACCTTACAATTCTCTATTTATAGATAGAAAATGTAAATAACAAGCTATTGTAAATTAATTGTATTGATAAATGAGAAGAGATAAAACTTAAATCTTTAAAGAGAGTTTTGAAGTAATTAGTGAAGAGTTACAAATAAACATCCATAACTTAATTTATTTATAACAATACTCACCTATTAATCCTTGTAGGAACATTCTCAGAATACATGATCACAACAGAAATTTGACACAACTCAGATGACTCCTACATATAACAACAAATATTATAAATTAAATTGCAATTAAAATAAGTTAATTATATTAGCCTCTAATATTTAACTAAGCTTATTAGTCGTTACCGCGAGAAAAAAAGAATTGAGTTATACTTGATGTTATTTTTTCTATGATTGTGTACTAGATGGAAAAAAAAGGTGAGAAATAAAATCAAACCCATTCCAAATAAAAATTGTCACCGAACACATCTAAAGAAATTTATCGTGTTTAAAATCCCATCAACTCTCATAAATTTTGTGTTGGCTGAACAATTCCGTAGGTCATGTTTAGTTGTGTAATAAATCTTTTATTTCACTTTTAAATAAAGTAAATTTAAATGAGTAAGGTGAAGAAATATTTGAATTAATTTAGATTATTGTATTTGTGAATTTTTTATTAGAATAACATCTATTTTATAATTTTTTTTCTCTTCATCAACTTACTCCATCAAGCTCCAAACCTCTAATTAAACATGATTAATTCAATCTACCTTAACTCTCGGAGTAAGCAATTTAATTCAAAGTAATTTTACTCTACAATCAAATATAGCCGTAGTGTACTGAGTGACCCTATGCCTCCATATCCCCTGAGGTAATATAATTTTTCTGGTTAGATTCGGACCGTCTGATTAGAATCCGAGCCAATTCAGTCTATTGAATGCTAAGACTATTTTAATATTTGTGTGGATTTTGATCGGACGGTCCGGATCTAAACAAGTAAACAGAAATATTATGTTAGTAGGTGATATGAATTTGAAAATGGTAGCGGGTGGCAGCTCCGATATTTTTATTAATATCCAAAGTTAATTACAAATTAATAAATATACCCAGAATCGCTGGGTATTTCGAAAAATGCCCATACTAGCCAGAATCTGGTCTGTTTCTTCCCCTCCTTTTTTTTAGATACACTATGAAGAGAGCAAGATAATGAAATCTAACACTGAAAATTTGAATTTTTTGTTTAAATTATTTGTTAGATTACTTCTTTTGATGTATAATTAGCATATTTATACTAAAATACGCTAAATTACTTGAAATTACGTTGAAAAATTACATTAAATTACACTTTACTTGAAATTATGTTGAATTACACTAAATTACATTAAATTACGCTAAATTACACCAATTTTCTTAGTTTTTTGGCAATTTTGAATTTTAAAAACTAGCATTGCCAACACTGACGCATGCGTATTTTTGCAAACTTTCCGAAAAGTGGTCATTTGCAGAAATCGGACACTCGAGCGCCGTTTTATGGTCGTTTGAAGTTTCGTCGTCGTTTTTCGCCTTCTCAGTAAAGATATCATCCATATTCATATGTAATTTACCGTATTTAGTGTAATTTAACATAATTTAGTGTAATTTAACATAATTTAGTGTAATTTAATGTAATATAGTGTAATTCAACATAATTTCAAGTAATTTAGTGTATTTTAATATAAATATGCTAATTATACATCAAAAGAAGTAATCTAACAAATAATTTAAAAAAATTCGAATTCTCAGTGTTAGATTTAATTATCTTGCTCTTCATAGTGTCTCTACAAAATAAAAGGGGAAGAAAGTGGCCAGATTCTGGCCGGTTTCTGGGAGAGGAAAAAAAAAAGAAAAAAGAAGAAACAGGCCAGATTCTGATCGGTATGGGCGTTTTTCGAAATACCCAGCGGCTCTGGGTATATTTATTAATTTGTAATTAACATTGGATATTGATAAAAATGTCGGGTGGCAACTTGACAGTTGACACTTTAGTGGCGTAGAGAAGAGGGACAAGTATCCTCTCCAATATTGTAAAAGATTCTATTCACTTTACGGTTTGAGATTAACTCCCAGCTGCTTTTGGGATTCGGGCTAGCGCAGGGGCAGTATTATTGGGCTTTAAGATTCGTTCCAAGTTGAAAAGAACGGTCCAGATCCAGTAATTGTAAAGATTTCCTATTATGGTTCCGGGAAGGATCTGGATTCTAGAGAAGAGAGCGGCGAAGAAGGGTAGAGAACGAAGAAAACAAAGTTGCTAGCGCCATGGCTTCGTCTCTCTCGATTTCCATATCCAACCCATTGACCCTCCTCTCATCTCCTCGATTCCTCGCCATTAGCAAGCCTTCCCTCGTATCTACCAGTAATGCTCGGGTGATACGTCCTATCTCTGGAGATGAGGCCGTATGGAGAGTTGGGCTGAGTTGGATTCGCCCTGCCAAGGATGGCAGGCCGAGGTGAGGATCGAGTTAAGAACTCGGGATGGATTGTGAGAGATTCGGACTCTGACCTGTATGATCTCTCTCTTAGTTCAAACTTCCGTCCCTGTTTCATGGGGATCACTGCCTTATATAGTCCAGCCATAACTGCCATCTCGGACTTTTATGGGGGAACGTGGGCAGTTATGTCGCCCGTTACTAGGACGTGGGCATTAAACCAGCCGTTTCTGGGACATGGACATTAAGCTAGCCGTTTCCACGGCTATCCCGTATGTCGGTTGGCCTAAGTCTATTTTAGGGCTTTAATTTGAGGCTGTTGTATTGGGCCCCGGCTTAACAAACCTTTGGGCTTTTCATATGACGTCGGGTTGGCCTTGTAAAGGTCTGAATCCCAGTCTTTCATGGCCCAGTTGAGAACAAGTAAAAGGGCCTTTGGAACATGGCCCTATCATTAGCCCCCGAAGTCGGAATGCATCGGCGAGATGCTTTCGACTTGAAGATGAATAACTCGTAAAACACGGTTCTTATTACCGACATTTGTGTAATAGTTATGCTGTAATAACTCGGGTGTGGCATATATCGGGTACATGTCTTGTTACGAACCCAACAATTAATGTGTTAATCATATACCTATCTCGGTATGTATCCGACAGTTAATGTGTTAACATACTTACCATTTTTTTTTTTTTGACAAGCAAGATGGTTTCCGAGTTAAAAGAAGTGAATCATAGAAATTATAAGTAATCATTGATATTGTAAAAGCAGAACAAGCCTAAGTATATAAGAAAACATCGAAATCATACAACGCCTCGATCTAGTAAAATATCGAAATCATACAACGCCTAATTAGACTAAACATGAGACATGATTGAACGCAGTGCCTGAAAGGATATTTCCACGCCTGTCATGTCACGCCTTCCAAGCACCACGTTGTCCATGCTCAGCAAAAAGACGGGTGTGATGTCGTTTCTTGGAGGATGCCTAATACATCTCGTTATCGGTGTCCTCAAAAAGGTTATCATCGTTGAGTTCATGTTGGGTAGCGGTGTACAAACTCGGACCGTCGGTATTACGAGATAAACATCCCGGGCACTTCCAAAACCTACGACGGGGGTCCGATCGGCCTTGGATGTCGTAGTGGGTGAAGCAACTCCACTCGTAGCACATCCGACATTTCACCATCTCGTGCTTGGCCCATTGGTCGTGGCATATGACACACCATCGCAACTTGGGTTCGAAATCGAACTTGTAGATATCGTTCTCATCATCCTTAGTGAATGAGGGTGCTCCTGCGAGGGTGAGGTCGATGAGGTCGCAAATTTGGAGGTCCTCATTCTCGAGCATCCAATCCAAATCCTCCTCGGGAAAATGTTAGAGTAAAGTCCATCTTTCAGGCCGAGATAGGACCCGTCGCGGGATATGAGGGCGACGGTGATTGGGGCGAGGTTGGTTGCGGCTACGTTTGGGAGACTGGTCATGGCTACTCTGACCCTGGTCGAGGGGTTTTTTGTTCTTAGAAACCACTCTTTTGAAAGGCATCTCGGAAGTATAGGTAGAGAACGGTAAAAGGTAAAGAGTAAAAATGCGCCTTTGACCGTATGGTGACTCAGGTATTTGTAGTCGTTAGGGGGAGATATTGCCATAAATAACGTGGGCCATATTGCCTAAATAGGTAGCCGCCAGCTACTAGCCATAAATGTCATTGGGCGTTGTGTAAGTTGTACGAGATGACAGGCTTTCGGCGTTTTCGAGGTGGTTAAATGGACTCTCATTAGACGGTATTGAGTAGTAATGAAACGCCTATGCAAGACATATATTAATCAAAACAACACGAGATGAATACCTCGGTTGAGTTTACAACATAAGCATATATGTAAAGTTGAAAAGTTGACATCGAAGCATAAACAAAAGGCGGGCTATTCCCGTGATAGTCTATATATAGCTAAAGCTATTCATGACGGGAGCGCTTAGCCCGGCGTTCTTGATCAAGGCATCTCCTGCAGGTGAAGGATGTGAAGCGTGGATCGCCATGGTTCCGAGGTGATCTGCGGGCTAGACATCCGGGATGAAAAGCTTCCTCACATCCATCACAATGGAACATGTGCCGATAGTTCCCTCGGGTTCTGCAAACGGCACACCTGATCCCAAGCTAGCGGGTCGACGTCTTCGTCCTCTGGGTTGTTTACGGGAGGCTCGACATGGGCCTCGGGATTCATATGTTGGGGAGGTACGTGAGGTAACGGGATGTCATCATTCTCCAACTTGACTTCGTCCTTCATTTGCTTGTTATCAGCCAGCGTATTGTAGACTGAGTTGGAAGTGATAACTGTGATCGCTAGGTGGTCCGTTAAAGGGAGATGGAAGGAGTATTTATAGTATGTCGGCATTAATTACTCGGCGCCTCGTCTTCCGTTAACCTTCGTCAGCCATCAAATCAGCCGTCAAATCAGTCAGGGGTACGGGGTTACGGCGCAATCCTCGTACGACATCTGGCATGCATCAACTCGGTAAGAGCCCGATGCTCTTAATTATGCACGGGAATCGAGGCACCGCCATGATGAAAGAGGGCCACGCAACGCTTCGTGGCTTCTTTCCGAAATTCGTGCAAGTGTTGAGCGGGAAAATGAGGGATCCCTATATATATACTTCGTCCCGACCCATTCATTCATTATCGTTTATCTGGACCATTCAATCTCGGAGCCACAGAGCGAAAGTAATCTCGGTGATAGCAGGAGTTCAGAGTTTTCAGACGGCTTCGGAATAGACGTCGGACGAAGACTGAGTTGCGAAGGAATCTTAATACAAGGTAATTCGTTATCACCTCGGTAGTCGACCTTATATTGAGTATTCATGCATGTAGTTACTGGTATGTATTGCCGGGGTCGAGAGTAACTTAGTTAATGACCTAGGTATGGTAATGTTGTTAATGGCCTATTATGAATTTCGTAACCTCGGCAATCAATGTACATCTGTTAAGTCAGTAGTTGTAATTCTTTTAGAAAAAATGAGACCGGTTGCCTAAGCCAATCCTGTTTCTTCGTTAATTTAGAAATGGCCGAAGAAAAAGAAGGATCTCGGGACTTGTTGCCCGCCACTTCGGGGGAACAATCCCCGTTACTGCGGGAGGTTTTCCGCCCAGGTAGGGGCAAAAGTATTCATGGCATGATTCTCACCAACCTGAGAATTCAAAGGAAGCCGATGGTGAAGAGTGTAGCGAAGGAGATGGGGAAAATGAAGAAAATTCACCTCGGGGTGAACTCGTTGTGGCCCCAGTGGGGACGTCGCACGGGCCTTCGGGGCCCAGGAAGAAAAATAAAAAGGCAAAGAAAGATGTCGTACCCCGAGATGGTCACAGGGATGACTTGATTTTTTCAGTATCTGCCGGTATCCCTCCAATACTGGTTGTCCGATGCGAAGCCTATGCTGACGCGTTTTATGAGGAACTCGTGGATGAAGCTGACAGAGAAGAATATCCGCGACATGCGCTTAAGCTGACAGCCCCGGGCCTAAATGACCGAGCGCATGACTCGAGTCGCGGGATGTGTATATATTGGAAAATGCCGAAATGCGGTTTTAAAGTGAGGGTGTCTAAGTTTGTACGCCAGATATTGCGGCATCTTGACGTAGCCCCTGCACAGTTAACCGTACCCGCATGGTGTTACATCATGAGTTTTAAGTATCTGTTTGATACGATGCCCGAGTTAGAGTCATACTGGCCCAGTACGGGGTTGTTCTTTCATTATTTCACTGTATTATATAATAATGAGAGCCACCTCGCAATTCGGAAGCGTTCTAAGGTTGCGCTTTTTGAAAAACTGTCAAAGGCAGGTGATTGGAACCATGGTTGGGTATATCTCGAGAATCCCAAGGACTTGAAATGCTTCCATGAGATACGGAGGGAGTGGCGTCCTCTAAAAAAGGAAAGTTTGATCCCGAGTTCTCCTCCATCTCCGACGTCAGATGAATTAAAAGTTATCAAAATTCTTGACGGTTATTTCACAAGTTAGTCTTTTTTGAATTTGTACCGATATATCTTTACATCGCATTTGTTCATTTATCCCGTATTATTATGAATAAATTGCTAATTCTTGCATACTTTTCTTGTCGCAGGACGTGGTTTTATGGCACTACCCTGGAAGGCTATTCGTCCAATCCCGATCTTCGCTAATCCAGAGGACGGTTTTGTTAAGAAGACAAGGGTTCCGAATACCCCAAAGTCGGGTCCCGCAAAGGTTCGGAAGGCCCCGAAGTCAGTTCCTGCCAGTACCACAGCAGTTCCCCCGAAGTTGTCTTTCAAATCTGCTGCTGCCCTCGAGAGCACGAAGGACGGTGCTTCTGGTTCCTCCAAACTCGGGGGATCCCAAAAGAGAAAGGAAACCTCTCCGAGTTTAACGAGGGCAGAGAAGGGGAAAGACATTGTGGTAGCGGAGCCTGAGCCAAAGAAACAGAAAACTCATTTTGGCATTGTTTTGGAGAAACCCGAGGTGGAGGGACCCTATCAAGCTAAAGTTGAGGCCGCGCAAGAGGAATTAGAGAAAATTATCGAAGACGCAGCGGGCGACGTGTGGGATCCTGCGGAGGACCACAAGGAATTCCTTGAGTCGCAAATTTCTGATCAGGGGCGACATACTGGGTTTGTGTGGGGGACCGAGATTTCTCAGGGGTTCCCTGACAGTATTTTGGCCTATCTTCCCGGGTATTCTCGAATGCAGAACGAGGAAGATCATCCCGAGGTCCGTGCCGCGTATTCTCGGGAAACTTTCAGGTTAACCACGACCCAATACCAAAAAAAGTAGGCCGAGGAGCATCCTGACCAAGTTGTGGGCCAAGTGCTGAGGTCGTTGCATGACGCCGGGGTTTATTTCGGGTTCCTCAAAGACTCGCTTGATAATAATAAGCGCGGTGCTCTTGCTGTTACTACTGATCAAGAGGCGCTTAACAAGGCGATTCTGGAGAGGAACCACTTTTTTGAATTGGCGAAAAAGAAAGACAAAGAAAAGAGAGTAGCCACTGCCAAGCTGCCGTAAATGAGGCGAAATACGAGCTCGTTCGGTACACAGGCATGAGGGCTGATGCCGAACGCAAGAAAGCCGTAGTAAAGGCGAAGCGTTATAAGGCAAAAGTTGAAAAGCACAAGAGCAAAGTTGCTCGTCTTAAGTCCGAGCTCGAGATTCGGACCAAGGAGTTGGAGGAGGCGAGGTCGAAAAATGTTCGTATACGGGATGAAGCGCAGAACTTGCCAAAGAAACACCTCAGCAAGTTCTTAGGCAGCAAAGCCTTCGCGCAAGCCGTCCCTTACGCGTGTAAGGATATGATGACGCATACCGTATACGAATATCTCGATGTGATGGGGGGTTTTTATCCATTTAAACCCGAGCATGTCGGGTTTACGGCAGTTGAGTCTGAGAAACTCGTGATCCGGGATCTCTCGAGCTATGGTTGGGACGAAGAAAAGGATGTATTTTTGAATCAGGATGGTTCATTATTCAAGGAGGAACTCCAACTCGAGAATCACCATCCTCTGGGCATTGTTCACCCTTGGCCCAAAGACAAATGGCCTGAACATCTCGACCTTCCTGATGGTGCCCCCGTAGCGGAGATTGAAAACCTTCCTTCTGATACCTCGTCCGAAGGAGAAAGTGAAGGAGAAGGTGAAAGAGAAAATTTCGAAGGGAATGTCGATGAAGGTAACGAGATGGAAAATGCCGAAGAGGGTAATACCATTCATCAATGCGAGGAGCAAGAAGATGAAGGAAACACTGCTCAAACGGAGGCGAAGTCCCCTACTCCTTGTAAGTAAAAAAGTCTATAATCGCTATCACCGAGATGTTTCATTCATGCTTATCCTTACTAATCGTTCTGTTTTGTTTGTAGGAAGGACCATGTCAAGCATTGGAAGCAACATCGGCCTCAGTAATATATTTTTACCCCCGATATGTGGGGGTTTTAAAGCTGTTGTAATATGCATTGTGTTCTTTTTATTTGTGCCCCCGAGATGTAGGGGTTATAACAGGATTAAGTTGTAATGCGGTATTTGGTACCCCCGGGATGTGGGGGTTTAACAGAACAGTTTAATGTAACTTATTTCTTTTAATTGCATGTTGCTTTGCTCGAGTTGATTTCTTTTCAAATTGAACTCGGTTGCATGCTTTGATTTTCTTTGTAAGCAAGCAAAATGTGCTTGATAATGTATCCCTTTCCCCCTTTTTTTTATTTTTGACAAAAATGGTCAACGTCGGGGAAAAGAGATGTCGAGAAAACGTATGCGTTACTCCCAAGGGGTTTTCGATAAATGTTTCCAACTTAATATAAAATGAAATCCATTCGTCGTCCCTTAGGACTACATCACTTTTTGTTGTGTATCTCGGGAAAATTAACCAAGACACATTTCGTTGCCTTAGAAGGTTTTCGTTCATATATCTCGGACCCAATAAATGAAACACAATCATAAATAATATCATATATATATTGATAAAAGCTTAGAACCATACAAAAAATTTCCATCTTGGTCTAAGTGAATACATGGAATAAAAAACAGAGGCTTATCTCGCCCTGAGTACCTCGCGGCTAATAGAAACATAAAAACGACATACATTAAGTGTAGAATTTGCGGAGATGACAAGTGTACCATGGACGAGTAAGTATGAAACCACTCGGGTCTTCCAATTCATAAGCGCCTTTACCTCGCGGGCGAATGACCTTAAAGGGACCTTCCCATTGAGGAGCAAGTTTGCTGACATGTTTGCCAGTTGCTTCCACAGTTTTGAGTACCAGATCGCCCGGCTGGAATTCCCGAGGTACCACGTGTTTATCAATTGCACGTTTAACCCTGCGTTGATATTCTATGGTGCGGATGCGGGCCTTCTCCCGACCTTCGGTGATGAGGTCGAGTTCCGCAGCACGTGCATCGCGGTTGTCGTCAATGGAATACGTCAAAGTACGGAGAGATGGTTCCATCATTTCAATTGGAGTGACTGCTTCCATTTCGAACACCAGAGAGTAAGGTGTTTGCTGTGTGGCTTCTCTAGGTGTCGTGCGGTAGGCCCATAGAATTCCATCGAAGATATCGGGCCAATTCTTTCTGTTTTCGGCAACTTTCTTCTTGAGGCCATCCAGAATAGTACGGTTTGTGACCTCGGCTAAACCATTGCTAGCAGGGTGGCTGACCGAGGTAAAGTTGTTCTGAATACCCAGGTTGGAGAGAAATGTCATGGTGCGGGCTGCGTTGAATTGTGTTCCATTGTCCGAGATGAGGGCATGCGGTATGCCAAAACGACAGATGATGTTCCGCCAGATGAACTTCTCTGCTGCTGCGGCAGTGATAGTTGCTAACGCTTCGGCTTCGACCCATTTAGTGAAATACCCGACGGCTACGATAATCCAACGGCGCTGTCCGACAGCTTTGGGAAATGACCCGACTATGTCTATTCCCCATAAGTCAAAAGGCCAAGGTCCCGAGATGGATATCTGATCGTAAGCCGGGATATTACTCAACTTGCTATGGTATTGGCATCGCTCGCATTTTCAGACCAAACTTGCCGCATCATGTTGCATGGTTGGCCAGTAAAAGCCGGCTCGGAGGATTCGTTTGGCAAGGGTTTTCGCTCCTTGGTGGCTCCCACAGATGCCTTCATGCACCTCAGATAGCATTTTGGAGGCCGTTTCCTCATTGTATGCATTTGAGCCAAGGTCGCACGTACCCCCGTTTATAGAGGTGATTGTTAAATATAGAGTACATCGGTGCGATCCTTTTCAAACGTCGGGCTTCTAAATGATCCGAGGGTAGGACCCCTGTGTTAAGGAAATTCCACATCGGGGTGAACCAGGACTCGCCGGGTTCACCGATGGCGAGTACGGCTACGGTATCAAAGTTGATGCTGGATTCCGGAACATCCATAACAATCACGGGCCGGTCTTTGTCGAGGTTGCCCGCAGCACCAAGTTTGGACAAAGCATCAGCTTGGCAGTTTTTGTTGCGGGAGACATGCTGAATGTCAACTTCATCAAAGTGACTCTTGAGCAGATGAAATAGCTGTCGATATTTACGCAACTTGTCGTCCATGACACGGCATTCGTCGTTAATCTGTTTGACTGCTAACTCGGAGTCACTCCGGAGATGTACCTGGCGGGCACCGAGTTCCTTGGCCAATTTAAGTCCTGCTATCATGGCCTCATATTCTACGGTGTTATTCGTTACCGGGAATTGAAAATGAAGAGCGTAATTCAACGTCTCACCTTGTGGACCAGTTAGGGATATTCCAGCGCCTACCCCTTGCAGCGAGGAGGCACCATCGACATGTATCGTCCACTGCCCATCCGACTCGGGAGGAGCCCCTGAATACTCTGCTATGAAATCAGCGAAGATTTGCGACTTCAAAGCATTTTGTGGGTGGAAGGAAACGTCGAACTCGGATAACTCGAGAGCCCAAGCTAGTAATCGCCCGGATGAGTCAAAATTCGAGAATGCCTTTTTGAGTGGGATTCCGGTGTATACTTTGATGGAGTGAGACTGAAAATAGGGCCTCAGCTTTCTAGCGGCAATGACGAGAGCATATGCTGCCTTCTCAATCTGGAAATACCTTGTTTCAGCATCCCGAAGTACATGCGAGACAAAATATATCGGCTTTTGGTCTCGTCCTTCTTCCCGGACAAGGGCGGCACTGACTGCATGACCCGAGGTTGCCAGGTACATTACTAGAACGTCGCACATGGTTGATCTGCTGAGACATGGTGGATTAGCGAGATATGCTTTAATTTTCTCGAAGGCCGCTGCACACTCCTCCATCCATTCAAACTTGGCAGATTTGCGCATGGCTTTGAAGAAAGGGAAACAGACGTCCCCGGATCTCGCAATAAACCTGTTGAGGGCGGCCAACTTGCCTGTGAGAGATTGCAGCTCTTTGAGGTTCCGTGGTGGCTTCATATCGAGGATGGCTTGTGATTTCGAGGGATGAATCTCAATACCTCGCATAGAAACCATGAAGCCAAGGAACTTACCACCAATCAGGCCGAAAAAACTTTTCTTTGGGTTAAGTTTCATGCTGGCTGAATTCAGTGTCGCGAAGGTTTCTCTAAGATCTCGGACATGGTCGAGGTCGGACATGCTCTTGACAAGCAGGTCATCTACGTATGCCTCTATATTTCGTCCGATCTGGTCATGGAACACAGTGTTGACCATGCGCTGGAACGTGGCTCCAGCATTGCGCAACCCGAAAGGCATGACCCGGTAGCAATATAGCCCCGAGCTGGTGGTGAAGGCCGTCTTTTCCTCGTCATCTTGGTTCATCCAGATTTGATTGTACCCGGAGAACGCATCCATGAAGCTAAGGTAGGCATGTCCCGAGGTGGAGTCGACCAGTTGGTCAATTTTGGGCAAGGGAAATGGATTCATGGGGCATGCCTTGTTAAGATCAGTATAATCAATACACATACGCCAGTCGCCATTGGACTTCTTGACAAGCACGGGGTTGGCTGTCCACTCAGGACACTCGACATTCCTGATAAAACCAGCATCGAGTAGTTTCTGTACTTCGCGTTTCACAGCCTGCTGCCGTTCATCCCCCATATTACGCTTCTGTTGCCTAACTGGCTTTGAACCTGGCTTAATATGCAGTCGGTGCTCAGCTATGGATCTCGGAATTCCTGGCATGTCGGCTGCAGTCCAAGCGAAAACGGATTGGTTTTCTCGGAGGAATTTGATCAGCTCTTCTTTTGCCTGCCCTTGGATTGCCTTTCCGATGTTGAGTGTTTTGCCGCCACCCAAATCGAGTTGTTCGACTTCGTCTGCCGGTTCGAGGGAAGCTTTTGCCTCAGCTTTATCAACTGGATCTAATGCAAGGTTGGTGTTTGGGGGTAGAAAGTCGGTGCTTGAACGGAACCGCTGTTGGTTGGTTTTTACGTCGGACTGATCACCTGGTGGACAGAGCCTCCCTGACCTTGAACGGACGTCATGTAGCATTCACGCGCCACCTGCTGTTGGCCACTTTCTTCCCCTATCCCGTTATCAGTGTGAAACTTGATTTTGAGGTGGGAAGGGGAGATGATGGCGCCGATTTTGTTTAAGGTCCCTCTTCCCAGGATCGCATTGTACGCAGAAGGAGCATTGACGATGAGGAAGTCCACCATAACTTCCACTGTTCGAGGAGATGTGCCGAATGTCACCTTGAGTGACATCATTCCCCGAGGTTGAAGGGCATCTCCCGTGAAGCCTATCAAGGGTGAGATATGTTGTTGGAGGGAGCGAGTGTTGAGGCCCATTTGCGTGAAGGCCGATAAATACAGGATGTCTGCTGAGCTTCCCGTATCTACTAACACCCTCTTAACTCTGTGAGTGTTGATCTTGAGATTCAGCACCACAGGGTCATCGTGTGGGCTAAAGATCTCACCTAGGTCCTTCTCGGAGAAAGATATCGCTTCCTCAGGCCGAGGTCGCTTTTTGTCGGTTTCGACCTGGAGAACAGTGGGGTATGGTTTTCGATTGTCACGAGGTAAGAATTTTCGGATGGTACCGCGATGGCCACCACTGATCACGTTAATGACAGGGCTGTGCTGCCGTTCCTGGCGCCTTGTCTCGGGACCATCCCGGGTTTGAGGACCGACTTCACCAACTCGAGGTCCCGTATAATCCTGTCTGTATGGAATGGGTTTCTTAAAAACCTTACCTTGGCCATTGTACTTCCTGAAGAATTTTTTGAAAAAGTCGGGGTTGATAAACTCGACCAGCTTTCCCTCTCGGGCTAGTCTCTCCAGGATGTCTTTGAGTTGGGGCATTCCGCAGTAGAATGGCCATTGAAACCGTGGTAGTCGCACTTTTTGGAGTTATCTTGTACCGTAAAAATGCCTTCAGGTAATGGCGGAGGGAGGTCGAACATGCCTTCTATGATGTTGTACATTTCATGCCGCTTCTTGGTGAGAGGAGCGTACCTCACAAAATGTGGCCGGTACCCGTTAGTGCTGAATTTATGCTCCTGTTCGGTCGGTTGGTTCCTCCGAGGTTCTCTTTGGTTGCGAGACCTGTCCTGAGCTGGTTATTTGTTTGTCAGGTGTCGGGGAGATCGAGACCTAGGTCTTGTGGGACTCCCGTTATCATCCTCGGCGCGGATGTAACCCTCCTCGAAGGTTACGAACTCCCTCAGAGTAGTCATCTTTTTCATGTGGGCTTCATAACGCAAAGTACCCGGACCTCCTTTGCGAAGTCCTTTCTTGATGGCGGCTAGGGCGAATTCCTCATTGAGGTTCTGAATTCGCCGAGATGCCTGTATGAAACGATTAACGAACGCACCTGTTCTTTCGTGCTGTCCTTGGATAATATCCAGCAGCATCTCGCACGTAGCTGGCGGTGGTTTGATAATCGTGTACCTCTCCAAGAATAGTTTCGCGAAGTCTTCAAATTTGTTAATGGACCTCCGGGGTACGGTCATGTACCAGTCCCACGCTTCTCCAGTCAAGCAAGTGATGAAGACACGGCACATGATGGCATCAGTGGCTCCAAGAAGGCGGAGTCGCTCGAGGAACCCGTACACAAAGTTGTGCGGATCCTGTGTATCTCCACTACCCCGGAAGCTGGGAAGGGTTGTCGGGTACTTGAAGTCTGTCATTGATTGGCGGTAGATGTCTCTTGAAAGAGGGCCATCTTCAATCCCCATAGGCCGAGAATAAGCGCCTGTTTTCTGGGATTCAAGCTCGGCTAGTTTAGCTGCAAGTCTTGTCTGGATCAGTTCCTCGACTTGAGCCATGTTAATACCTCGAGGAGGGGTAGGTGATCGCCGACTCCTTCTTCGGTCATCGCGGCGAGTTCTATCCCGACCTCGGGGTGGACTTCGTTCGCGTTCCCTCTGCCATGATTGTTCTCGGCGAGATGGCTGGGCCCTCTGCCATGATTGGCTGATTCTCGCTCGTTATTGTGGTGAACTATGGGACCTCCGGCATTGGGCTCTCTCTCGGGATCAGGTCCCCTATTCTCGTCTTGCCCTTCCGGCCGTCTTCCTTCGTCGGGATGGACCCCTGTTGGCAGAGAATTATGGTCCCTGCGTTCGGACTGGACCTGTTGTTCTGGTGGGGTAGGTGTGTCTGTCTCCTCACCAGTTCGGACCTGCACGAATTGAGGGTCCAAATTCCTTAGGGAGATATTTGCCGGCCGACTGTGTACTCGGTTTGCGGACAAAGGTCGTGGTACAGGTGCAGTGGGAGGTACAGTCTGATTTGCTGGTCGCAGTGGCACTTGCTGGGATTGCGGTGTTGGACCTGCCATGGGGTATATCCCATTAACGCCTCCCGGGCCTAATTGTCCGGATGGTGTCGCATAAGGGTACGGGGGACCCGTCGGGGTGTAGGGCGTATAAGGGATCGTGCCGTAGTGGTAATACGGCGTTTGCGGAGTGTAATAAGGTATGTATGGTAACTGATAAGTACCAGTTAACGGGTTGTGCTCGACGTAGAGTGGCCGAGTTGTGTTCCCTCCGGTGAGCGAAGGTCGATTAGCGGTGTCGGGGCCTGTGTGGCGAGACTGTGCAGGTTGGGGACCATGGGGTCGTATCATCGAGCTGCTAGGCCTCGCCCCAATAGGCTGATTTTGGGAGGGGTTTCCCGTAGGCGGGGTGACCAAAGGAGTTGGTGTGATTGTTACTCCTGGCGGGGTCGTCACCCCTGGTGGGAGCGGGATTGATGTGTTTGGACGAGCCATCTAATTCTGTATGTTCGAGCTAGGCGTGGCCCCACGGTGGTTGATACGTCCTATCTCGGGAGATGAGGCCGTATGGAGAGTTGGGCTGAGTTGGATTCGCCCTGCCAAGGATGGCAGGCCGAGGTGAGGATCGAGTTAAGAACTCGGGATGGATTGTGAGAGATTCGGACTCTGACCTGTATGATCTAGGGTTTCTTCTTCGTGTACTTCTCTTAGACGGTTGAGAATTTCTTGCAAAGGTGTTTCCGTGAATCCCGCTCCCACGACCATCGAAGGCCGCATCATCGCCAAAGATGTCTCACAGGTTATTTCAATTCTAACTTTGACTGATGCAAGCTACTTAATGCGACTTGAATTGAATTCGTTGGATCCACATGTATCTGGAGGGGGCAGCTGCTTTTCTGGATTTTGAATTTTTATAGAAAGATATAGGTCCGGACCGAGTTTGTCCCCCTTTGGAACTTTTTTTGCCTCCTGTTTTATAATTTGGGTTAAATTTTGGATTAAAATTAGAATAAATTATCTGAATTCTGATTGATAATTAGAATTAGAAGTTCGAGTATTAAAAATTATAAGTCAGAGCATTATAATTTATAAATCGGAGTATTATTTTTTATCTAGTTTCTGATGAGCTAATGAATTTGAACCTGATTAGCTATTTAAACTCAATACGCTATTTTTTTGCCCTTGCCCTGATAAAAATCCCGGATCCACCCCTGCTGGTAATGGCACGTTTGGTCAAGGTACGTTTGGGCACGACACGTTTAGTCACGGTGTGACACAAGTGACGTGATTATTTACATGCTGTGACTATCTCTCAATATTTTAATCATGACACAACACGTAAAAAATTAAATTGATCACAACACGATACAATAGTAATCACAGTTACAGCGTATTAATCACAACAAGACATGTTTTTTGGATTTGGAATCCCAACGACTTGGAAAAAAATATTATATCATTTTTTTGGATTTGGAATCCCAACGACTTGGACGTATCAGTTGTATGCATTCAGAAATCCCAATAATCGGTCGTCCCATGATGTGAACCGTTGAACACATTCATTCACGACATAGACATAAATCATTAAAATATTTTAAATCAAAATTATTTTTGTCAAACATTTAAAAACAGGGGAAGGCAAAAAGAATTCACGACAAATTAAGACTGAAACCGTAGAAGGCCGTCTGATCAAAATGAAAAAGGTCGCTTCCAAGCTTCCACATAGTCAAAAGCCGTGTCAAGCAACGAAGCAAGGTTGGGGCGGTTCGATGAGTCCGGATCCGAGTATTTGAGTTCAGATTCGAATCGTTTAGAATATGGGTCAATTAAGTCGGAGGTGGAATGTTTAGAACTCTTTAAATATCGTGCCAAAGCAGATTGGCGGTCCGATCTAAACCAAAATTTCTGTTACCTCAGGTGATATTCTGATTTGATATTTTATTAGAGCCGTATGATCAGTATAAAAAGTTGTGCATAATTAATCTGCACAAATTTTAGTATTGTTAGTACAAATTTTAATGTGGATCCGATGATAATAATTTGATATCAGACTGAATTTGATTTATTACCCATCAGATTCTTCCTAGATTCTGACAAGAAGATCTGAGCAGCTTGCCTCAGACGGTCATAATTCTCTGAATTTTTTATTAATCAGAAACTAAAAAGATTAATATATATATATATATATATATATATATATATAGAGGTTGGCTAATGTCATAACGTTATAACTTCGGCCGAAGTTATAACGAGTCGTTTTTGCAATTTCAAAATTCAAACAACCGATCCGAACCGTTCAACTTTTTCTAAATATTGAAATGTGCTTGGAGACTAAATTTTACATTTTTTGGAATTTTTTTACTATTTATTCAGCCACTTTGAAAATCGCAGATCTACTGTGAACAGTCAAAAACAGTAAAATTTTCTGGGCCACTGGATCAGTATTTTCAAAGTGGCTTAATAAATAGTAAAAAAATTTCAAAAAATGTAAAATTTAGTCTCCAAGCACATTTCAATATTTAGAACATGTTGAACGGTTCGGATCGGTTGTTTGGATTTTGAAATTGCAAAAACGACTCGTTATAACTTCAGCCGAAGTTATAACGTTATGACATTAGCCAACCTATATATATGAGTCCGGCTACTATAACACTAGTGTCATTTCAAATTAAATAACACCACATCTTAAACCATTGGATCTGCTTTAATATTCGTGCAAGACACTAGTGCCATTCCAGTCCTATCTTGTACACGAATATTAAAGTAAATCCAATGGTTTAAGATGTGGTGTTATTTAGTTTGAAATGACACTAGTGTTATAGTAGCCGGACTCTATATATATATATATATATATATATTGTTTAATATATCTTGGATCATAAGCAAAACGCACCAACAATCACGGACGTCATAGTTATAATTTTTGCTTATGATATGAAATATTCAATTTTTTTATATTTTAAAATTTTATTTTTTTATTTCCGATTAATAAAAAATCCTCATAATTCTACGTTGTTCGGATATTTTCATTTAAATTGCAGGGCTCTCATTTCAAAATCTGGATCGTCTAATTTCATCAACAGTCACATCTCAGTTTGTTCGTTTTAGATCCAACAGTCTAGTTTGAATAGCAGAACCCTGTTATCTTGGTAAATAACAGATGAAATGTTGTAGGCCTAAAACCCTCAAAACCCTCGATTTAAATTGCAATTGCAAATTCCCCACTATCACGTCCCATTGTTTAGCTCCACCTCCATGGCTTTCTCTTCAACCTTCGATCTCTCCATTTTTCTCTCCAAATCCTCTTCCAAAGTCAATACCACCTCGAATACTCCTTCGACCCGCCTCAATTCTAACTTACCTGTAACTAAACTACCACCCTATTCCCTCTCTTCTTCGTCTTGCTCTTCAAAACCCCTCCAGTCCCCCACCTCATCACCGCTCGATGTTATCGCCGGCGGCGGCGGTGGCGAAAATAAGTTGCCTCCTGGAAACAGTGGAGGAGGCGACGAAGGCGCTGGGGATGGCGAAGATTACGAGGAGATCGAGTTTGGGCCGTTGATGCGTTTTGATGAGGTGATCAGAGAGACTGAGGCTCGGGGGGTTGAATTGCCGAGTGACATGCTTGAGGCGGCCAAGAAGGAAGGGATAAGAAAGCTACTTCTTTTCAGATACTTCGATCTCCAGGTAATTGATTTTCCTATTGGATGTAAAGCCAATTAAGTTGTTGAGTTCAATTTTATAGTGTTTCTCTTGTCTAAATCACGCTTACTAACTAATTGAGAATTGCAAACTTTAAGCCATTATACGTGCTTTGGAAGCTGAAGTTGGTTATTAGATGGATGGTTGAGACTAAACTGAAATTAGTTATCTTGTGTGATAAAATGCTGTATTTTATGTAAGTTGTTATTGTTATTAGGCATTGCCTTGGCCGCTTGGGGAAGCCATAAAAGCATTCGCATTGCTTCGCAATAGGATGCTTGCTGACCCGTCTTTTCTTTTCAAAGTCGGGATCGAGGTTCTTTACTTCTACCCTTTTTATTACATTATATTTAATTTCATTCAAGAGTTTCTTGGTAACCTTCCCACACATCTCTCTCTCTCTCTCTCTGCTCCTAGGTTGTCATAGATTCATGCTGTGCTACCTTTGCCGAAGTGCAAAAGAGGGGAAAAGACTTCTGGAATGAGTTTGAGTTGTATGCAGCGGATCTACTTGTGGGTATTGTTGTAGACATTGCTCTTGTGGGCCTCTTGGCCCCATATGTCAGATTTGGCCGTGCTTCAGCCTCGACAGGGCCGCTAGCCAGATTTAATCGTGCCTGCATTTCTTTGCCTAGCAGGTGAAGCTCTTTTTCAATTTTAAGTATATTTTCTGACAATTTCATTGGGTTTAATAGAAAGATAGAAACATATGGTGACCAAAAGAAACTTTGTTATAGTGTATTTGAGGCTGAGAGACCGGGATGCAAATTCACTCTTGGGCAAAGAATTGGAACCTACTTTTACAAGGTTTGCATTTTCACCAAATTTATCACACTAGTATGTTGGCTTTATTTACATATCTGTTTTTTTCACTTATCAATGTTTGTGGTAACTAAGCAGGGAGTTTTGTATGGTTCGGTTGGGTTTGTCTGCGGCATTATTGGTCAAGGAATTGCTAACATGATTATGACTGCCAAAAGGTATCAGATTGTATTGGCTTATTTGTAGGGAAGCCAGCTTATATCCAAGCTTGCATAATCTGACTCAGTGGTGTCAATCTGGGTTATGTTGCACAGGAGTGTCAAAAAATCGGAAGAAGATGTACCGGTCCCACCACTGGTGAAGAGTGCAGCTCTTTGGGGTGTGTACATTTTCCAAAATATGTTTTGCAAATGTATGCTTGATTTTTAGCAAGTTAATGTATTTCAAATATAACAGGCGTGTTTCTTGCGGTGTCATCAAACACACGGTATCAAATTATAAATGGTTTGGAGCAAGTAGTTGAGGCCTCTCCTGTGGCTAAAAGTGTGCCTCCTGCGGCCATGGCTTTCACGATTGGAATTAGGTTTGCAAATAATATTTATGGGGGCATGCAATTTGTCGATTGGGCTCGGTTGAGTGGAGTTCAGTGATTTATGGTATGACCTGAGATTTCTTTATTTTCTTACAAACTTATTGTTGATTTTGACATGTGAGCACACAAGATTCTGTATTTTGGTAGTCTTATTAACCGATGAAACTAAAATCATATTGACATTCTCACAGGAATTTGGTTGATTTTGGTCGAACGGACCAAGAATTTATCATATATAATTTCATGTGAATAGGAAAAGTTAAGATTTGATGTAACAAATTAATCAAGGTGCTTCTTATTTCAATACCAATTTGTTCCTTGATGGAAATATGGATAAACATAATTTTGATAGAATGCCTTCACCAAAAAAACAAAATTTTGATAGAATGACAGGAAATTAGCGAAAATCGCAATTCGTGGTGCATTATTTGGCGAATTTTTATATTCTTTATTTCTTTTTCCTTTTCATGGTACATTATTTGTTTTTATTTTTAGCATTTTGTTTGTGATACATGCTATGTTTTTATTTTTTTTCCAAAGCACTTGTTAAAATAAAGTCCTGCCCGGCTGTATCCCACTGCACATGACTGATTAGAGTGTGCTGGTATGGTATTAAAAGAACCATGAAGTAGCTTGCAGTGCACTGGTATGGTGTGAAGTATCGTAATGTAGCTTACTGCTGCTTAATAAAATCTTTTTGAGCATGGTAAATGGAAATAAATAAATAAATAATTTAATGTTTTTCTTCTGTTGTAGCAGTTTCTGTGACTTCCCTCCTTTCGACTCCCTTCCTTTTGTCCTTTACAGAGGACAGTGTTTTCCATTTGCCGACCTAATTCAGCTGAACGACTGAACTCTTAAAATAAAGGTAAACATGTTCTCACACTAGAAATTCTACTTGCTTGGAACTTGAATAAATTAGTTCATTGATTTATTTGGCAGCAAGTACAAGCAATTTTTCTGGTAATTTGCTTCTTTTTTGTTGTTATTAATGACCCTTATAGTTTTGTAATAACTGTTGTCAATCAGCTAGCATGAGTAATATAGACAATTTTTGTGTTTTATTGCTTTCGCTACTATAATTCTCGTTGGATCTTTTGTTCTTATGTGAAGTTTTTTATATTTTTCTGTTAGGGCTGAGGCTTTGATAAAGTTTTATGAATAATTGGGAAAATGATTAGTGCACTTCTGTCTTCTATTGAACTGACTAATGGTATTAAGTTTGATCATAACTATACGAAGTACTACTTTGTAATATCACTTGTCCACATCAAGTGCTGACCTGGTTTTCTCCAGTTAAGGGAAGACATTGGAAATAGTGCCTCACTTCTTTTTTATTTTTGTACTGACATGGAAATTAGAAAAGTAAAATGTCCTGGATGCCAAATCCTAAAGTCTCTCACCATCATTAGCTAGTCAATTTAAAATCAGGCGAGTTATTCTTTAAGCATTCAAAACAACTCTGTAAATAAATGGGGCAAGGAAGAAAGGCAGCAGAAGCTTTTTTCTAAAAAATCATCAATTAAATCTTCCTTCAGTACATGTAGAGCAGTTTAATGGAACAAGGAAAACATAGTAAATAAAAATAGCCCTATAGGCCTTCTCTTTCTAGCACGCTGCTTGAATGGCCAGTTGAAAGGGAACAGAGCCACCACAGTTGTTTTCGCCCAGAGTCTCCTTTGAAACAGAAATAGAGCATGATCCCTGCCCTATACAAGCCTGTAAACAAAATAAATTAGAGAAATTGTTAAATGCAATCATCATGTTGATTATGATGAGAAAAGTTGACTAATCTTCTGAACAAATACCTTTGAGACTACATCGAAGGCATCTTGAGACTCGCAGGTACCCTTCTCAAATGCACCGCATTTACCCTTTACTTCACCATAGCTAGCAAAGTCAATCTTTGAGATAGAACTGCCGGATGGGCACGATAGGGTTAGGGTTTGACCCTTATCAGCAGTTGCACAAATAGTACCGACTGTCACGGTTCTGAACTCGACCAGCCCTGGACTGCCGCCTGCCTCCTCAAAAAGCATCAATGTGTTTGTCTCACCGGACTTGAGGAATGAGCGTGGGATGTGGTACCTAACAAATACAATAGGAATTAACATGAGAATTTTCTATCGGCTGTTTACGAAGATGCATCACAAAAACAGAGTAGGAAAAATAATTAAATGTGGAGCAGCATAGCGTACCATCTCTGAGCAGGCTCACCACATCCGGTCCTACATGGTTTGTTCTCAGTGAATTTGCCTCTATAGTCACAGTGTCCACAGGGACCTTGTGCAGTATCATTGTATGCGGGCCAGTAGCGGCCAAGGCTGTTTCCATTGACCCAAGCCTCACCCTTTCCCAGACCGAATGTGTCAATCACCACTGGATCTGTCCCGGGCGGTGCTTCAAATGTGGTCTTCAAATAGGAGGTTGAATAAGAACAATAAATTTTCACTATTGGTCTGAATAGATGCTTGAATTTTGTTTTGGATGTTTAGAGTTACCTTGTACCAAGTGAAGGGTCTATTGGTAGGGAGCATGACACTCTTCCATTTAGAGGATTTCTCGTCAAGATGGAATTTCTTCTTCTCACCAACCAATCCAACCTGAGAAAAAAAATGAAAAAAATACTAAATTAACTTTTTTATCCGTGTAAAGTGCATTGTAGTGAAAACTAGCCATTTTATGGTAATAAAGCAAGAATAGAAGTTAATAATATGTAGGAACCTTGTAATTCCATGTAGTGTTTGATAGGTTGATTGTGTCGTTTCCGTCGATCAACTTGACTGGCCCAGCAATGCCAGCTGGCATTTTCTCATAAAACGATCCATAGTTCTGCAGAATATTTGGAAATGAATGATTTGATTATTTGATGAAAACCAAAATGTGACCAAATGGTGACTAATACTATGGTACTTCAAAATGATCCAACCTTTAGACCAACAGTCGCACTAATCAGAGCAAAGTTGTTCTTCCCGTGTCGAACTGTTACATTCCTCTCAAACTTGAATTCAAACCCACCATTTGGAGCATATTGTTTTCCTATATTTATCCATGAATAGATTAGTAACTACTTGATCAAAATCATGACTTCTTTGGATAAGAGATGTAAGTGCTCATGCTTACCGACAAGCTTATTGTTTAGGAAGACATAAAGAACGTGTCCGGTTGTGTTTATAGAAAGCTTATATTGTTTCTTGTGTGGTTGACGAAAACTGCAATAATGAAACAAAGTGAAATCACAATTCTACATCAATCATCATCCTAGTAAAAGATTGCAACTCCTATATGTGAAGATAAATTTTATTACCTCGTCATGTACCACAAGTAGTCACTTTCATCAAAGGTGGTGGTGATCTGTTCCAATAGTTGATTTGATTGGAAAGAGAATTTCTTGTCTTCAAGTTGCTTTTTTAAGGGCTCAACACGCCATGACCATTGTAGCGCTGACGACTCATCCTCTGCTTTGTTTGCCTTCTTCACCATGACATTGGTCTGTGCCTTAATCTACATCAAAGCAATGGTTGATTATAATTTTTATTCTTACTTATAGTATACTATTGTCCATGTATGCAATCATGGTAAGAAGAAGAACATACCTTAGCTGTGTTGTAGACCTCGGTTTTGCAATCAGGGAGAATAGTAACGGACCATGCCGGAACGAAATACTTGCCTCCATTCAAGTCCACAGTTGCATCTTTGGTTGTATCTTTGTTGCTTATGAAACATGCTGTTGTTGTATTTAGTTTGTACTTTGTGACCTGAGACCAATTGATAATCAATATTAGTATTTTGAAATAAGCTTGTCATTTCTTTAGGATTTGAAATCTTTATATCATGTTTAACAAAGCATCCTTAAGGCTTCTTGGTTTTGTTAGTTGATATAGTAATTATACCTCAATTCCATTGCCATGATCTTCGTTGGAGCGGTTTCCGTATACGAGGGCCTTCTCCATCTCTTTTAGAACAGCATGAAGGTCCTTCAAGTGGCCCCACTTGGGTTGCCTTAGGTTTCCTAATTGGTGTAGCAACAACACACAAAGGATCAACAAAATGACGAAGTTTCCAATGTAAATTTGAATTTGAAGTGTTTAAAGCTATATTAGCACCATATTCATCTAGAGGAGCATCATAATCATAGGATGTGGTGATGTAAGGGCCTCCTGTCGTGCGCCCAAAGTTGGTGCCTCCGTGGTACTAAAATTTTTACACAATTATATAAAAAAAATTAGTAATATATGTGTGAGTTTTGAAAAGAAAATTTGTATGACATGAATTGTTATTAAATTCTAACCATGTAATAGTTCTGTGCTGTTCCTTTTCTCTGGAAGAAACGGGCGACAGCATAGGCTACATCTTCAGCAGGTCTATGCGGATCGGCCTTGTCCCAAGCTTTGAACCTGGATTGTGTTGTTTCTAATAGTAAATTTAGGGGAAAAAAACTTACTTTCAGAATATTAAAAAAGAAAACAGAGCAAGTACTAACCAGCCAGTCCAGTTTTCAGTCCAAATCTTAGGACTGTTGGGGTTATTGGGCGTGAAGTCATCACAGTAGAAACCATTGCAAGTGTTGATCTACTCAATAAGAGGAAGTTTAAAAAAAAAAAAGAATCAGTTTTCTCTTTTTACAAAATGAAGTTTTCATGAAATATTAACTAATGTAGATAAAAGGTAACAAAAAATATATATATAATTTTAATAGGTGAATTTTATTAATTTTATCTGACCATGGGTTGAGGTGCATCGCCTTGCTGGCACATGATCCATGGTACACTGGCATTGAGAGAAACAGCAAATTTTGCTGCCCATTTGATATACTCTTTTCCGGCATCGCCGTACGGACCCATTATATTACCGTATTCATTCTCAATCTAGTAGAAAAAAGAAAGTTTACAATATAATGTCTTTTTCGCAATTAAATTTCTTTCAAGTATATGATTCAAACATGTTATACCTGGAGGAGGATGATAGGGCCTCCTTGTGGTGCCAAAAGATTTTCCTTGGCAACCATGTCTACTATAAGCTTGGTGAAGTTTGCCATCTCATCCTATTATATAGATAAATTATTTGTGGGATTTAGGTATTTTGATAATATAATATTAGAGCATAACATTATTTTCATGATAATATTCTTAAATAAAATTTCTGACCTTAAATTGCTGGTTGTTAGTCCTGAATTGCATCCCTGGATACTTTCTTAACCAGGCAGGGATTCCTCTGCAAAAGAGAAACAATATTACATAAATAAATTATTTTCATCAATATCATAATCTTTGTTATTTGACAAATTTCTAAACAAGTACCCATAGTTCCACTCAGCACAAGCATACGGGCCAATGCGGAGGATGCTGTTAAGACCCGCGTATTGAATTTCTTTGATGAATCTGATCAAGTCGTAATTTCCTTCAAAGTTATACTGAAAAAAAGCAGAAAAATACATCTTATAAATAAAAACATGGAATTTGATATTACAGATTTACAGAGGAGAAAAAGAAAATATGAATACTGACCTCACGTCTGCGGGGCTCATGCCCGTTCCAGAAGACATAGGTCTCAATGGTATCCAGACCACCTTCTTTCGCCTTTTTAATCAGATCAGGCCACATCTGTTTGTTCGACGAAAAAGAAAATATGAGATGACTTTCGTAAACTAAAAGAAAGCACTGTTTTTGTAATATTGTACCATAATTTAATGCATGTTTACCTCAGGAGTGCTGCGAGGATAGTGAATAGAGCCCGAAATAAGTATACGGCGCTCGCCATTGATGACCAGGGCCCGCCCATCATGGCTGACATCGGTGCATTGTACAATGCAACTGAGAGAAATCAACACTAACAAGAGGAGGATATTACTTTTAATTGCCTTCATCTTTTCTCAACTTTTCTATTCTTCTGTTGTGATTTTTTGCTTTTTGTTGTGGATAGAGGGGGGTTTATATAAGTATTAAGTAGGAGAGAATTAGCAACAAAAAGATAAGATTGGTAGTTCTGTAGCTTTTTTCTAACTTTTAATTATAACTACTACTGTTATAACTTCTTTGCTAATTTTGTGCTTTACTTCAATATTTAGATAACCTTTAATTGTTGTTAACAACAAATTGAACCATTCAAACTAACTATAGATGGCACTTAGTTAGTATATTTATTTTTTTCTTGCTAGAAACGCTGTAAGGTTAAAGAGTTTATGGTTTCTATTTCCAAGTTTCCTTATTTTTTATTTTAAGAATTATACTATCTAAATATAGATTAAGAAATGGAATTTTAAGATTTCTGGAAAGACAAAAATTAAAAGAAACCCCCCCTAAAATAAATAAATAAATACTATTTAAATATTGTATCAAGCATCAAGCAAAAATATTTCATTTCTTAAAAATAAACAAGCCTCTAATTCTGGGCAACACTTAAATTGCTAGACAATTATTTGTCTATGCAACCAAAATAGCAGTGTAGCGTGCTATTTATGATGTGGCAGGTTAATAATAATAATAATAAATCTAGTCACACCAAAATAGTAGTTTATTTTATGGCAGTCCCAGGCTATTAATTATAAATATAAAACTTCTGTACCGGATATAATCTAAATTTATTATTTATTTTTTCGAAAGTCGGATATAATCTAAATGTTAAAGAGCAAACAAATAGGTAACAAGCGAACGGTTTTTTCAACTTCAATTACGTCGTAAATTTCAAGGCGAAGCCAGGAAATAGAATAGGGTGGAATAAAATTTTCAAGTAAGACATAATAGTATAATTATTTTAAACACAAGTTTATTTTTATATTTTATATTTTTATATTTTTTTTTCTTCTGAAAATATGATAAAAAAGAAATATATTTTGGAAATTTTGTAACATCCATTAGATATAACTCAGAAAAACAAATGCTCATGGGCTAAAAAAAACAGATCAGCAGAAAGAAAAACAATCAACGCTGAAACAATCAGCAAGGCCCAAATTTGAAAGTGTATGTTGGAAATTGACTATTGAGGTTTGGGTTTTTATTTTGAAGTATATCTAATTTATAATTTATAATTTATAAAGAGAATTAAGTTTCCAACTTCTTAAGTTATGCCATTCGAAAAATAACAAGTTTGGGTTTTTTTTTGCGTTATATGTGAAGAAAAAGCATTTTGTTTTCAATTGATGAAAAGGTTAATTTAAATGTACCTTAGTTGGATGTATTTGAGTATTTTTTCCTTGGTCAAAAGGGTGTCAATGACTCTGCAGGACAAAATAAAAAAATTTAGATTGATGGAGGATTGAAAGGTAAAATACATAATGTACGGCAGTTGTGATTTCAGACTCAAATTTTTTCCGGCCACAGTGAAATTTTAACCACTAAGTTATGGACACACATTCAAATTTTATGAGAGGAACTAAAATATAATATTTAAAAAAGTTCAATTTTTTTTTAGTAAAAGTAAGGATCAGGTCCTTGGTTTATTAATGATATAAAGAACAGTGCACAACAAAAACCTGTTACAATCATAACTTTTAAAAGACTCAATATGTTTGAGTCATTTTGTTGAAAGAACAAAAAATTGAAAGTGAAAAAAGTAGAAATAAAGAGAAACTAGAATCTAATACAGAAGTCAAAGAAAAAGCAAAGCTTAAACATGAGGTCTGCTATCTCTAATTGAACCAGCACCAGGTGAGTATTCTGATTGTACTTCTTCTGTCAGCACTACAAGCTCCTTACTTTGATCTCTGAAAATATCAAAATTATCTCCCTTATTCTTCTCTGCACATGTGTATTCATGATCAGTTCACTCATATTATTCTGAAACTGCTGCAGTATATCTTGTGATACTAGAATCTGTTTAATACTGGTAATATAAGCTTTTCACTGTTGGGCATTGAGAGACAAATGTAACACTGATTCTCCATCTTGCTTGCACATCACACATCTATTGGGCATTTGCCATCCTCTCTTTGCAAGGTTATCATTGGTGAGGAT